>CM046841.1:4106944-4639444 GCA_025618425.1 Heliocidaris tuberculata
GAAATACAATTAGTTGTCGAAAATCCCACGCAACTGATAAAGCTAGCCTGAATTTAATCTCTTGCATTTTTTATTACCTAAACCAAACAATTAAAAATGAACAATTGATATTTTAACACATGTTTGTTTGGGTCAAATACGACCATATTTAGAAACACAATTATTTGTCACAACTCCATGAAACGTACCGTAATTAAAACTCATATAAGTGAATATTATCTCTTGGTTTTATTTGCTATTGCTTCTCAGATTAAATATTACTTTGGCTCTCTCTCTCTCTCACACTCTCTCTCTCTCTCTCTCCCTTCCTCTCTCTCTCTCTCTCTCTCTCTCTCTCTCTCTCTCTCTCTCTCTCAGAGTATCTACGTCTATCCATCCTTTCCGCATTTTCAACATTTTGATGAACGAGACGTATCCATGACAAGCTCCTGCTTAAATGGAGAGTCCATTCCGATAGTCATGATAGTGGGTTTAATAAAATCAGGAAAATGAGAGAAACACATAGCGAAAGTTTGAGGAAAATCCGACTAAAAATAACAAAGTTATTGCAATGGATCATGAAACGGATATTGTCAACTCTGGGACGTTACTTTCGACACCTCTTCCGTTTGCTCTGCACTAAACAAATCTTTAAAAATCTATTTACCCTGAAACAAAAAATCTTATTATTCATCCAAACTACATTTATTCACTACACATAAACACTATGTTTCTACACCAAAAAAAAAAAAAAAAAAAAAAATGTATGAAATTGTTTAATTTCCTTTACAAACACACAAGAAAAAGGTAATAGGCCTATTATCAGTACAAAGAAAATGGGAGAGGTACTCTATAAATATAAAATAGATTGAAAAGTTTGCATTTCATAAATTATAACTTACAAACGTTCACGATCTGTTTCTCTCATTTTCTGCTGTCATAATGATCAAAAACCAACTCAGTGATCAAGGTGGACTTCCCCAGCCTTTAACCGGGATTTAATTAGTAGTGGTGGTGGTAGTAGTAGTAGTATTAGTAGCAGTACCAGCAGCAGTAATAGTAATGAATGTGAGGTCTCATTCAGGGTTGCATAGCAACTAGTGCTCTAGTGGTGTATCTTGGGATTATGACAATCAGAGCAATATAATGAAAGCGAGGGAGCAAAGCAAAGCAACCTAGCATTAGAAGTTTTGCACTTTTAATCCTCAAAAAAGTAATTTCTAAGCACTTACCCGAGAAAATTTGCAAAAGGAGCACTGCAAATCAAGTGGTATAGAGTTTCGAATTGTGTACATTAACGGTTTACTCAACTGGGGCGTCAAATTAATGAAAACCCAGGAGAATTCTTGTCAAAGAATTCAGTAAGGTAAACGAAAGTTCAAATTTCTTTCATTTGTTGAACCTTTGCAAGTGCTGTTTTAGCTTCATACTATATTCGCTGCAAAATACTTCAAAAGAAGCTAATGAAACTTAAACACCTACATGTATATTGCGGAGCAGAGCAAAGAGAATCACATTTCTTTTCTTTTATTGAATTTTGAATCCTAAATAAGAGCCGTTTTTAAACTACGTCATAAATATAATTTATGTATATATACTGGGGCATGAAATTACAAGATCCTGACGCAACGGTATGTGAGGGAGCAAATCGAACAAACTTTAGAAAGTCATTTTATAACCTAAAGAGACTAATTTCTATAATACAATTTACCCTGCATATTGAGGCGAATATAATCCACAATATAATAATTTTTCCCCTTCTTTTTCTACCCTTTCTCTTTCTTAAATCATTTTTTTTGCGCCCCATTAAAGTGGTCACCTGTCAAACAAGACACACAAAACAGATGTAGGCCTATACCTAAAACTTAGTGTAGTATCAGTTTTTGCCTATGACAATGGGATGAATGATATAGCAGTTCTAAGCCTTTGACCAAATTCACCAAAATTTGCAAATACTTCGTTGAAACTTACAAAATATTCTCAGGAAGACAATTTAATGCAAGTACATTTGGTTCAATCTGCGCCTGTATTTCATTCGGTATTAATTTTATCATCATCATCATCATCATCTAGTCATCATCATCATCATCATTATCATTATCATGATTATGATTATTATTATCATTATTATTATTATTATAATTATCATTATTATTATTAGACTGATATCATTTTTATTATCATTATATAATCATCATTCTATCATTAATCTAAAAATCTGTAAATCATGAATAAGTCATTTCCCAAATCTATTATGATTACCTAGATCGTGTATTAATTAGCTACTTGATATACATGTAGTGTACAATACAACCAAAATATTAAAGAAAATCTTTTAATTGATAAAACAGCAAAAAGTTCCACATGCCTTGAAAATTCCTATAATCTTTGGAGATGATCAAGGCTTGGAACCCTCAAGGACAAGGCCAATTAGGCGTGACAAAGTCCAAGTCTAAGGCACCGAAAAATCTGGCCTTAAGATGCCTTAAGACCAAGGCCGGGCATCAAGGCACATCAACACTGGTACCAATACTACCAGTCCCTTCGGGAATGTGTATATTGTATAACAATATCCTATGGAAAGGTATAGAATTCAGAAATCAAATCTGTAATAGATTGAGGATCTAGCTGTATTTCCGAAGAGTGCATTTAAACATATAGTTCATCTGTTCTCATTATATCGAAACAAATTTTGCAATGGTGATGTCGAAGCACCTCTGGGGAATGGATACTACTAATTTTAATTGCTTTACATACTTTATTTGTTTGTCTCTCTCCCTTTAATACGTTCTCTCCGTCCGTCTATTTCTCTCTTTCTCTCTCTCTCTTTCTCTCTCTCTCTCTCTCCCTCAATCATCCTCATTTTCTGTCATTCATGTTCTACTCATTAGCTATAGGGTCTTTACCTTCAAAGAAAGTATACGCTTCACCACGTAAAATTCGAAAACATATATGCGTTCATAAATCATTCTCAGACTTTTCCAACTTTCGCTTCCACATCACCTTCGTATTCATTCATTATACACTCCTAGAAAAAAAATGGTTCTTTATTAAGGGGTTTTGAAACTAAACTCTTTTCTTGATCACTGTTGATAAAAAAGGAGCCATACTCCTTTAAAAACTTTGAAGTTTTTACGAATTTCTTATGGCACAATAATTCTCATGTAAACCCCTTCCTTTGAGGAAAGGGGTTTGCCTCTATCCATGACGTAGCAATAGAATTGATACACAACCTGCAAATAAATGACGAACGAAATAATTTTGTATATATCGATGCCTTGGTTATAGGAAATTATTCGGGATGAATTGCATTCGTATTTATTCCTTCATTTATCATTTGTTCTGTTAGAATAAAAGCGCATATGACTTCAAATCTTCAGGTTTGCTTGTTCTTTGGAGCGCAATAACATTGAGGAAAGTGGGTGGGTGAAATCCATTAAAAATTCCTTTTGGAAAAGTTCCACTGGAGGTTGGGATTCTAATTACAGGACAAAGTTAAAAATTTTAAAGGTTCTAATTTGTACCATTTTTTCCCCCGAGTGTACCCATACTTCAGAGCTAACATATAGGAAGACAAGATTTAAATAGAAAAACACTATTTGACTAAGAACTAGACAGATGAAACAGAAAGAGTACTTTTATTCGCATATACTTATCAGTATGAAGGTTTCCACCGAAAAAAAAAAATCACGTTTTACAAATAAACATGACAGAAATAAACCATGATTTTGTATTCGATAAATTATCTGGAGAGCAAGTAGGGTTTATCACACGAATAACGAATTTACCGACACTATAAAAGATTTGGTGTAAACTGACCAATTCTAAAGAACAATAACTATCATTATTAATTAACCCCTATTACTTTGTTGTAAACTTGAAGAGCTTTCAAAGAATTTTCATAACTTTCATGTGTTAAAGAATTTTAGAGGTTCATTCATCACGAGAAAATTAAATCACTTGGTTTACTGAAGGAGCAAAGGATAGTTCAATGGTATAACCAGATACCCTAATCTAGAAGTCTTTGACTGTATGTTTTCGAAAATTCCACTGGCCAGAATTCCTCTCTGAGGTAGTACAAGGTTTCATTGCCTACGATTCCTGTCATACTAGAGGCAAAAATATCAGACTGAGATAAAATTAAAGAGATAAAATAAAAATATCTTGGTAAAATCCACCTAAATTTCGAGGCTTTTTTTTTTTTACCTACTTTTAGAATATATTTATTCATGCTGTTAGTGCCCTGTATGGCATTTTACTACTCTCCTTTTAGTAATGTGGAGGGAAAAAATAGTGTTTCCTAATTTCCGTTTTAAACATTGCTAAACTTATGATAAGCAAATCTATAGTGTTCCAATGTGGATTATGAATGATGCCTGAATATTTCATGGCATGGGAATAGATGTGCATTCTGTTCTTCGGAAATGAATGGCTTGAACCTTGCAGTTGGTGATGCTTTTACATACGTGTTTCCATCAAGTAGCATTCGTCACTATAATGCGGGTCGTCACTGTCGAAGTATCCCATTTGGGGGCAGTCTTGCGCTCCATCAGCGCATGTCATCGGGTTCTTCAGTAAGTCTTGAACGCTGTGGGCAAACTTGGACCCAGTAAAGCTCTTGCCGTTGATGCTGGCAGTGTAGTAGGTCACAGCCATGATATGGTCGCAAGCAACATCAAACATTCCAAAAAATGACTTGCAATCGGGTTGATCCTTTCCCCCAAATGGGTACCAGTCGTGGGTGGCGCACTGCAAATGAAATTCAAGTAAAATGTATCACTAGAGAAGACTTGTCTTTATTTCATATATGAATATTCATTACAATCAAGAAAAATGATATTTTGGGTAATGTTGTGACAAACAAAATGGAGAGTAACTCAAATATAAAATCATGATAGCTGCCAGTTCGTACAGAGTGGTTTTCAAAACTTTAAATCTGACTAGTTCTAAGACACAAGCTCCTGCGACAATATTATTGCTCCGCCATTAATATCCTAAACTAGCCGAATTCTTAAATTCAAACCTGTACCTAAAACTATACCTAACAATGACCCTAAATTTCAACCTAACTCCAAACCCAGTGGCAAGCCTATGTCTAAATCTATATGATTTCTTTAAAGAAATAAGGCTCAGAATTGTCACAAGAGCAAACGTCGAGTCATTTCTGTTCATAAACTGTTGAACATAAATTTTTAGGAAGATCGAATTTCTGAAACGGTGTCATACGTAAATTACAAATGTAAATCTATAAAGAACAATATTCCCTTGAGTTTCTCACTGGAGATTCAAAATAACTTTTTTTTTCAGGATTAACATCCACAATCACGTGTATCAAGAATAAGAATCGATTCAACCAGACGATATTATATTACGGAAAAGTAACTAATGATAAAGTCATATAGTTTTTTAAACCTCTCCTATTCTACAATTTGAATGCAACTTTGCAACTCTACGAACAACAAACTATAAAGATAAATATTTAGGAATGAATTGAAATCTGATGCCGAAATAAGATATATTAAAAGAAAATATATTTCCAGCAATGAAGATTCCTACAGAGATTGGCCATTTTCCATTTGTTTTGCTTACAAATTCATAAATTCAGACGTGCATGTATGGGTGTATGTGAGTGTGTGTGTGTGTGTGCATTTTCATTTATTAGCATAACTAATAAGTGGAGGTGCCGTCGGGTCCCGTGGTTTAAGGCGCTTGACTGGAGATGCGAGGATCGGGCGTTCGATCCCGGCACGGCACTTATGCCCTTGAGCAAGGCATTTTATCTACATTGCTCTTTTATCGTACATCAAATAAATGAAGTGCTATAGGCATATTGATACCAGTGTGTGCATGTGTGTTATAAAAAAATAAAAACAAAACAAACAAAAAAAAAAAAAAAAAAAAAAAAAAAAACTACCATGATTTGTACAGGATAACTCATTTGCCATTTACCTCTTTATAAACGGAGGACTACGAACTGAGGCTGGGTTTCAACCTAGCCTGAACATGCTGAAGTTAGTCGGCCTTTCGAGAATCCCTGCTATAGCTGGAAAAGTATAGATAGTTGTGACACTCGCACAAGCGCCTTCAAATGTCATAGCCATGGAGCATCCATTTGTTCCTCCCACTGAGATGGTCTGTGAGACTGGATTTCTTATGATTTCATAGAATTCATTGCAATTCATTTTCATTTTTCAAAGTAACAATTGTACAATAAACAATGCAAAAATCTTTTGACAAAGAAACCAAAGTGCAGAAACAAGTGAAACAAGTAAAAAAAAGAAAAAAAAAAAAAAAAAAGAAGGGAACTATTTGGAGCTCCATGAATGACCTTTACAAGGGTGATTGAAATGTGTCACAACTATTTCTTCTCTACTAGCCATGATTCGGCCACAATTTTTAAAAGAATACCACTCCTTAATGCTAAAGAGTAATGTACCCGTTCCATGAGTCCTGCGCCGCCACCACCAATTAGTTCGCCGTCAGTATGCATGGAGTCCACAAACACGGCATCTGTTTCATCCAGCTTGCATGCGCGTTCCGTATGCTCGAAAAGTGGGCCGGCGGGGTCAAGTCCTAAAGATGAAAAAAAAAAAGAAAGAAAGAAAGAAAATAAATAAATAAATAAATAAATAAATAAAATGGACAACCTGTATTTGTTTCATCTACATATGTTATCCTGTTTATCCTCTCAGATTTCTTGATTTGTTTTCAAAACTGTTTTTTTTTTTTGAAAACAAATTCAGATAATTCTTTTAAGAGCTTCCAAAACTCACGAAAGATCACATGCAAACAACCCTTTTCAGGGCTATCACATGGTGATAAACCGTAAACATTTCTATAATATTTCTGTTGTTATCCTTGTTCATATATTATGTGAAATAAATTTAGGCATATTTTCTTGACAGCGTTTGATGCTTGTATATAAAGGAAACTGTTTGTAATCGTTTTAAATATATTATATATTTTGTGTTTACACAGGCCTATTGGAGAACAGATTGTGACTGAGATAAGTTTTTATAAAAGAACCCCCCCCCCCTCCATGTATAATAATTATAGACTAGATGAAACCCTAATGCCCGTTGAATGGGGCTGCGTTACAATTGTGTTATTACGCTAACCGAGTCTCTGTAGGCAAAGAGTGCATGCGCCAGCAATTCAACGCAGTGTTCGCATGCATTGTTCAGTTTGCGTTTATACAAGTGCCCGTTGCACTGACTTTGTCGCTAGATAATCTGAATGCAAAATGAAAAGTTCAAAGGCTAGGCTGCAATTAATCACTGACGCATGCACGAATTGCCTTCTAATGCCCATTGCACGCGAGGTGATACTGAGTCAGCCGATTGCGAGGTCCATGTGAGAGTGACCTGAACAAAAATTTAATGCTACATGAATAATGCAAACATTGCGTTGAATTTTATACTGGCGCATTCCGCTAGTTTCCATCTTAAACTTAATCAGCGTCGGTAATGACACACTTGAATTGAAATAAAGACGAAATGAAGGATGAAACCGAGTTCTAATCATGGCTGTGATTGCAATGTGAAAGAAAGCGTTATATTAATATTTGGATATAGAGAGAGAAAATAAAACATCAAACTTACTGGCTGAAATACAATCTGTGTTGATACACTTTCTTTGTCTTTAAATTGCTGAGTTTAACGGAATTTTTATCTACTTGTTTACTATACTCATCTCTACATTTACAATTCCGAAGCAGAATTTATACTTTGTCATTCTATATGACTAGTAAACAAGTTAATAACAATTCCGTTAAACTCAGAAGTTTTCAAATTTTCGGAAAAAAACTGAAAACTTCTTAGTTTAAAGGAATTTTTATTTACTTGTTCACTACTCATCTCTACATTTTCAGTTCAGAAGCAGAACTTATATTTTGTTATTATTATTATATATATATATATATAGAGAGAGAGAGAGAGAGAGAGAGAGAGACAGAGAGAGAGAGACACACACACACACACCCATACATGTGCGCGCATAAGAACCGATGACATCTTTTTCAACCTAGAATTTGACCGCATAACCGATGACCTGTGTGTGTAGAATTCAACCGCATAACCGATGACCCGTCTGAAATGTTTCTATACAACCGACGACTTGTTCGCGTAATACTAACTGATGACCTACCCCTATATGCAAAAGCATGTAATTTGGGTCTCACTGCGCAGGTCTGCCAACCGATGACGTCATCGGTTCGCTGTGTGTCATCGGTCCGAATGTACAGTTCATGCCTATGTCATCGCTTTAAATGGGCGCACATACGCTCACCCACACACACACACGCCCGCAAATGTGGAATAAATTTCGGTCAAAACTATCGAGTAATTTCCAGTCATATTTCGAATATCAGCGCATTTAAAAAGGGACCCTTTGTAGGAAATACTCTTCACAATAACGTTAAAATAATGAGAGGACTCGTTTTTTCACCTTTACCAAAATTCAACCTTTCAGGCTAGGCTCCGTCCTTCTTACCTGAGATTCGTCCAATCAAACCACCGCATTCCTCTCCGGCATAACCAGCAATGTGAGCCCCCAGGCTGTGACCAATGACATGCATGTCCTCGTACCTAGCTCCTGCATCTCTTACCAGCATGTGGATCAGCTTACCCACAATCCTTCCTACCACGCGGGTGTTGTCACGTGATGTCATATACCACATCCTGTCCGCGCCGGGGCTCCAGTCTACACAGATAACATTCAGTGGCTCAGCCTGCCGACACAAGCACATATAAAGATGATGATGATGATAATAATGATAATGAAAATAATCAGCATTATCATAATAATAATAATAATAATAATAATAATATTAATAATAATGATATCAATGATCATAATAATAATAATGATAAAAATAATGATAATATTGATAATAATAATGAAAATGAAAATATTAATAATGATTACAAAAATGTTAAATGTGTTTTATGAGAATAAAAAAGTGTGATCTTGATACATTTTTTTCCCCTACAACCTTGTTATGTGACCCGACTTGACTTTTTTGCATTGATATCAAGTTTTAATTCTCCAAACAGCACCTCTCCAGTTTCAACTGCTCAAAGCGCTTCAGTATGTTATTGCCCCGATGATATCTTGGTGGTCCATTATGTAGATATAAAAGATACTTGGACGCCTTCTTATAAAGATTTGCCATAAATAAATATTACAAAAATTATTTTGATTGCGATCAGTCACAGCTATGTAAATATGATATATGAGAATGCAAATTTGCCACCGACAGGAGAACTGCGATTGATTTGGATCAGTCGCAACTTCTTCTAAGACACGACCCTAGACAGTACCAATTTACACCTAAGTTAGGAATATCAAATGTGTATTAATGTCTTGCCAAAGGACCTTAGCGCCGACAGGGATTCAAATCGCAAATTGTTTGCACTGAAAGTCAAGTGAATTAACCACTATGGGTCTACATGTACGACGAAACCCACATAACATGTTTAATACAATTTTAATCCTCAACAACATAAATTTGAATGAATGAACGAACTGTTTTTTGTTTTCCTCCAACCGTAAAACATAAAGAAATTATTTGGTATTCTTTTATATATTTCCTTCCATCTTTTCGTTTCATCTGTAAAACAGACTATTTCGAATATTTTTTTTCTTCACAAAAGTCAAAGTAAACAAATTTAAATTTGTTTAATGTTTACTGTTTAATGTTCATTTTACTCTTCATATCGACCATGTCCTTCATTATGATCTGCGAAAAGGCGATCCCATTTCTCAGTAATTTTTCAAATTGATAAAAATTATTGCTTCTTTTTTAATAGCGGGAAAAACAAAAATCCAAAAGGTTCCTGAGCATGATGTAGA
Source organism: Heliocidaris tuberculata (assembly GCA_025618425.1). Classification (NCBI taxonomy): domain Eukaryota; kingdom Metazoa; phylum Echinodermata; class Echinoidea; order Camarodonta; family Echinometridae; genus Heliocidaris; species Heliocidaris tuberculata. The sequence continues at coordinate 4,116,776 of CM046841.1, forward strand.
ATGAAGATTGTAAAAATATATTTTTTTGCCAGTGATTTTCTCTCGCTCTCTCTCTTCATTTAAATCTTATCATTGTTTTTTTGTTCTGTTTGTTTTGTATAACTTTTAAAATTTCTTACCAGATTTAATAAGGCATCCCTCATATCCGTCCATATTTGTCCCGACATCTTGTCCTTCCATCCATGGATAATGAACTTAGTTCGAAGGTTGTGGTTAAATTTCGACTTCAAGACACTTTGGTAGTTAGTCCAGTCCAGAAACTGCAACACACATTAAATCGAATAACACGTTACACATAATATATCACATCGACAGATAATACGGCATGTTAATTGTTAAGGAACACCTGGGAATTTACCGAGCAATATGATCCCAAAAGTAACTGCTGACACTCTACTGGTCTCGCTATAAAGTGTCAAAATAATTACGTTATGTTTTGCTAGGCCCTGTACATCACTGGCATCATGAGTGAACCTTTCAGTGCTCGGTGGACTTGAGCAAAGTCGTCGAGCACTCTGAAAAAGCAGTTGATTTGGACAAACGCACAGAAAAATCAGAGAACCGAGTGAGTGCAAGTTTATAGATATCCGATAAAGAACGAAAAGGTTATTGGGTTTCTTGTTAAAGATTTGTTTTCAAACTCCCTAAGCAAATCGGCAGGTCAGACCAGTCTAAGAAGTTTATCGCGGAGCAACTCAAGGGGGGCGTTTCATCAAGTGTCTTGTCGGTGATTTTTACCGACAAATTTGCTCTCAGCCAATCAGATGCAAGGATTTCAGTAGCTTATAACAGTTATTGCAACTTGTCATTGATGACAAGTTTTATGAAGTAGGGCACTGGAAACAATTACTGTCGCCCAAGCCTGTGTCGTACAATGAAAAGCAGGAGAGAGTGAAACAACCATTCCTTACCTCTCCTTGCGTACCATCTGTGAAAAGCTCGAACGTAACACCGATTTCATCCGGACTCTCCGGGCTGGCTCCATTGCAGCCTAGATCACCAACCTTGAATTCGCCCAAGAGCTCCTCATAGTTTGGGAAGGTAACGGTGGTAATTTTACACATTCCTGAAACAAAGAGAGAGAGAGAGAGAGAGAGAGAGGGAGAGAGAGAGAGAGAAAGAGAGAGAGATCGACACGATGGTTAGTATTCTACTACTTCAGTCAAACCAGGCCCATGGCCTATAAAGTCATGTTTACATGGTTTATGAAAAGGAAAGCTTAGACCTCGGTCTAACTTATGTTAAGATTCTACTTTAGACTCAGGGGCTGGTCCAGTTAGTAGAATAAATTTGATTTGCATGACATTGGAAGTACTCTTATTCGCGCAAAATAACAGACATCCTTTCTGGCAGATTGGCCTTCACTGAAGCTTATATATGGGTGGAGCTATATGTAGAGAAGAAGGGGGTTGATGATTTGAACAGACCGTGTCAAAACATGAAGACATGACAAACCCTTTGCTAGACCCTCCTCCGCTTAGCAACCCCACTCCCTAACTCTGTATTTCATCCATCTTGTAGGCCTATTGCCTACTGGCCATTTGCTCACATACAAAGAAGCACTTGCACATAAAAGACAGACCCTCCCCCCCCCAAAAAAAAAAAAATAAAAATAAAAAAATAAATTAAAAAAAACAACAAACAAACAAAAACAAAACAAAACAAAAAACAAAACAAAACAAAACAAAAACGCCGCATCACTAAAGTTTAAAGCTTGTTAAAATTATTACGTATAACTTAATGAATAAAAATAAGAACAATAGCTCAGAATTCATGTACAAGTAGAATTAAGTAAAGGTAGCTTACGTGAAGTGAAGATTTGTGGTGAGAGTGAAGGTATATGTTGTTATCAATATACAAACACTTGTTTTGTAATCAACGGGAATATTAAAACGGATAGCTTTATGTGTATATTTAATTATGTATATGTGCGGTATGTGAGTAATTATTCTCTTCAGAACCTGAAGAAGGCAGGGAAGGCCGAAAACTTGATCTTATAGAATTAAAGTTCAGCTACATCACTGTCTCCTGTCTAATCTATCCTCACGCTTATATGATTATTTACCGAGACGCCGTCGAAATGTTTAAGTTAGGTATCATAGCATTCATAAACCATGTAAACGTAATATATATATATATATATATATATATATATATATATATATATATATATATATATACATATGTATACACACACACATACACACACACACACCTTGTGTGTTAATGAATGAGGAGAGTGTAATGCATTATTTGCCAATATTGATTTGAAGTTTATTCTTCGAATTTTCAGAACGTATCACGTTCCCTCCTTAAGGAGGGACGTTAAAGGTTTCGAAAATCTTGAGAATAAACGTGAAAAACAACATTGGTAAATAATGCATTACAACACTCCTTATTCATCTATAATTGCGCCAATAAGTGGACTTTTCAACGTTGTACGTTATGTGTGTATGTGAATGTATATAGTTAAAATGTATAGATGCAAAGATAGGATTCAAAGATGCAAAATTGAACATACCTACACCAAATACACTGACAATAGCAACGACCGCTAGAGCGGACGAAGAAAACATGATGCTTGAAGTATCTCAGTGAGAGCGAGGGAACCAAATGAGAATGTCAGAATTTACCTGAGATGAAGTCCTGACGAAGATGGGATTCAGTGATTGTGGCTATCTGTCTCTCTTGTTTATACCTCCAAGATAGAAATCAAAGTGTCAATCAACCCATTTTCAAATTTTATACGTGTATTTTGATCCCATTTTTTTGAAAAAGAAAGATAGCTGTCGACGTCAGCAGTTAATTCTTTCTAAGCTATACAAATTGGATTTGAGGGTGACACTTGTTTTACGCAAGGAATGGTATATCCTGTTTCAGGAAAGTAAACAATAGAAATGGGCCAGGTTTGGTATTTATAAACGAAAGATTCGCAGCCAGCTATATTTCATCAAAAAAAGCAGACGCGCAAACACTTGAAGTTGATGCCTTAAGGACTTATTTGTATTTGCGAGTCTGATATACCTTCAACTACCTCAATACTACTACTAGTAGTATAATAATAGTATTATTATTATTATCATTATTATTATTATTATTATTATTATTAGTAGTAGTAGTAGTAGTAGTAGTAGTAGTAGTAGTAGTAGTAGGCCTACTAGTCATAGTAGTAGTAGCAGCAGCAGCATATTAGTATTGGTAGTGGTACACGCTCTTTTTATCTCTCTCTCTCTCTCTTTCTGTCTGTCTCTCTCTCTCACACAAACACACACCGACATACACTTTCATTATATATAATTTGTGTTCTCTTCCTATGTCTTTGTCATCTGTCTCACCCTCCACCATTCTCTACCCACTCTCTCTCTCTCCTCTGTTTCGTATATATCTTACCCTTCGTCTGTATTTGTGTTCTTGTGTAATGTGGCAGATGTTCTTTTTTCTTTATCAAATCAAGTTTGTTTCTTCCTTCCTACCCACTGACCTAATTTCCTAATTTTTCTTTTAAAAAACATAAATAACTGCCAAGACCGCTTTTCGTACAACGATGATAACATTTAAATAGAACTGAAACCCCATATTGAGTAAATTTCACCCCAAATTAATAGAATTTTACCCAATGTTTGGTAAAGTTCTACCCAACAAACGAGCATGTTCCCTTTTTTTGCCAAACGTGGGTAAAAATTACCAAATTATTTTTTACATTGCCTTTTAGTACTTTGTAGGCCTACAGTTTATGTTTTCCTGTTGATGATATCCATATTTTATATCACTTATTCATTTAGACGTGATAGCTGAAATGAATATTTAAATTCAGATTACACACTTTTTTTGGTGTGTGTGCATACACACACGCACACACCCACACCCACACACACACATAGACACAAAAAGAAGTTGACCCCATATATTCAATATACTACATTTAACTGATATTATTATGGTTAGACATGCATAACTAATCGCTAGAGGGAAACAGTGGCCTGAAAATTTTATTATTATTTTATTCGGAAAATCAAAGTACATATCAGTGTTGGGTCCAAGACCAGAGGGTCCGAGATCAAGATGAAGATCAAGATCAGACAGTCCGAAATCCAGATCAAGATCAAGATCAGCAGCTCAAGATCGAGTTTAGAACATCTGAGATCAAGATCAGATATGTCCGAGATCAAGATCGATCTCGAGGTACCCAACACTGGTACATATACATGCAAAATTACAAACAAACAAAGGAGAACAAAACACAAAACAGGAAGTTTGAAAATTATATAATTGATCTCCCAAGTGTACTGACAAGTTGCCAGGAATGGGGCAGGCAAACTGAATCACCGAAACCCCAAGGTTCCCCAATTCTGACTTGCAATACTGGGGGATCAATTAATACAAATAAAGCAGTATCAAATAAAATAAAATGTAGAAAAGAACTTTTAACGAAAAGTTGTGAATACCTATCTACCGACATCAATATTATGAAAAATTCTTTTGAATTTTGGTAATTGCAACTTTCCAAGAGAAGGTTCCCATTTAAGTGATTGATAGTTTTGACCAGTTGGATGATCTTATGAACTGGTTTACACGCATAGGCAGCTTGAATCGACATTCTGTTATTAAATTAGCATAGCCGATATACCTCTAACAGCTACATTTTGTCTTTACCAGATGCATTTTTTTCTCTTTTTATTTGTTTTATCAAAATTTAAAAAGCCTTTCATTTTTCATCTCATTGTTTCAATAGTGTATACATTTGCCGGTATTGACGTAGTTGAGTGTACATTAATATATCAGAATCGCAAATACAAATAAGTCCTTCAGGTATTCATTTCATGTCTAAATGTTTGCGGGTCAGCCTATTAATGAAGTATAGCTGACCGCGGATATTTCGTTTATACCAAACTTGGCCCATTTCTATTGTTTACTTTTCTGAAACAATACGGTTAAATAAACCATTCCTTGCGTAAAACAGGTGTCACACTCAAATCCAATTTGTATAGCTTAGAAACAAAAAATGAACTGCTGACGTCGTCTATCTCTCTCTCTTTCACATAATGGGATTAAAAGACCATATTTGAAAATTAAAAAATGGGTTGACTGACACTTGGATATATCTGTCTTGTAAGTATAAAAAGAGAGTCAGACTGCCATAAATCACTGAGTATTGCATCTTCCTCAGGACTTCTGCTCAGGTGAATTTTTGTATTTCTCATCTGGTTCCTTTGCTCTGAGACTCACAGAAATACCTCAAACATCATGTTTTCGTCGTCCGCTCTAGCGTTCTTTGCTATTGTCAGTATATTTGGTGTTGGTATGTTAAAATTTTAAATCTTTGAATCTGACCTTTGCATCTGTACATTTTAACTAAGCACATCTATATTCACACAATTTATAACATTAGAAAGTTCACTTATTAGCGTATTAATAGATGAATAAGGAGATTGTAATGCATTATTTGCCAATAATATTTTCGAAATTTATTCTTTGAACTTTCCGAACCTACCCTTCCTCAACCCCGAGGAACGAACGTGATTATTACTTTTCGAAAATAAAAACCATTGTGTCGATCTCTCTCTTTGTTTCAGGAATGTGTAAAATTACCACGGTTACCTTTCCAAAATATGAAACGCTCTTGGGGGAATTCAAGGTTGGTGATCTAGGCTGCAATGGAGCCAGCCCAGAGAGTCCGGATGAAATCGGTGTTACGTTCGAGCTTTTCACAGATGGTACGCAAGGAGAGGTAAGGAATGATTGTTTCACTCTCTCCTGCTATTCATTGTACGACACTGGCTTGGGCGACAGTAATTGTTTCCAGGAGTTGCCTCCCTATAGACTGTTTAGACTAGTCAGGTCTGCCAATTTGCTTAGGGAGTTTGAAAACAAATCTTAAAAAAAACTCAATAACCTTTTCGTTCTTTATCGGATAGCTTTAAAACTTGCACTGACTCGGTTCTCTGATTGATACTAATGATGTACAGGGTGATTTAACTTATATTCTGTAAATACCCATGTTTCCCTAAACAACATGCTGTATAATCTGCCGATATGTGATATATGTTTAACGTGTTATTCGACTTAATGTGTGTTGCAGCTTCTGGACTGGACTAACTACCAGAGTGTCTTAAATTCGAACTTTAATCCCAACCTTCGAACGAAGTTCATTATCCATGGATGGAGGGACAAGATGTCGGGACAAAAGTGGACGGATATGAGGGATGCCTTATTAAATCTGGTAAGAAATAGAAAAGAGAAAAGTTACACAAAACAAACAACAAAACAATGATAAATAAAATTGTTCAGGAAACGTTTCGATTTAAGAGATGCATTATCGAAAAGATAATACTTAAACGGAGAGAGAGAGAGAGAGAGAGCGAGAAAAAAATCACTGGCTAAAACATATTTCAACAAAATCTTTATTCTACGTCAACCGTTGGATTTTCGTCTTTTCTGCTGTTGAAAAGGAAGCTGTAGGTGAATAATTTTATATTAAGATCATTATTTTCTCATAAAACACAGTTAACATTACTGTGTGTGTGTGTGTAATTGGGTTTTTACAGACGTGTATCAATCAGATATGATTATTTACGTCTGGGGACCGACCTTTAACGTCACCATCCGAAAGACGTGACTCAGTTTCGAACCTGGGTCCGCTGAATCAGTTTATAACTTCCACTGTTAGCTGGATTACAGGCGCACGCCACAACGCCCAGCTAACATTAATGATATTACAGCAATGCTTTTATAGCGCATATCACTGCCACTGAGTCTCTATGAGCTTTAAAAAACGTTGAAAGCTTTAAGAAAGCTTAAGAAGCTTTGTTAAGCAGAATATTCTTATTACATTTGCCTTTCTCATATTCGCTCCCATACGGATCCTCTTTTCTTTGAAAATAAAATATTGAAAATTAAAGACCTTTATCTCCTTCAGTTAGGTCAATTCATGTATCCTTATAATAACGACATGCTTCCTTCCGTTTTTGATGATATGTTCACCCAAAATAAATCCTCTCATAAGTACCCAACCCGTTGTTGTAATGATTTTCATCTACCTCTGCTGAGAATCCTTCTAGCTCAAAACGTTTATTTATGCAGCTCCCAAATTTTGGAACTCTCTTCATAATGACATTCAACTTGCCCCCTCGCTTAGTTCATTCAAGAAGAAATTGAAATTGTCTCTTCTACTTTCTTACAATACAAAAATCAGTGCATTGTCAAATCATGTCCCGCCTTTTTTAATGCATTTATCCTTCTATAATTATGGTCACTACCCCTGTATCGCACATAGGGTGCTCTCTCTCTCTCTCTCTCCTTTCTTCTCCTCTCCACCTCTCCTCTCTTTTTCTTATCTCTTCACATATGCAGTAACATTTACTATCCTTGTATTTCTCTCTTCCCTTGCTTTATTTTATGTTGTCTTATATGCTTTTTATCATGTTCACCATGCTATATAAGTGTCGTAACAAGTTTTCAAATTACGGATTTATTACTATTTTGCCACTTTTTGGAAATCTATGTATATTTATATTTTTTTCTAGTCAATGAATTCACATGTTACAAAAATAATGTTTGTCATTATTTCGAGGGATCCACATTCTACAAGCTCTGCTTTTCATTGGATCCCTTAATTTCCACAGGTCTAACTTAAAACATTAAAAAAAACTATTATACTGGATGATTACGATACTTTCTATTTTATAACTTTAAACCATGTAAAATGTATTTTGTTATTGAATATTTAATTGTATATTTGATTTATTGTCAAAATCACTGTTCTCTTGGAAATGAAAATAAAAATGAAACTGATGAATAAGGATAGACAGATGCTATGAAATGCACAATCAAAATACTTTTTGAATAGATACGTTTTCAAGACGGTTTCAAACTGAGATATTGTGGATGAATCCTTCAAATGAGATGGAATATTATTCCAAAGTGAAGGGGCAGCGTGAACAAATTAATGATCGCTCTCCATAAAACTTTGTCTGAATAAAAGGACAATGCAAAAGATCTTTCTGAGTCGATCTGAGATTGCGGGAGGATACATACTTTACCAAAGATTCATTGAGATATTTTGGAGCCACTGAATGAAGACACGGATAAGTCATTAATAGTACTTTGAACATTATTCGTGATTGGACTGGAAACCAATGTAATTGTTTCAAGACTGGAGTTATGTGAGAGTGTTTCTTAGTACGGGTAATCAGTCTTGCTGCAGAGTTCTGAATTACCTGGAGTTAATTTAGCTGGGAATCAGACATATTATACGGCAAACTATAGTTTGCTGTATAATATGTAATATATTACAGAAGTCTAAATGACAAGTCACAAGACCCTGTACAAGCTTCTTAGTGGTCTTTAAATCCAAAAACAGACGAACCTTTCCAGGTTTACACAGAGCAAATGATGCTGATTTACACGTGAATGAAACAAATTTGTTCATAACCATATTCTGATCAAATATCACACCTACGTTTCTGGCTGTTGTGCTGGGCAAAATGGAGGTATCATCGAACTGAACTACTGGAAGTTGCATTCTTCTTCAGGATTGACCATTGCTTCATCTCCTTTACACAACTTTCCACTTGGAAAATTGCATTATGAAGGTCACATGGTTTAAAAGAAACTTATATCTGCGTGTCGTCAGCATAACATATCCCTGACATTCGATTAGACCTAATCACCCAAGGGAGATAAGTACATGGTTCACACCATCGGGCCGACCACAGGACCTTGGGGGACACCGATATTTGGTAAATGAACTGATGATTCTTACCCATCTATTACTAATTTCACTATTATTGTTATCATTATTATTATTATTATCATTATTATCATGATGATGATGATGATGATGATGGTGATGATGATGGTTATTATTATGATTATTATCGTCATCATCTTCATATGTGCTTGTGACGGCAGGTTGAGCCACTGAATGTTATCTGTGTAGACTGGAGCCCCGGCGCGGACAAGATGTGGTATATGACATCACGTGACAACACCCGCGTGGTAGGAAGGATTGTGGGTAAGCTGATCCACATGCTGGTAAGAGATGCAGGAGCTAGGTACGAGGATATGCATGTCATTGGTCACAGCCTGGGGGCTCACATTGCCGGTTATGCCGGAGAGGAATGCGGTGGCTTGATCGGACGAATCTCAGGTAAGAGTAATGAAGCCTAGCCTGAAAGCGATTATGGTTGAATTCTGGTAAGCCTGAAAAAAACAATTTGTGATTTCTCTTATTATTCTAATTTTATGTTGAAAGAGTATCATGGAAAAAAAGGTCACCTTAAAGGATCCCTTTTCAAATGCCCTGATATTCGAAATAATTATAATAAATTGAAAGTTTGGACAAAACTTTATGGCACATTTGTCTGTGTGTTTGTGTTTATATACATGTAGTCCTACATAACCATTTTTGTGCGCAGTGCTGTTTACTATTTAATTAATTTCCTCTTACTTTGACGTTTTCAAACCTGAAAATTCATCTTTGCTACATAATCTTAATCTATCAACAGAATCTTTGACATTGCAAAAATTTGCAATCCCATTATCAGAACTCAACTTTATCTTTCAAGTCGATGCGCAGTGCTCAGAATTCGTCATTTCAATTGCATTCAGATTATTTGGCATCAATGTAAGCGCCAGTCGTGTGCAACTGGCACTGGTAGACGCAAATTGAACAGAACGAACACTGCGTTGAATTGCTGGCGCACGCACTATTTGCCTTTAACAAAGGCCTGATAATACACAGATGTAACGATGCCTCATTCAACGGGCATTTAGTGTATCAGCTGGTCTTATAAACCTCAGCAATATGATACAATCTTATAGTGTAAAATAATCGTGGGAACGAAATTCTTTTTTCCTTTTTGGCGGGTTCCGACTCCGCTCAAGACATCGAAATTAGGCTAAGTGGATTCTCCAACTTTATTGTCATTTATGTATGTATATATATATATATATATATATATATATATATATATATATATATCAATGACAATAAAGAACACGATAAATACTCTCTTCGAAAAATCAACTGAAGGGACAATTTCAATAGCTCTGTCTATCACCTTTAGAAATGTGCGAACATTACAATGGCATATTACGTAATCCGAACCTGATTTCTATGGGCAGTACAATAAGCCTTTGAAATTGCCCTTGAGTTTATTTTTCGAAGTAGTTTTTATCGTGTTCAAGATGGAAAATCCAATATTTATACACACACACCCACGCACACTCACACACACACACACACACACACACACTACATATATATATATATATATATATATATATATATATACTGTTCCTTAACGATTTTTACATAGCATATGACCTTTGGAATATGGTATTATATGTATATTTTTTTTACAGTGTATGTAAAAGGATTTCATAAATGTTTTTCTTATATCTTGAAGCATCCAGTGCTGTCAAAAAAATGTTCCTATGTATTCATTTTACATAAATATGAACAAGGATAACAACAAAATTTTTTTTACAAAACTGATATAAGAAAATTAATATTGTAAACACAATAACATTTATAGATGAACAAATACAGTTTCTTAAATTTTTTCTCCCGTTTCAGGACTTGATCCCGCCGGCCCACTTTTCGAGCATACGGAACGCGCATGCAAACTGGATGAAACCGATGCCTTGTTTGTGGACTCCATGCATACTGACGGCGAACTAATCATTGGAGGCGGCGCAGGACTCATGGAACGGGTACATTGCTCTGACATTAAGGGGTGGTATTCTTAAAAATTGTGGCCCGCATCATTGCTAGTAGAGAGGAAATAGCTGCCACAAGCGTGCGTGTAAATCACACTTTTAAAGGTGATTTATGGAGCTCCAAATAGTTCGCTTTTCGCTTGTTTCACGTGTTTTTGCTCTTTGGTTCCTTTGTCAAGATTTTTGCGTTGTTTACATGGTTTATTAGACAATTGGTAATTTGAAAAATGAAAATGAATTCCAATAAATTCCATGTAATCAAATGAAATCAAATCCCCAAAACCATCTCAGTGGGAGGAACGTATGGGTGCTCCATGACTATGTCCTTTGAAGGCGCGCTGGTGTGAGTGTCACAACTAACTCTACTTTTGTAGCTGTTGCCTGGATTATGGAATGGCCGACTTTTTGGAAGAAAAAAAAAAAGAAGAAAATTAAATAGATCTTGCTTATTCGGCATATAGTTTGCTTTTCATAGAGTTGCTAAGCTGTATCAAAAATTGTAGAATTGGAGAGATCGATGGAAAGCTAAGTAGACGTAGAATACAAATACATGTGGGTAAACATCATTTTTCCTTTCAATAATCCACAAAAAGCAGAAAGAACACCTCACTGTCCGCCCCCTCCCGGTTACGTAATAACAAGGGTTCGCTCGGCCGATACACTTATGACGTCATCTCGTGTAGACAACTCTGTGGCTGACGCACGTAGCGGCGCGTAAACAATGGACAGTGAATAGCTTTCGTACAATAGCTAGTTACTTTTGTGGGCGGAGTTATAAACAAGGTAGAATTCCATTATTATGAGTTTCTAAATCATTAATCAATAGTCAGTTAGTGTCTTTAAAGAAAACTAGGAATGTGTTGTAACCAAATTTTACCAGGGTAAACCGCTGCCTTAGAACTAGAAATTAGAGCTCGAGTGATCGAAAAAAATAAATGGAACTCGTCCGCAGCGCAGTCAAGAGGCACAGCTCCATACGCAGTAACGCCAGACCCTACCCGAGCGAGACGCGGAGCAAGCCGTCTTATCGAGACATTCGTGCAGCTCAGCTCAGCTGAGCCTGCGCTGGGCCAAACACTCAAGACGCCTATAATGTGTGTTTTGGTTACAAAATAATAGCTGTAACTTCGGTTTTCATTTCTGTAACAATGTAAGATGCAGTTGTATACTTTGAAACACCATATCTTCCATTGTAATGCATTTAACAAACAATAATCTTGACTTCCAAATCAAGAAAAAAAACCCCACTACGTATCTTACGCATGCAGACTTGGATCATATGTTCGTGATGTCTACACGAAATGACGTCATAAATTTCGACCCCCCGCAGGCCTGTGATTATACTCGACGGCTGCCCATTTTCCAAGCCCTCCAATTCAAAGATTTGAGATGCTCTTACTCCTCCCGCAGGCAATGAAAGGTCATGAAGCTTGCATTGTTATATTCAGAGAATAAACAGCTTTCTGTAGATATATAATTTGTCTATTCCATTTTTGGCTTCGGTTGGGTCTTTAATAGTCATGATAGTTACTTTTCCATAATATCATATCCTCTTTGTGGATCGATTGTAAATCATAGTGGCACACGATATTGTGGATGATTTATCCTGGATTAAACTTATCTTGAATTTCCATTGGGAAACAGTCAAATTGTTCTTTATCAATTTACAGCATTTGCAATTTGTGAATGACACCGTTTCAGAAATTCGCTCTTCCTAAAATTCATGTTCAACAATAATTGTTGAATATAAATAAATAAATTATTTATAAAGAGAAATGACCCGAAGTTTGCTCTTGTGACAACTCTGGGCCTTATTCCTTTAAAGACATTATATAGATATAGGCATAGGCTTGCAACTGGGTTTGGAGTTAGGTTGAAATTTAGGGTCATTGTTAGGTATAGTTTTAGGTACAGGTTTGAATGTAAGAATTCGGCTAGTTTAGGATATTAATGGCGGAGCAAAATATTGTCACAGGAGCTTATGTTTTAGTCAGTTTTTAAGTTTAAAAAATCACTCCACGAATTGGCAACGATTATGATTTCCCCTTCTAGCTACTCTCCATTTACTTGTGTTTTGTCACAACATTACCCGAAATAATTGTAATGAATAGTTCATGTATGAAATAATGACAACTTAATACATCTTCTCTCTTGACACATTTTCTTGAATTTCATTTGCAGTGCGCTACCCACGACTGGTACCCATTTGGGGGCAAAGATCAGCCCGATTGCAAGAGCTCATTTTTCGGAAAGTTTGATGTAGCTTGCGACCATATCATGGCTCTGACGTACTATACCGCAAGCATTAACGGCAAGAGCTTTGCTGGGTCCAAGTGTGCCGAAACCGTACAAGACTTAATGAAGAATCCGATGACATGCGATGACTGTCCCCAAATGGGATACTTCGACAGTGACGAGCCGCGTTACAGTGACGGATGTTACTTGATGGAAACACGTATGTAAGCGTGTCACCGACTGCAAGGTTCAAGCCATTCATTTCCGAGCGTACATAAATATATGAGTTAGCAGCATGTCATGGACCCGAATACGAAGAGGATAATACACATCTATTCTCATGACATGAAATATTCAGGCATCAGTCATAATTCACAGTAGAACATTATAGATTAGTTTATCATAAGTTATGCAATGTTTAAAATGGAAACTGGTAGACACTATATTTTTGTCCTCATAACAAACAAAGAAAGTAGTAACTTGCATACAGGGCACTGACAGTATTACTAAATATATAAAATGGGTAAGTATACCCTTAATCAAAACAAAAATTCATTACGACCAATTTAAGGACAATTATATATTCCAAATTCGTTTATTCCTTTGCAAAAAATTGAAATAATCCAGATATTTTGAGGCACGAAATTTTAGCAGGATTTTACCAAGATATTTTATCATCTTTTTATTTTACCTCTGATATTTTTACCTCTAGCATACTACCTCAGAATTTTTATACTGGCATTTTTACAAATTTGTTGGCAATGAAACCTTGCAGTATTATAGACAGGAATTCAGGTCAGTGGAATATTTGGAAAGATACAAAAAAAAAAAAAAAAAAAATGTAGATTAGGGTATCTGGTTATACCATTGAACTATCCTTTGCTCCTTCAGTGAGCCCCGTGATTTAATTTTCTTGTGATGAATGAAGCTCTAAATATTAATTGAAATTCTTTGAAAACTCTTCAAGTTTACAAATAAAGAAAAAGTAGGGGTGAATAATGATCGTCATTGTTATCTAAATTGGTTAGCTTAGTGTACACAACAATTTTCGTAGAGTCAGTAAATTCGTTATTCGTGTAATATACCTTACTTTCTCTCCAGATATTTTATTGAGTACAAAATTATGGTTTATTTGTGTCATATTTATTTGTAGAATGTGATTTTATTGTTGGTGAAAATCTTCACATTGATGAGTTCATGCAAATAAATGCACTCCTTCTGTTTCATCTGTCTAGTTCTTAGTCAAATACATTTTTAAAATTTAAATCTTGACTTCATATGTTAGTTGTGAAGTATGGGTACACTCTAAGAAAAAAAAAGATGTTACAAATAACAATCTTTAAAGTTCTTAACTTTGTCCTGTACTTTGAATCCCAACCTCCAGTGGAAACTTTGCAAAAGGAATTTTAATGGAATTCACCACCCACTTTCCTCATTGTCAATGCGCTCCAAAGAACAAGCAGAAAAGTTTGAAAAATACGAATGCAATCCGGAATAAATTCCTGTAACCAAGGAATTGACATACAAAAGTATTTCGTTCGTCATTTATTTGCAGGTTGTGTATCAATTCAATTTTCACGTCATGTATAAAGAAAAACCCTTTTCCTCAACTGACGGGAATAATATGGGAATTATTGTGCCACTAAGAAATGTAATCTGCAAAGTCTTCAAAGTTTTTTTTTTCTTAAGAAAAATGTGTAATTTCAAAACGCTATGATATAGAACCACCCCCCCCCCCCCGGGGGTGTATGAAGAATAAATATGAAGGTGGTGTGGAGATGAGAGTCGGTTGGAAAAGTTTGAGAGAGACCGATTTATCAACGCAATATATATGTTTTACGAATTTTACGTGGTGAAGAGTATATTTTCTTTGAAAGTAAAGACCCTAGAACAAAAAAGTAAATAATGGGTAGAACATGAATAAGAGAAAAATGAGGATGGATGAGGGCGAGAGAGAAAGATATATATATATATATATATATATATATATATATATATATATACATAGAGAGAGAGAGAGAGAGATGGACGGAAAGAGCGTAAGGGACAGAAATAAATAAATGAGCAAATATAAAGTAATCAAAAGTAGTATTATTCATTCCTCAGAGGTATTTTGACATCACTTAGCAATATATATATATATATATTTATAGATGTGAACAGAAAACGTTCTCCACACATATGCATGTTAATATGCATGTGTGCATATGTGTTTGGGAGGGGGGATGGTTATCACATGTTTTCCTCCATAATTTTCTGACAAGCAACAAAAAAAAAAAAAAAAACACCCCCCTCACTCCCCCCAAAAAAAAACATCAAGGTAAAGTTGACAGCCCCTCCCCTCAGCTACGCTAGTGATCGTGAGAAACGGTGAACATAACTATTTAGATATGTTTAGTTATCAAGTGCCGTCTAACTTCCCTATTGTATTCATAACATCCATTCATTCGGAAAATGATCTTTAGAAAATTCGGTTAATTAAAAATGGAATTCACAAACAGTGTTAGCATTCAAGCGTGGCTTATCCTTTACAGGTAAATGGTTCACTTCACACGCCAGCTGAATATCCATTATTTATTTATTCACTTATTTACACTTTTAATTCAATAGCATTGCCTCCTAATACCCCCAGTCACACCAATGACAAAGACACCAGGGCCCCGTTTCATAAAACTTGATATCGTTTCAATAACAGTTATAAGCTACTGTAATACCTGCATCTGATTGGCTGAGAGTAGATTGGTCATAGATATATGGCAGTTGTTATTGATAATGGCCCGTATTCTCGAAAGTGGCCTAAGTTAAGCCTGGCTTAACTTAGGCCACTGATTTATGGAAGGCCATTCGCCAACCCCTAAGTCCCGTGTAAATTACTATATTTATGTAACAAAATAAAGAAACAAAATTATTTGATGGCATGAAATAAGCATCAGAAACCAATTCTACCGTGTCAGTTTTTGTGTTTGTATTTAGTCCCAGAACTATGGTGAGTTTGTAGGATCAAAAGAGGGCGACATTTGGCTCTCCATAATTCGGTGGCCTAATAAATCTACACACTTAGGCAGGGGCTTAAGTTAGGCGCCTTTCGAGAATATGGGCCAATATGTTTTATGAAACGGGGCCCAGACAGACAACAGACAGAACAAAAGAATTAAATTACCTCCAAGGGCCAAGAATCGGTCGGTATGGAGTCAGTGTGACGGTGTGACTACAGCATCAGCTAGCAAACCACTATCACTGAGGCCCCTATAGAGTAATCAAAGTTCATTGGACTCGCGCTTGATTTGAATACAATTAGAAATACGGTCTTCGTGGATTTGAACCGTTCCAGGCTCAAATGCACTCATTTGTGGCGCAATACCACAAGTCACACCAACAAGACCGACAACAGAGAGAACAAAAAAAAAAAAAAAAAAAAAGAAAAAAATACATTGCCACAAATGGCCAAGAATCGGTCGGTGTGGGGTCGGTTTGGCGGTGTGACTGTGGGAGGCCTATGTCTCCTTTCCGAGGAGTGGGGGATGATCACAATAAGGCCGAGATTTTTCCCGCGAGCACACACACACACACACACCCACACACACCCTTTGCATACACATATACTTGTACACATATACATATACATACTCATTTTTAGGACGTTACAAACCTATTTCTTAGTATTTTGATAGAATTCTAAAGAGAAATTTTCTTCAAAAGTGGGGGGGGGGGGTGTGGGGGGGGGGGGAGTGTTCATTTGTACAAGCCATCCCCCTCCCTTTTGAGGGGACGTTTACCCCCTTTCCGCCTCCGGAATTTACGCCTGTGGCACCCGATGTTTGTGAATACCTGTTTTTAGCAGTTAATAAAAGTTGTCCAATTGTCCATTTGTCTAAATATGACTTACGGGATGAATGGATGATTTGGCATAATCAAAGAGAGCATGACGAATTACAGAAAGGGATGAATGACGTTAACTATGCATTTTAATCGATGATTTGGAGTCATGGCTTCATGATCCGAAGTAATGACTCTCTCGTTTAGCTGCATTAATTACCAGTCTGCTATCACTGTGTGCTGGTTGCCTCTTATGAAAAGTAAACTGAAATGGCAAATTATCATGTATTCGTTTGTCTGATGTTGACGGTATTCTCACAACATAAAGTTGAAGGGCAATTAATAGGTGAGTTGAATTATATTGACTTGATATTGATGTTTATAATAATATTAATACTATAGCATTTTTACCGAGAGTAGCCCCATCCATTATGACCGACTCCAACATTTTCCCCTAACACGATGGCCTTGTTTTCTTGCATTCAGCTTTCCCCCTTGATGGTTGTACCACTGGTAAGAAATAAAATGCACCAGTCATGCAGCGTGAGTTCGGCCATAGACGGGCACTGGCATCATGGGGGAGGGGGGAGGGGCGCTAGTGTTACTCTATAGATAAACTGTGAATTCAAGGCCATCGATAGGGGAGAGGGTGTAGGAGGGGGGTCCTATCATCTTCTTTTGACGTTCCATTTCGTCTCTTCCTTCCGCTCTTTTTCTTTCTACCTTTTTCTTTCTTTCGCCGTTAGATAGTGGGGCACGTTATCGAGATAATCTACTAGTTGTTGTTGACCAACCGCAGATATTTGCAATGAGAGCAATCAAAGCCTGTCTAATACACAATGTTGTATGTGAAAAAAAGAAAAAATGTACGAGTCATTAAAATTTACATGTTTGATAATATTTTACCCTGTCCTTACATAGATGTTCGATTAGTGAACGGAACAACGCCTTACGAAGGCATCGTCATGTATACGCAAGATTGCGTAACATGGGAAACAACTTGTGGTCTGAATCTCCAAATGCATGACGTCATCGTTTTCTGTCGCCATCTTGGTTTTGCTGGTGGTAATCGAGCTCTGTGGAACCCACCCTTCGGAGGACCATTCCATAATCCACCAACCTCGCATACAAATTGTGGCACAGGTAAACCCAAATATACACGTATCAGCTGATAAAAGTTCTGAAACTCGAGTTTGATCGAAAGTATTTCTCACAGAACTGGCTTATCATCATATATTTTGTTTTCATTTTTTGACATTCCAAATACAGGAGAAGAAAACATTATAGCCGTATTCATTTTTATATCCATAAGCCAAATCTTTATTCCATTAGACTTTAAGCTACCCCCCCCCCGATATTTTAGGAATGTAGATTTTTCAGATCTTCTGAATAAACTACATATAATTTTAATCATATTGTGTTTATAAATATGTCCATGAAACATTTCATGGACATATTTACAAAAACAATATTTACAGGACTTTTAAAATCCTGTAAACTCAAATTTAACTGTACTGAAATATTAACATGATTAAAGACTAACAACTTATTGTTTTTTATTATTGTATTTTCATTATTTGTTGTGTATGGCTCACAGGAGAAGGAAACATTGAAAGCTGCACGTTGGGGTTAGGATGCGCCGATCAGTCAACAGGAGGAGCTGTATGCTACGGTAATTTACTCAGAATTATAAAATATTCACAAGTAATAAATAAGGTTTTAGTAAAACAAAGTTTACGTAGAACAGGACACTGTCGTATCTTTAACGATTATGAGAGTCCTACCCCGAGACTAAATTGTAGATATATCGTCAAATGCGTAATGATCTTTTTTGTTAGCTTTTATCTGTATAATGGTAATAACCAGAGGAGATGATGGGATGTATAAACTGAAATTCGGGGGGGGGGGGGGTGGAGTGTATTGTGTACCCTGATGATTATCACATACTATGAAAACTAGTGACCACATTTTCAAAATGACAGATTAACATTTTGAACATGCTGTATTTAGCTATCATAGTGTTGGATCCAGCATGTTAAAATTGTCAATCTACCATTTTGAAAAAGTGATCACTGCTCGGCCCTTTAAAATGGTAATATAACACTTTATTTTTTAGAGTGCATTAGCATTGATAAGGGGGCAAAACTACATTTAGGCTATGCGAATCTTATATTGCAAAATTCGCCAATCGACGTTGGCGTATCAAGTTTGCTTACTGTCATGAAAAAAAAGGGGGAAAAGAAGAAACAAACATAAACAAAGAAACCTTAAAATACAATGTGAGAAAATATGTGCTTTCATCCACCTTCATCACGCGACTTTGTTTCCTATATATTTCACAGGGAGCAATTATTTAGGCTGCTTTGTTGACGAGAGATATGACCGCGTGTTAGACGACAGAAGGAACCAAACCTTCGGAGGACTTACAATCAATAAATGTTTAGATTTCTGCCGATCATATAATGGGATGGCGTTTGCAGGAGTTGAGCATGGGACGGAGTGCTATTGCGGCGATGGGACATCGAACTACAGTCGATATGGTCGGGTATCAGATAAGAAATGCTTATCTACATGTGATGGGTCTCTGATCGAGAGCTGCGGGGGAATCGGCCATATCGCCATATTTAATCGTAAATACCTGACCATTCCTCTTCTGTGGGCGGTACAGACAACCCACATTGTAACCAAAGTATCTGATATGTTTAGAAAAATAAGAAAATTGTCTTTCCTTTTAAATTCAAAACGGATTCATGGACAAAAATGGCTGTTTTTCGTTTTAGAATTCCAAATTTATTCATGAATTGGAAAGTAGATAATCATGGAGCAGTGTTATGTATCATGATGAAGTGGTTACTACATCTGAAAACATGTTACACGAAACCTTATCTGTGATATATTCTGAAACTTTGAGGGCCGCAGTACGAAGATAAAAGATGTAGATTATCAATAATGGGAAAAGGAAAGTAAACGTGGAGGAACAATATTTTTTAAAAATAATTCTCTGAGAGGGTGGGAGAATCTAGCAAAGGATTCTTTGCGATAGTTTTTCAAGATTTGCATCCACCAACTAGTACAGGTGCCTTTTTCTTAATGGCGTCCTTCTTGTTGTGCCTCTAACCTATAACATAAACTGTTCGCAGCCGAGTCTTCTTTCTGCATAGTGTTATTTATTGATCTATCTATTTCATCTGTAGTCACGACAGATCCACAGCTTCCATCCCCGTTCTATTCGCCGTGTGATATGACTACAAGACATATACCTATGTCTCGCGCAGACTCGGTACAATCGACATCTTTACACAAAACCTCGAGTTTGTCTGGTAAGTACTGCGATTGCTAGCCTTGCAATAACCTTAACCCTAACAAAATCTGCACAAGCATAGTTCCCCGGTCACTAAGTTAATGCTACAAGATACATTGGCTGAGTTTTTCTGGCGAATCACCTACATGCATCCCTATGGACACATTTCACACACACACACACACACACACCCACACTTAAGGCCACACACTACCAAAGTAACCTGAACTGGTAAATGACATATAAAAATACATAACATATGATTTAGAAAAAAAGGAACAGCAACAACAAACAAGCAAACAAAATAAGAACAGCAAAACAACGAAATAAATAATAGTATTTTGTTTTTAACACTATGGTTACATCCAACAAAAGTAATTGCTTTGGTCTATATCTGATTAATTGATTAGCAATAGTATCGTCTGAGATGTCTACTAAACAACAGCTTACTGTTTCCAGTGAAGCTGACACTTCTGACCACGGACTGACCGTTTACACAGAGGCAGGTACTTCTACTACAGGACTGAAGAATCCCACCGTGGCAGGCTTCACTGTATCCGTTGACACGCCCATAACCGACGCCGTACCACCTAAAATTACTGCGGGGAATAACGATACAAGTAAGTCGTCCCTGTAGGTCTTTACCCGGGGGTCGTGACTACCATTCCTTTTTTTTTGGGGGGGGGGGGGGGGTAATCTAAGGTTATTGGGGGATTCTGAATAGGCAAGTTCTATGTGCGGTTTCATTACATGTGAAACCAGATACTTTGACGCTGTTCAGAATTCTTCAGAATAACATCATATAATTGTGAATTGTGCAGTTATTATAGTGTTATATGGTGATAAAATTTAGGCAAGCAGCTAAATGTTAAAAATAAAGGCGAAAATGGCTGAAAATCGCATACCCTGAAAATGGTAAACGTCGATATGTTATCATAGCAGGCCCTGGATAGGGGAACATTGCGACTAGACTAAACGTCTGTAGTCTGTACGAAGTCCCGATATTTCGTGGAATGCGTATAGTAGCCCATGTATTTGTATGTATTTGTATGTATTTTGCTTGGTGCCCTAGCTATTACACGTTTTATTTCAAAATTAGTTTGCATGTGCTAAATGTTGATAATTTTTTTAGATTCTTGTTATAATTTATTTTTCATTGTTAGCTGACTTAAAAATCATCGTCAAAACTTTTGTTACAAAAGTAAGTGACGTTAAATGTATCTTCAAACTCAGCTTTATACACAGCTGTAGGCGGCGGAATGGCAGGAGCGGTGATTGCATGCATGATCATCATCCTTCTTGTCTTCGGATGCAAGTAAGTGTTGATCCTTTACCACTATGACAATTTCAGTTACAAAAACCCACTAGAAGTGCAATCGTATCAGAACGATGTGCATGCAATGTCGTCCGTATCTTTTATTTTGTCGAGAAGTTGACAGGTGAAATATAAAGTTATGCATGTTAAAACATGATATAAGATGAGATGGGAGAAAATAATGCATACTGTAAAATTAGGAGATGATAGAATCATGAAAACAAGAAACAAAGAACAAAAAAAAAAAAAAAAAAAAAAAGAATGGTGATGATAATCGTGATGATGGTAATGGTGGTGATAATGATGATGGTGATAATGATGATTAAGATGATGGTGGTGATGATGATGATAATAATCGTGATGCTTATGATGATGTATAATGATGGTGGTGATGATTTTGATGATGTAATGATGATATAATAATGGTGATGATGATAATGGTGATAATGTGATGATAAAATGATAACCTTTAGAGAAGATTGTATCAATGTTTACTAATAAAGATTTCTTACTTTTGAATTTAATTGTTTAATAAGCTGTCATATCAAATCAATTCATTTAAAGAAAGCAACATCTTCAGAATACGCCTTCTTGGTTTACATGAAGTTGTTCTTTTTATTATATACCGGACAACTTCGAAATAGTTAGTGTGCAACACTGTGTTATACATATATACACAGTTAGTAATAGAAGTTTCCTTACTTTGTATTATAAAAGAAATAAAAATCGAGCATTGCCCGAAAGGGCAGCCTCTATAAACTGTAATAAATTAGAATACACTGGATGATATGCTTTGTCAGGTCACTAGCCTCATCAAAAGCCAAATTGGTAAAGCATCAAATTGTAACTGGTCAAGGAGACGACACAAACCGCAATATCGGCAATTTTTTCAAACGCCAGTTTTACGGGTCTAACCTTACAACCAACTTACTTATTTTTTCTTACTTCATGATTCGGTTAAGATCACGATTTAGTATAAAAAAATAATATGGAATCACCCATGATGTGACCTATGCTGGAGAATTTACTCGATTCCTGGCAATATTCATCAGGGTGATGATGGCATATCTTTAATATTTCTTCTTGATTCAAACCCCTCTTCTTTAAATATTAGACGCAAGGCCAGAGAGGAACGAGAATTTGCAATCGGATTCGCTGGAAAGTCTTCTCCGGTTATTGAAGGCTTTGAGAACACGTTGGTCAATTTTCTTGACGTCTCCCACGGAGGCACAATGCATAGGGACTTGGAGGGAGAGCAGGGAGGTAAGATAGAGAAGGACACCCCTGCCGCTTATAAGAAGCGAGAACCCACGATGATTGAATACGTCAACGTGGAAGAGAGAGAAAGGGTAATGGTAAGAACCCCCTGATTCGTAGGCTGGATTACGTGAGCTACGTTACCATGGTTACGGAGATGTGATGGTTCCATTGGTAGACACGGCAGAAAAAGGATAGCTGGGAGGACTCAGGTTCGAAACCAAGCCGTTGAAAAGGGCATTAATTCTCAATAATCAAGTCGTCGGATAGGATTTAAAGCCAAAGGTCTAATTGGTGCTTATCTGCAAACATGTACTAGATTTCGGAGTAGTCGGATAAAATCTAACCATCTCTTTTTTGTTGCTCCCAGGTCGTTTCACTTTCCTCTACCTATCCAACCATGCCCTCATGTTCATCTACCAACTATCCTCTCTCTGTCTAACTGGCTTTTTCTTTTCCCTTTTCTACCGCTTTTAATTTCTTCATCTTCTCATTATATTTTGTTCCCCTTTTCTAGTAAATTTATTGTCTCGTATTATCATGTTATGCAGGTGTTTGTTTATATAGGGTTTTAGGGTTTTCTTGTAACAAGCCTTATGGTTACTTAGGATGGCTTTCTTATTAGTAAGAAGTAATTTTACATGTTTAATGGTATTGTATCATATATATTTATATACATGTATAGTGAAAAAATAAATGTTATTGACAAAAATGCCATTTCAGTCATGCACTACTAAAGACAACTGCAGTATAATTCTCTTACTGATAGTATATCATAAGAGTTATACTTTGCGATCTAAATCTTATACTCCATATGAAACCATATTGCATGAAAACTTTTCTTTTTATGATAAACAATATTTTCATTGTTTCAAAATAATGATTATCCACCGTGCTAAAATTTCTATTCTTTCAAACTTGTAATGATTTCTCAACCTGCATCTCATTGCAATTTTATACATGTGTATATAAATGTATATAAATATAATTGATACACAGTATATTAATTTTGTATTCTATAGCATTTATCGGTAATTCTGAATGTATGTTGACGTTTATACGGAGCCCCCAGGAAAAAAGGTATTTAATTTACTGATATGGCCGCCCTGTTAAAACAGAAATAAACAAAATCTAATCAAATCAAAATTCGATTGCAGTTTAAAAAACTTTTTTTTTTTCGGGGATAGGAGTTTGTCTCTGTTATGTTATGCACTTTGCCGACTTTGAAGATTTGTTCAGCTTTTCAACAATACCTTATACATTATTTGGGATCACTATGTTCATCGGTACGTGGATTTCCAAATCGCTTTGCCGAAATATCGAAAAGATTGTTGGAATGGTGGATAAAAGTGTAGTACTCATAGAAAACTACTCGTAGAACTATTCACATGTACATGACTTTGAAAGTTTAAAATTAAAAACTTACTATATACTAATAAGTTGCCTCTTCATTTCACAAAATGGAAATTTAAAATTTGATAAACTTACTTACTTCAAAACAATGTTTGTATGTAGATATGAAACTTAATTTTAAAAAGAAAATTACTGAAAAGATAGTTGATTCAAGCAGTTATTTTATATAGTGATGTGGGAACACCATAATTGAAATCTTTTGCAAACTGCTATTTCCAATGTATGTGCCTTTATGAACCCCAGTTAATGTTTTTACGTTTGCATTTGTACAGATTATTTTTAACAACATATTTTATTTCTGCCACTTTTTTTCCCCCATCATGTTAATATTTTGTAAATTTTGTAATTGTTTGTAATTATGTACCTTATCACTTTGAATGACTGTAAATATTGTAATTTGAGCTGCAGATTGTTTAATAAACACATAAATACAAAAAAAAAAAAAAAAAAAACTATTAAATACTCTATGGAATTTTATATTCCCAGTTTATTGAATGACATAAGAATTAGCTACGTTTGGTTGCTGTATGATTGAAAATGCCTACGCCAATAACAATAATAATAATACTATTTTTGTTTAGGTAGCCTCACCAGTGTTTATCTCCCCGAGGGCTCTGCAACAATAGACGCGGTTGTATGAACTAAAATCGCTTACGGAAATAAAAAAGAATGGCCATTGTAAATGTGCAAGTTTCATATCTAATAAGTGCAAACATATTTTTTCCCCTGAATTTTTACATTCAATCAGGCGCAGTGGCGTAGGATTATTTGTTGTCAGTGGGGATTGGGGGAGACAGGGGGGCGGTGGGGGGGGGGGGGGGGAGGCAGAGGGGCGATGGCGCCCCTATGATTTTTCAAGTAGTGAAAAAAGAAAGAATTTCGTTTTATTGCACTTTCCATTTGGTGTTCGTTGTCAAACAGAGAATGTCATGCCGTATAAACAATGGACACGATTGAAATCAAGCTTCAGTCGTATTCATTAGGATCATAGTAATTCAAAATTGAAAAAATAGGTTTAATTATTAGACACTGAGGCCCTACGCTAGGCCTTTGACGGTGAAATGATTTTCTCATTTAATTTCATACAGTGTTTTACTTTTTGATTTAAACCACAATGCAATACATGTGAAAGGTGTTCCTAACTTCTATTCCAAGAACAAATCAATTATATTTGGCTAATTTTATTTTCAAGTGATATGCATTAGCTGTTCCAGAAATTCCATCTTGTTCAAGTAGATGTAATAATGTATTAAAGCTACCATACGATTCTCTTGCACTTCATTTATTGATTTAAATTCTAAAGTTACCCATTTCATGCATTCTAATATAAAGTTTGTAGCACATTTTCCTAAGCTCTTTAAAGTAAAATGAACTCCTTTAAAACTTTGTCGGAGTGTGCATTGCTATTTCTCAAGCTGCAGTTGTAACCTTGTGACATAGTAAGAGATATTAAAAGGCATTGAAAGGCGTACCATATAATTTGACCACGATTGCTAGCTAACGTCTCTTTACCGAAAAGCAACTAGCTAAGCGATCGATAAACTATTGTGACAATGCATTTTTTATGACAGCCACTGTTACTTTATCGAGTAGGTTATCCATTTATAGCTTTTCAATATAACTTCGTTAAGAAACACTAGATAGGCCAAAAATATAAATATTTATGAAGGGATGAAATCGGAGGCTGAATGTAAGGTGAAGATTGCCCGAGTATTGGTCGTCTTAAAGAGCTTATGGAGCTGCAGATTCCTAGACCCCTGCCTCTTACGTTTATAAGAGACTTGACGATAATGTCTTTAAAAAAATGTAACAAAAATTATCGTTTGGTAGTAAGAGTTACTTTGAGTTTTTCTGAGCATTTCGGCGTTGCGGCGGTGGTACTCCGACATAAGCTAGGGCGACAATTGCTCCGGGCTTTATTTCGTTAAAGATGTAGCGCTATATAGGGCTGGGGTTACAAAGGGGTTCTATAGGATAGGTTTAGGCTTAGGGTTAGGGTTAGGTAGAGTGTTTGGTCCAGGGCTAATTGCAATGTCGTACTACGACATTGACCTGTTTCCGTTCGCGTTCTGACATTCCTATTTGCAATGTCGTACTACGACATTGACCTGTTTCCGTTCGCGTTCTGACTTTCCTATTCTTCTTCTTCTTCTTCTTCTTCTTCTTCTTGATCTTCTTACCTCAAACTCCTATTCATTTTGCACGTAGTGCTTGTTCCTCCTAATTAGGTCCCTTCCTCTCGTCCATTTCATTTCAAATTTCATAGCCATCTTCCTTGCCATGTCTAGTTGTGCACCTGACTCTTCATTTTCCGAAATCACTCATGCATGAACATCCAGGCGCCATTTTGTCCATTTTCGGGCCATTTTCATGTCTTTCTTTCTTCTTGCCTATCTCCACTATCCTACATGCTACAGACTTCTAACAAAGTGCTCTATATAGAGTAAGACTTGTTCTTCAACTTTCTGTTTTTACCTAACCTTCAAAATTTCATCTTCATACTCTAAATTCAAATCCGAAATCGGCAACATTAAAAAACATTAAAATTCTTCAAATATTCATTCCCGAATTTGAAAAATTGCCATTACTTCCTCATATCAAGTCATTTTTGTCTCAAATTTTCACTGTGGCTTTATCTTGTCATTGCACACATCCCTGATCAGTTTCATGCTTTAATGATTCGGCATAATAAAAAAAGCGCCCTCTAAAGTTTCCAAAATGGCTATTTTCTTGTGGCCGTATCTCCGTCATGCCTGGCTAAAACCGTACCCTTTTTTGGATTTAGGTGTTTCAAGATATACTCTATTCAGCCAACTGAAAAAATATATACCTTATCACAGACCAACTTGGCGAAAATTGCTCGTAAAAATCATGAAATTTACGGAAATGCCGAAATAACTTCAACTTGCTCTAAAATTGCGAAATTTAAACCTACATCTTTGAAACTTGGTAGGTGTGTGTATCAATGTATTTGACAACTGTCAGGTAAATTTGGTAAAAATTGATGACGTCATCACGAAGTTATCGCAAAAAATCTCAAATTAATATGCATTACATAATATGGCGTAATATGCTTATTTTAAATGGCGCACTAATGACATTCAGCTCAAAATGACCGCAATGAAATTCCCTTCTCAGAGATACCAAACACATTATAGGGTCTCACAGAAAATTTTCAGTAAATCGCGATTTAAGTCAGGTCATAATACGGATCCTGCAGAGTTTCCGCCCATGCATTACACGTATTGTCTATGGGGCAAATCGGGATCCCAACTTTGGCCCCCTGAACGATCTTTATTTTTCTTCAAATTTTGCAGGCACATTCTTTGAGGCAAAATGAAGAGAATCTCGAAGCCGGATTTTTTAAAATCGGTCAAGCGTCACATTTTAGATGCCATTTTGTGCATTACACGTATTGTCTATGGGGAAAATCGGGATCCCGCTTTTGGCCCCCTGAACGATCTTTATTTTTCCTGAAAATTTGCAGGTACATTTTGGGGGGCAAAATAAAGAGAATCTCGAAGCCGGATTTTTAAAATCGGTCAAGCGTGACATTTTAGACGCCATTTTGTTCTATAAATCTATCATGCATCACACGCTTCGACAGGATTGTCATAAAAGTATGAAAGTGATCCCAAAATGACGGTCATGAAATGCTCTTTTCGTATGATACCAAATACGGCACATAAAGAACAAGAAAGAGCCAATTTATTAGCAAATAAGGCCATTTCAGTATATGCCATTTAACGACATTTTCTTCAATACAATTCTACGCAAAGCCGATGTGGCCTGGTATACTACGCGTCACATATAGTGTGGAAGCCACGTGGACAGAGGCTATGGACAGGCATTTTATCCTTCTACTTTTCCCTATGTTATTCTTTGTCATCTTGTCTTTCTATGATTTACCCTACTGTCATTGTTCTATGATCTTTGATTTCTTCCTTTCCTTATGTTAAATACCGCACAACCCCAAAGTGATGCGCGTAGTTTACTATGCTTCATTGTGTTGAGGCCATGTAGACTGGAGCCTGTAGAAAGCCATATGGGTCAGGGCATGCGCCACCACCATCATCATTATTATTATTATATCATCATCATCATCATCATCATCATTATCATCATCACCATTATCGTCATTATTATTTCATCACCATTATCATCATCATTATCATCATTATATTATAATAATAATCATCACCATCGTCATCATTTTTATATCATCATCATCATCAACATTATCAACATATCGATCATCATCATCATCATCATCATCATCATTATATCATCATAATCATCATGATCACCATCACCATTATATCATGATCATGATCATGATCATCATCATAATCACCAGCATTATCATCATCATCACCATCATCATAATCATCATTATAACCATCATCATTATCATCATCAACACCACCATTACCATCATCACCATCATCATCACCATTGTCATCACCATTATCATCATCATTCTTTGTTTTTTTGTTCTTTTTCCTTGTTTTCATTTTTCTATCATCTCCTAATTTAACAGTATGCATTATTTTCTCCCATCTTATCTGATATTATGTTTAAACATGCATAACTTTATATTTCACATCATCACATGTCAACTTTTCAAAAAAAATAAAAGATACGGACGACATTGCATGCACATCGTTCCGATACGATTGCAGTTCTAGTCTTCTTTGCAATGTCGTCCTCGACATTGCCTTATTTCCGTTCGCGTTCTGCACATTCCTTTTCTTCTTCTTCTTCTTTGTCTTCTTCTTACCTCGAAAACGTATTGACTTTGCACGTATCTTTTGTGTTTCGTAATTAGGTCCCTTCCTCAAGTCCATTTCATTTCAAATTTCATAGCCATATTCATTGCCATGCCTAGTTGTGCACCTGACTCTTCATTTTCCGAAATCACTCATGCATGAACATCCAGGCGCCATTTTGTTCATTTTCGGGCCATTTTCATGCCTTTTTTTCATCAAGCCTATCTCCACTATCCTACATGCTACAGACTTCTAACAAAGTGCTCTAGATAGAGTAAGACTTGCTCTTCAACTTTCTTTTTTTTAACCTAACCTTCAAAATTTCATCTTCATAATCTAAATTCAAATCCGAAATCGGGTTCATTAAAAAACACATAATTTCATGAAATATTCATTCCCAAATTTGAAAAATTGTCATAACTTCCTTATATTAAGTCATTTTTCTCTGAAATTCTCACCGTGGCTGTATCTTATCATTGCACACATTCCTTATCAGTTTCATGCTTCAGTGATTCGGCATAATAGAAATAGCGCCCTCTAAAGTTTACAAAATGGCTTTTTTCATGTGGCCATATCTCCATCATGCCTGGCTAAACCCGTACCCTTTTTTGGATTTAGGTGCTTCAAAATATACTCTTTTCAGCAAACTGAAAAAATATATACCTTATCACAGACCAACTTGGCGAAAATGGCTCGTAAAAATCACGAAATTTCAGAAAATGCCGAAATAACTTCAACTTGCTCTAAAATTGTGAACTTTAAACCTACGTCCTTGAAACTTGGTAGGTATGTGTATCTATAAATTTGACAACTGTCAGCCAAATTTGGTGAAAAATGATGACGTCATCGCGAAGTTATCGTGAAAAAACCTTAATTTACTATGCATTACGTAATATTGCATAATATGTTCATTTTAAATGGCGCACTAATGACAGTGGGCTCAAAATGACCGCATTGAAATGCCCTTCTTAGGCATACCAAACACGGTATATGGTTTCACAGAAAATTTTCAGTAAATTGCAATTTATACCAGGTCATAATACAGATCGTGCACAGTTTCCGCCCATGCATTACATGTATTGTCTATGGGACAAATCGGTTTCCCGCTTTTGGCCCCCTGAACAATCTTTATTTTCCTTGAAATTTTACAGGCACATTCTTTAAAGCAAAATGAAGAGAATCTCGAAGCCGGATTTTTAAAATCGGTCAAGCGTAAAAATTTAGCCGCCATTTTGTGATTACACGTATTGTCTATGGGAAAAATCGGGTTCACGACTTTGGCCCCCTGAACGTTCTTTAGTTTTTCTTGAAATTTGGCAGGCACATTCTTTAAGGCAAAAGGAAGAGAATCTCGCAGCCGTATTTTAAAATCGGTCAAGCGTGACATTTTAGACGCCATTTTGTTCTATAAATTATCATGCATCACACGCTTCGATAGGATTGTCATAAAAATATGAAAGTGGTCCCAAAATGACCGCTATGAAATGCTCTTTCGTATGATACCAAATACGGCACATAAAGAAGAAAAAAGAGCCCAGTTATTAGCAAATAAAGCCATTTCAGTACATGCCATTTAACGACATTTTCTGCAATACAATTCTACGCAAAGCCGATGTGGCCTGGTATACTCTGCGTCACATATAGTGTGGAAGCCACGTGGCCAGAGGCTATGGAAAGGAATTTTATTCTTCTACCTTTCCCTATGTTATTCTTTGTCATCTTGTCTTTCTATGTTTTACCCTACTGTCATTGTTCTATGATCTTTGATTTCTTCCTTTCCTTATGTTAAATACTGCACAACCCCAAAGTGCCGTGCGTAGTTTACTATGCTTCATTGTTTTGAGGCCATGTGGACTGGAGCGTGTGGAAAGCCATTTGGGTCAGGGCGTGCGCCACCATCATCGTCATCACCATCATCATCATCATCATCACCATCATCATCACCATTATCTTTATCACAATCATCATTATATCATCGTCATTACCATTTTCATCATCATTATATCATCATCACCATCATCACTATTATCATCATCACCATCATCATCATCATTATCATATCATCACCATCATCATCACCATTATCATCATCACCATCATCATCATTTTATCATTATCGATCTTTATCATCATCACCATTATTATATCATCACAATCATCATCAACACCATCATCATCATCATCAACACCACCATTACCATCATCACCATCATCCTCATTGTCATCACCATTATCATCATTCTTTGTTGTTTTTTTTTTGGTTCTTTTTCCTTGTTTTCATTTTTCTATCTCCTAATTTAACAGAATGCATTATTTTCTCCCATCTTATCTGATATCATGTTTCAACATGCATAACTTCATATTTCACATGTCAACTTTTCAACAAAAAAAATCAAAGATACGGACGACATTGCATGCACATCGTTCTGATACGATTACGGATCTAGTCTTCTTCTTGATCTTCTTATCTCAAACTCCTATTCATTTTGCACGTAGTGCTTGTTCCTCCTAATTAGGTCCCTTCCTCTCGTCCATTTCATTTCAAATTTCATAGCCATCTTCCTTGCCATGTCTTGTTGTGCACCTGACTCTTCATTTTCCGAAATCACTCATGCATGAACATCCAGGCGCCATTTTGTCCATTTTCGGGCCATTTTCATGTCTTTCTTTCTTCTTGCTTATCTCCACTATCCTACATGCTACAGACTTCTAACAAAGTGCTCTATATAGAGTAAGACTTGTTCTTCAACTTTCTTTTTTTACCTAACCTTCAAAATTTCATCTTCATACTCTAAATTCAAATCCGAAATCGGCAACATTAAAAAACATTAAAATTCTTAAAATATTCATTCCCGAATTTGAAAACTTGCCATAACTTCCTCATATCAAGTCATTTTTGTCTCAAATTTTCACTGTGGCTTTATCTTGTCATTGCACACATCCCTGATCAGTTTCATGCTTCAGTGATTCGGCATAATAAAAATAGCGCCCTCTAAAGTTTCCAAAATGGCTATTTTCTCGTGGCCGTATCTCCATCATGCCTGGCTAAAACCGTACCCTTTTTTGGATTTAGGTATTTCAAGATATACTCTATTCAGCCAACTGAAAAAATATATACCTTATCACAGACCAACTTGGCGAAAATTGCTCGTAAAAATCATGAAATTTACGGAAATGCCGAAATAACTTCAACTTGCTCTAAAATTGCGAAATTTAAACCTACATCTTTGAAACTTGGTAGGTGTGTGTATCAATGTATTTGACAACTGTCAGGTAAATTTGGTAAAAACTGATGACGTCATCACGAAGTTATCGCAATAAATCTCAAATTAATATACATTACATAATATGGCGTAATATGCTTATTTTAAATGGCGCACTAATGACATTCAGCTCAAAATGACCGCAATGAAATTCCCTTCTCAGAGATTCCGAACACGGTATAGGGTCTCACAGAAAATTTTCAGTAAATCGCGATTTAAGTCAGGTCATAATACGGATCCTGCAGAGTTTCCGCCCATGCATTACACGTATTGTCTATGGGGCAAATCGGGATCCCGCTTTTGGCCCTCTGAACGATCTTTATTTTTCTTGAAATTTGCAGGCACATTCTTTGAGGCAAAATGAAGAGAATCTCGAAGCCGGATTTTTAAAAATCGGTCAAGCGTCACATTTTAGATGCCATTTTGTGCATTACACGTATTGTCTACGGGGAAAATCGGGATCCCGCTTTTGGCCCCTGAACGATCTTTATTTTTCTTGAAAATTTGCAGGCACATTCTTTGAGGCAAAATGAAGAGAATCTCGAAGCCGGATTTTTTAAAATCAGTCAAGCGTCACATTTTAGATGCCATTTTGAGCATTACACGTATTGTCTACGGGGAAAATCGGGATCCCGCTTTTGGCCCCTGAACGATCTTTATTTTTCTTGAAAATTTGCAGGCACATTCTTTGAGGCAAAATGAAGAGAATCTCGAAGCCGGATTTTTAAAAATAAGTCAAGCGTCACATTTTAGATGCCATTTTGAGCATTACACGTATTGTCTACGGGGAAAATCGGGATCCCGCTTTTGGCCCCCTGAACGATCTTTATTTTTCTTGAAAATTTGCAGGTACATTTTGGGGGGCAAAATAAAGAGAATCTCGAAGCCGGATTTTTAAAATCGGTCAAGCGTGACATTTTAGACGCCATTTTGTTCTATAAATCTATCATGCATCACATGCTTCGACAGGATTGTCATAAAAGTATGAAAGTGATCCCAAAATGACGGTCATGAAATGCTCTTTCGTATGATACCAAATACGGCACATAAAGAACAAGAAAGAGCCAATTTATTAGCAAATAAGGCCATTTCAGTATATGTTATTTAACGACATTTTCTTCAATACAATTCTACGCAAAGCCGATGTGGCCTGGTATACTATGCGTCACATATAGTGTGGAAGCCACGTGGACAGAGGCTATGGACAGGCATTTTATCCTTCTACTTTTCCCTATGTTATTCTTTGTCATCTTGTCTTTCTATGTTTTACCCTACTATCATTGTTCTATGATCTTTGATTTCTTCCTTTCCTTATGTTAAATACCGCACAACCCCAAAGTGATGCGCGTAGTTTACTATGCTTCATTGTGTTGAGGCCATGTAGACTGGAGCCTGTAGAAAGCCATATGGGTCAGGGCATGAGCCACCATCATCATCATTATTATTATATCATCATCATCATCATCATCGTCATCATCATTATCATCATCACCATTATCGTCATTATTATTTCATCACCATTATCATCATTATCATTATCATCATTATATTATAATCATCACCATCGTCATCATTTTTATATTATCATCATCATCATCATCATCATTATCAACATATCGATCACCATCACCATTATATCATCATCATCATCATAATCACCAGCATTATCATCATCATCACCATCATCATAATCATCATTATAACCATCATCATTATCATCAACACCACCATTACCATCATCACCATTATCATCAGCATTGTCATCACCATTATCATCATCATTCTTTGTTTTTTGTTCTTTTTCCTTGTTTTCATTTTTCTATCATCTCCTAATTTAACAGTATGCATTATTTTCTCCCATCTTATCTGATATCATGTTTCAACATGCATAACTTTATATTTGACATGTCAACTTTTCAAAAAAAATAAAAGATACGGACGACATTGCATGCACATCGTTCCGATACGATTGCAGTTCTAGTGTTTAGTATTCGGTTAGTGTACAAAATTAAAGCGGAACAAATGTCGCCGGAGCATATGTCGTACAACCGTCACGGGGCTAGTCGGAGTTTATAACTCAGCACCCATCACGGCATAGTGTGAGAACGGGCCCATCCTTATCAGGCACTACGCTTGACCTCTTTTCTAACCCCGTTTCTAGTTTATCGAACACTCATTCAGGGACGTCGCTAGAACATTTTTATTAGGGGGGGGGGGGGGGGGGGGGGTGTAACACCCAAATGTGCCGACAAAAATGCTAACCCCCACAAATGATAAAGAAAATCGCAGATTTAGAGATCTTGATCACACGGATCCATTTTTGCAAGGGGGCTGACGCCTTTTGCCCGAATATCAACTTTTCATTTTTAAAAATTTTTAGAAACTTTTCGTGGTAAAAATGTACAGGTGTTACATAATTATCCGGGAATCTCACTGCCCAATTATGTGGATATTCTGGCACCTTGCTACCCGAATATGAAGTGGTGGTTGCCCGAATATCGGAACTTTGAAAATTCTCGGGGGGGGGGGGGGGGGGTGTGGACTGCAGTCCACTGCCGAAGGGGGACGCCTTTGGCGCGAGTATTTAACGTTCCAAAAAGAAATGGCCAGTTTTTCCTTCATTTTCTTTCGTTCCCTTTTCCTTTCCTTCTTTTCTGTCTGTTTAGGTTTTCCTTCCCTTTCCCCTTTTTTCCTTCTCCTTTTCTGTTCTCTTTTCTCTTCCCTCTCCCTTTTCCCCCCTCCTTTTTTTTTGCCGACAGCAATCTTTATTTCTTGGGGGGGGGGGGGTGTGACACCCTACACCCCCCTCTAGCGAAGCCGCTGCTCTCATTAAATTCAGCTTCACTGACATTCTGTTTCATAACGACAGCTCATGAACATTAGGGCTACCTTTCACAAGTGAGAACAATATACCCGTTTCGAATGGGTGACATGAAAATGAGGGTACCTGGTTTGGGAAATTCCCGTTTGTTAATCAAAGTCAATATTGATTTCCCTTAACCCTCGTCATGCTTAGGTATTTGTCGTAAAACGAACACAAAGCCAGGTTTTATAAGAGTGTGACCGCCTTTGATTTGAAATTAAACTAATACCGATGGACATATTATGAATATCAATAATATCTTAATGTTTGCATAATAAAAAGTTAAGCTATAATGAGCAGTATATAAATTAGTAACATATAACATACATTACATCCTCCTTTCACCACGCCCTCACTTGTTGGCTTCTGTTGGGTCTAGTAAAAGGGGGAGGGGGAAGGAGTCTTAGTAGGTGATGCCTTACTAGATCCAAATTAAAAAAAAAGATATTAAAAAATGGGAGGGTGTGTGCAGTTTCTGCACGATTTCTCTATCTGCCTTTCATTTTCTGTTTGTTAGGTCCTGATATCTATTTCTTTGTCACCTTCTTTATTTTCGCAAAGTCTGTGTGTGCGTGTGGGGGGAGGGGGTGAGTGGAGGTGCCTCCGTGACCAGGATGTCGGTCTCGTTGGCTATAGCCTTATACCCCGACCCCTCCCCCCCGACCCCGGAGCAGTGCATTTGGTAGAAAGGGCGGGAGTCATACTTTCATCTTACACCCTAAAGTTTAGTTGCAATTTTAAGCATACCTACCTCTGAGAGCCAGTAATATAAATGTTCAAGTGAATACACTGTATTAGAAGCTGAAATGATACGGGACAGGATAGCATATTTCCTATTCTCGTGTGAAAAAAAAATCAGAGTAGCTACGTTCATACGGAACTTGTGGTTGCAAAACTTTAAGTTAACGAAACCACGACTCTCTAACCGCAACGAGGGATCACACGAGCCTGAAACAACGAGCTGAAACTACAAGCCGAGCGATCTTTGTGGTTAACCCAGGAAGTAAATACTACCGATTGTGTGTACAGTACACATACAAATCCTGTGTTCATAATTCCCGCGAAGGGTAGGACCCGGAAATTTAACATGAACAACGAGGTCATCCTTAACCACAAGCTTCCGTTCACATGGGCCGTGACTGCACAGAACTCCTAAAGACGTAGAAGGCTCGTGTGGGTGCGAAATTGTAGCCATCGCTCGTACGTGATCACGTGGTATCCGCCATCTTGGTTAGTCCTTCGCTCTCCAGATTCATGCAGTTCGCGCGTCAGCGACATTCAGTACAAAATGTTTGATCTTTGGAATATAACTCTAGGGTGATATAAAATCTTTCTGAAATTGCTGCTTTTGTTAATGCTAGTATTGAAATGAACCAAGAAAAAACGAGAGGGAAATTTCTCTTGTAATACATGAAATATATTGCCAGTGTTATCAAATGTTGCCTCTGCCATTTTCAAGCTTATTTGTTATTATTTTGTGGCTATTAGCTTAAATTGCCCTCGCCGTTCTCATGGTTCTGGCAAATATCTTTATCGAAAGTTGAAATGTATATTATTGTAATCATCTCCTGACTATTCAAGTCTTTTACTTGTAAGAGCTTGATATGAGCTGTGCTCATTTCAGTACATTGCAATATAGCCCTCAAGAAAATTCTTTTTTTACAGATCACTGTTATGATCCAAACATCTGTGTCTTGTTGAAGGTTGATAGGATTTGGATTCCCGCTCTAAATAAGAACATCAAAACATAAAAATACATTGGCAAGTCCAAAGAAGTGTCACAACTGCCAAATTGGAAACAAGATAGCTTCGAGAGTACTACAACTTAAACATTTATTTTTGCCCAGCCGATCAAATTCGAGAGCCATGAATTAACTGCAAACAAGTCAGTACAATTATAATTTGATGCAAAGAACTCGACCGCAAAGGATTTCGGAAAATCAACTTTATAGGACAATTTCAATACCCTGTTCGGATTACATAATACTTCATTGTAATGTTCGCTCATTTCAATAGGCTATGGACATGGCCATTGAAATTGCCTTAGGATGATTTTTCGACTAATTCTTGGCCAAAAGCCCAAAATGGTACTTGAAATTTGCTGCTATTTTTTTTCTTATTGTAGTATAAAACACTCAAAAATCACAATTTATTGCACAAGCGCTATACTTGTATTCAAAATCAACGGTAGTCCCCAAAATCATTCATGTATATAGAAGTTGAGGTTTTATGAGGATTATGCTTTACTTGCCTTTGCTGCATGTGCCAATGTCCAGTTTTATGCCAAATTTATTTGCACAGTTGCAGATACATTTATCTTTACAAACAGCATCATTTGTCATGGGGATTATTTTTCCCATGTATAGGCTACTAAATTATAGAAATTACAAACATTGTCAAATGATATTCCATGGATGGTAAGGACCAACTTTAATTTAGATGATCAGGGAGCAGGGTATTCTTACTGTAAACAATAAGCACATCATCATATTCATCTGTTTCTTAAACTCGAGTTAGACACACAAAATCTGCTTGGTTTTATCTTGACACTCATAGTCATGAAGAGGCATGACAAAAAAAGATAGAAAAAAAATTTAAAAATAAAAATAAATAAAAAGAAAGGAAAATCTTGAGACTGGCTTAAAAATACAAACGTTTCTTAATTCAAAGTAAAAAAAAAAAAGTTGAATAAAATTGATTCAAGGGCCGCGCTGAGCAATTTTAAAAAAGCGGCAGTGAACATGCGAACGAGCATATGATATTACCATGCTGCGATATGAATCTACTCAGAAAGTTGGAGGAGGGCTACAGACTTACCCCCCCCCCCCCACGTTCCCCTGCCAATCTGATTAATCATACAATATCAAATAGTTCATCGATAAAGTCCTGACTTGTATAGGATTATCATCAAAGATAAAAAGAAACCTGACAGCTAGAAGCATGGTGAACAAACCCTTGAATCAAAACAAATTTGTGGGCCTTTTTATGTCAGATGACACTACAGAAAGTATAACGTTATACCAGGGAGGTGACTCTTCGACCTCCCTGGTTATATACAATTCATGTACATGGCACAAAAGAGGACGTATATTTTTTGTTTTTTGACGTGTAGGCCTACATGATAATGTATTTTGCTTTTTTTCCCCCCGAGGGGTGTCAAGAAGGATGACGGTGAACAAATGAACTCAGGCTGCCTTCTTGAAAGAAAACTAAAAGTGATAGTGATAGAAAAAAGAAAAACCCAACCTGTTCAATATTATCTTGAACTTCAGAGAATAAACATTAAATGTGTCATGAAAGAGAACCAATTAACGAAATGTACATGATATTAGTTGACGTTACTTATGTATGAAAAGCAACTGAACTTCAGTGGAAAAGCCAACTTCAAAATTTCAAATGACGAAAGGCACAAGACCCTTTATTTTGATAGAGAAGATCCTACATAATTGAGAAGTACAGGGTCTGGTGGGTTAGTTGAAAAGATCGAGGACTAAGCAATATGGCGGCGTGTGCACTCGAGCGTATCCTCCAGCGGGTTTGATGGCTATACCGCGATCTGTGCATTGTGAATGGGTATGAGCCTTCTACGTCTTTAGGATTTCTGTGCGTGACTGCGATGGAGGACCCCCCCCCCCCCCCCCCCCCCCCCCCCCCCCCCCCCGCTGCTCGTGGTTCTAGAACTACAAGTAAACTTAAAGTTTCGAAACCACGAGTCCGTTCGTACGGGCTGAAACTACAAGATAACTTAAGTTTTGAAACTACAAGCGAAACTTAAAGTTTAGCTCCCATCGTGTGAACGTAACTAGTGTTTTTCTAACTAAAAATATCTCCGGCGGCATTGTGTCGCTTTTCTCTTTTGAATTTGAAACGAACAGAGCTAATGTTTACAGTGATCATGCGAATGAATAGAAATCATGGTTTTATTACTGCGGGCAGGAAACTCATTGTAGCATTCAAGCACATTACAATACGTGCTGCATTTATTCGCTTTTTACAGTCGGTATATGATCAGCAACTTCTTTGATTTAAAGCTTGTCATTTTGTTGTCAGGAAAATCCTACAACATGTGGGAATGATGTGACGTGGGCTGGTTTTATACAGGTATGCTCACAATGAAGAAATCGCCTAAATCTGTTTCCAATATGGCTATGCCGGTTTGTCTTTGCATGTTACAAGTCATCTTGATTTGTAGTCAAGCATCACAGTCTGAAGGACAGACATATGGTAAGTTAACATTATTGCAAATCCTCCTTTTATATAATATTTGGAATTGATGTGCTTTACAACATCTGGGGAGTATTCAAACCCTATTTTGCTTTGTTCACGTACTTCCGGGTAGGATAATGGCAAAGACAATGACTGTGGCTTTCGGCAATACTCCGGGATAATGATTCTCAATTAAGAATGGCAAATATATATATTAATGTCTTGCCAAAAGATGTAAGTTTAGCAGCAGAACTCGAACCACATACCATTTCGAGCTTTCTTGACATCTCTTTACCATGTTTACGTACAAACTTCTTATCATTGATCTGGCAACGTGTTCCTATTACATTTGCAATGCACAGTTTACTTTTGCTAGAATTTAATGTATCAACCTATACTTCGAAACTCTTTGATATTCAGATTCAGATGCAGATTCAGATTCAGATTCAAAACACATTTATTTCCTTCTCATAATCAAATAAGTATGAAATAAAATTCACGTTGACAAAAAACATGGTGGAAGGAGGCGAGGGTCCCAGGTGGCACATGGCTTGTGGTGGGGTCGCCGTAACAATAGGAATTTACATAATGTAATATTTTCCAAAAATTATAACGTACACAAAAAAGCTAAAAGCTAAAAGCTAAAAAAATAAAAATAAAAATAAAATGAAAAATTGGGGGGGGGGGGGGAGAGAAAAAAGAGAAAAGAGAGAGAAAAAACCCTGCAATAATGTGCTACTGACTACATTGTACAAAGTACAAAGTACATATTTTTTACAATACGAGTAAATGTATGGAGTGATGGACATGTCTTAATGGAGTCATTTCCAGAGCTTTGTGCCAGGAAAACGAATATTTTGTTGAAACGCA
This sequence comes from Heliocidaris tuberculata, assembly GCA_025618425.1. Lineage (NCBI taxonomy): Eukaryota > Metazoa > Echinodermata > Echinoidea > Camarodonta > Echinometridae > Heliocidaris > Heliocidaris tuberculata. The sequence continues at coordinate 4,156,806 of CM046841.1, forward strand.
ACTGTTCTGTCTAGAACATGGATGTCTCTCACAGATCTTGTTGGATGATTATCAAAATTACAATTAAAATCAAACAGATTACAAAATTGTTCGGGGAGATATTTGTAAATAAACAGGGTACTGTTGGTAACAGACAATATCTTCATTCTTCATCATTTTTAAGAGTTTCAAGTCATGGCATAAGGGGTTGGTGTGAGTTCCAGAAGGTACATCTTAGACAAATCTTTTTTTGTAATGTAGTTAGCTTACTTATATTATATGAGGAGGATCTATCGTAGTATAAAAAATAAATGACTCTTAGAGTAATATTAAAAAAGGAAATCCTTATCATGCAGTGGGAACAGAGGTGTCGATCCGTGTTCATTATTGGCGGGGGGGGGGGGGGTATCCCCCCTCCCACACCAGGGCTTTTTTAAAAATCTGTCTATAAAAGTTGCATTTTAGAGCAACCCAAAATGGTTTTTAATAAAAAGAAGGAGTACACGGATCTACGCTAAAGATACGATATTTTCGCATTGAAATTATGGCATTTCTTATTTCATTACTTCTAATCATTAAAAAACAGTCAGGGAGATAGCCGAATCTTAGGGCGTCTCGTAGCCCCGCGTTTTAGGGTACACTGAAGCGCAAGAGATTGTTGTGTACTGGAGCGAAGCGAACTGGTCACAGTTGTTGTTGTTATTTGTTTTTATTTGGCAATTAGTCAAAACTGACTATTTTTGCCACAAATGTTATTTTTAGAATTCTAACAATTTTTTTTTCAGAAGGTACATTGTATTTTTATTAAAACTGTATGTACGCAAAATAAGAAAAGGAAATTATATTGCTCAAAATCATTGAAAGATACCATCCCGCCAAGCGGACACTTGGGCACTTTTTCCACCTTTTCAAAGATGCCGTCTTACCAATCCTCGAATTACGTCTCTTGGATTTTCGGCCAAAGGAGATTTGGCCTAGGTCACTCAGGCATAGGGTGGGGGTGTCAGTGATCGAATGGCTATGGGGGTGATATGACCGGTAGTTTTGTATTAGTTTGGTAAATTCAATTGACATTATGATAAGGCAAAAAGATGAGGCTACAGTAATGAAAAAGTGCAACGACTGGTTAGTTATTTTCAAGTATGCTAATAGTCTATACTTACATGTAGGTTAGCTTTACATAATGCTATTTCGTAAAGTTACTTAGACCATCTAAGTCATTGACAAAAAGGTTGTCAGCCTGACCGTAGTCGTCGGGTTTAGCCCCCAGAACCCCCAAAAGAGACCCCAAAGTCGGGTCGATTTCACCCCATCTCCCCCATGCACCAAACATTGTCAGTAGGAAGCAGTATGACTGGACATTACAAAACATACAAAACTGACAAAATTTTCCGTCGGGATGGGGTGTCAGACGGCCCCTAAAAATCGGGGTAAAATTTTCCCCTCGAAGCCCAAGGACCAAATTTTGTCAGAAGGAAGAGCTATGGATGTAAATTCCAAATATATAAAAAGTGACAAAATTGTCCATCGGGAAGGGGGTGTCAGACCCCATGAAATGAAAACCCCTAAGTGCCCTTTGACAACGCTTTGCCCCCCACAATGCTCTGTATGTAAAGAAAAACCATTTTCTTACCTTCTGACTATGATAATTCAAAAGCTTTTTATTCAATTCACTTTAAATTTTCATTACATAATTTTGAGTATAATAATCTTCTTGAGGTGCAATTTGGTGTTAATTGGTCTTTTGATTAATAACTTATTCAATTGCAAAAAATGTATTGCTTTCTCAAAAGTAGCCAAAAAATATTGTCAGGATTATTTAAACACACCCATTGTCCATCTTCACCTGTTTGACAAGGCATAATAGAAGAGCTTTACAGGTATCTGTGGTATGTGACTGCCAGGCTGAAATGTAATATTCATGTGTTAATTGCACAGATACCAAGCAAGCTTCTCTATTATGCCTTGTCAGATGGTTAATGGTTGTGTTTACATAATCCTGACAATAATTTTGGCTACTTTTGAGAAAGCACTACAGTTTTCAAAATTTAATAACTTATTAATCAACAGACCAATTAACATCTGACTAATTCTTCAATTACGAATTTTCCACATGGCTTGTGAATCCTGATTTTTGGAGGGGATGAACTTTATCCATCTTTCATTGACTGAAATTTCAGCATCAACATTTCATGAGGGTTTTTTGTGGTGAATGTTTAAAGATATGTATGTCAAAACGGTGTAGGATTGTCATTCACTTTGTACATGATGATCAACGGTCAGAAAGCGGTGAAAGGTCATGAATGCTTCACTGAGGCCAATCGTCCCTTTTGTTGGGGACTTTGATCATTCCCGAAAACTCGGGAGTCTCCCTGACTGAAAATTGTGAAGGTATTTCAAGATCAAACATAGTGAGTTGGGATAAGTATTAGTTTTAAGTTAATGTATCATAATTCTTATTCCTATGGGGGGGGGGGGGGGGGGGGAGATGATAATACACGCCGTCCCCCACCTCAATTTTTTTTATGTATCACCCCCCCCCCCCCCCGGATCGAAACCCATGAGTGGGAAGTTATTTCCATAGCTGAATTGACAAAATGTCTTCTTTTTTTTTTTTCTAGATGAGCTCTATCTCGGATGTTTCAATGACAACACGAATGATCGGGTGCTAGATAAGGAAAGCCAACTCATATCTGATAACATGACAATCGAAACGTGTGTTGACTACTGCATCGCTTCAAATAACGCGGAGTACTTCTATGCAGGATTGGAATTCGCCGAAGAATGCTACTGTGGGGTTGCTGGTACAAACTACAGTCGCCTTGGAAATGCAGAGAACATGCAAGAGATGCAAGAAGGGTGCCAGTACCCCTGTGCAGGAGACAACACTAGACTGTGTGGAGGCCAAGCTGAAATCGCTATCTATGATCGTTAGTGCATTTATGGTTGCTTTTACTCCCACAAAATGTTCGGGAAATCACTAAATTCTCCCTATCGCATATAGCCGATATCAGCCGATATCAGCCGATATCAGCTCCCGATGCCGATATCGGGGACAACGATGTTGGCACATATATTTCCGGTTCCAGTCTATAGCTATATAGTGAGCATACACTGATATTTCCTTGCTTTTTTCGTGCGTGATTGTTCTGCTGAAAACACGTTTTGCATCTTCGGCTCAACATCCCACATTGGGTGGCTTCACAGAAGAATCCCATTTAAATATCAACTGTATAAAAACACGATTATTTGCTAGATTAGGAACAAAAGGGAGTTTTTGATAGGCTGACCACGTCTTCTAACACATTCGAATGACGCTCCGGCCGGACCCGGAAGCTCAGTTGCCAGCCCCAAAATTAGAGCGCCGCATGCGTTCGGATTCGGAGAGCTATATGCGATACGGAGAATTGGATAACTTTAAACTGAAATTTAGGATACCATTATTTTATAATGTATTTCTTATCACTTTTACATAAGGGCGATCCTACCATCATAGCGAGGTACTTCATAATGAGGCAGGAACACCATAGAAAGAAAGTGTTGAAACGAATAATAACGAACTATGATTAACAATGAAAAAGTTATGATATTATGAATTTGAGATAAGAGAGTACTTGAGGATCTTAAATTAGCGAATCTATTTTGGATTTCACTCTTAGATTTTACAAAATTGTAGTTTCGATCGTATTTTTAGATATATTCAAACATTATTTCATAATATAGGTATATCATAGCGGTTGTCCTAAATACTCCGTAGGAAACCACTCCTGTCAAAATGCTAGTCTAGCAGACAATGTTTAAAGTCTTGTTTGACCAGACAAGATGCCTGGAGTACACACAAACACGTCGGAAATAAACCACTGTCACATTCAGTATGACCAAAGAGAATTTTTTTTCACATTGTTTACTAAGATATTATGAAATTAACAATGTCTTGCGAAATATGACGAAATGATGAAATGAAAAGGAAATGAGAAAAGGTCAATATTTAGAAGAAATTCTCTTTGCATTTTAACAATTACTGAGTTAGTAGAGAACTAGTATCGAAAGCCGGAACAACATCCCAATTTTTACCACAGAAAAAAAATTTGCTCTACAGCCTTCAAAAGATCCCTTTAAACCATAGCTTTAAACTTACGTATTTCCATAGCACTTTGATGTGATTTGAGTCTTTTCATATTTTGTATTTGGGTTTCGTTCCCAATTTTTGTTACACCAGACGTACTGATGCAGTGGTGCCTACTACTCATTCCTCCTCTTTTATCCTTTCGTCCTTTCAGTTACAATATTCAGGCCCACAGTAAGTACTGGAAAATTAATATCGAGTTCTCAAGCTGAACCGACATCATCCGGCGAAGCAACAGAACAACAAAAGGAGGACACACTTTCAGTATCAACAACACCTGGTGGGTATAGTCTTTAGTGTTGGATTTTGTGAACTGAATTAGGAAACAGTACTTCTTACACAATATTTCATGAGGGAAAACACTAACACTCACATGATACATTTCAATTATATTCTTTTCTTGTGAAAGTTTACCATGTTAACACTCTTAAAAAGTAACCCCATTATCATGTATACACGCAACAATACATAAAACTTTAAATTGTTTTTAATCAAAATGTTCATCAACCAAAAGTAAGAGCCCTAGCAACTGCCTGAAATCAAAACACACATTTTGCTCCATTGGTTTTTACTCCAATAAATGCATATATAGTGCGTCCCAGAAAAAAAGAAATCGAGATTAGTCGATGTTTAATCATATCTTAATTACAAATATGATTAATAAATGACACATATTTGTAAAGCTTGGATCCTCTACTTTCATTTGTTGCCAGTTATATGATACATACTTCACGCATGAGTGAATAAAGACAATATGAAGCAGGGCTACCAAAAAGTCGTTTGGCCAACGATATCTGAATTTCAAAGAGATAATCACATAGAGAGTTAATTTTTTGCACTTTCATATGACACCTCAATCGGGAAAAATGAGTCAGGGATGACAAAGCTCTGTTGGTGTTAATTGATGCTTGCATTTCTATGATTTATTAAAGGCTCTCTGATCGTCCCCATTCTGTTACCAGAAATACCCGTTGCTCTGTTGTTAACTGCATGGTCAAGTAGGTTAATGAAAACGTACCTCACTGTCCATCAGCTTTTATCATTTTATACTCACCACTCCATTTTGTTGACGATCAGCCATGCATGAAGTCTTTTGTCTTGTTTGTTTATTGCTAGGACAGGCAGGCAGTGCAAACGGATTCGCTTGATAAATCATGGAAATGCAAGCATCATTTTACACCAACAGAGCTTTGTTATCCCTGGCTCATTTTTCCCGTTTGAGGTGTCATATAAAAGGGCAAAAAATGAACTTTCTATGTGATTATCTCTTTGAAATTGAGATATCGTTGGCCAAACGACTTTTTGGTAGCCCTGCTTCATATTGTCTTTATTCACTCATGCGTGAAGTATATGTATCATATAAGTGGCAACAAATGAAAGAAGAGGATCCAAGCTTTACAAATATGTGTCATTTTTTAATGATAATTGTGATTAAGATATGATTAAACATCGATAATTCTTGGTTTCGTTTTTTCTGGGACGCACTGTAGGTTGTGGACAATAGTTCCGTATGCTACATGAATAACAATATAGCGAACAGGAACAACATGTGCTCAAAGCGTCCGTAAAGTTTACCTTCCCCGTTTACTTTCTCAATTTGCTGCCAAGAGAGATTTGATAACAGGGGTATTTTTTTCATAAAAATATAAACAATGTATTTTATTGTTGATCAGTTGAAAGCATTTTTTTTTCTAGAAAAAAACATTCCAATAGTCGATTTTTAAAAATTTAAAATAACAAATTTAAGGTATTTTAGAAAAGGAAAACTGCAAAATATCCATGAATATCTTGTTTTCGACTACGAAAGCAGCTAATTATTTAAAATCACTATTAATGTCTATTTCGGCATATCGAAAAACTATGAAATACATTTTCATAAGAGTTGCGGTTTTGTCTTAGAGGGAAAATAAAGACCGATGAAATTTTTCGATTAGGCGTTGAACACAAAGCATTTATTACCGTTTTATGTTTGTTAAAATATTCATGTTAACACAGACAGATCCCGCTTTACTTTCGACAGACAATGACGTGGAATCTAGTACTACTTTTGTGTCACGTTCTGCACCTCTAACTGGCGACAAAGGCAACACAGGTTTTCACTCTATCCTCATATTTTCTGTGCTGCAGTCAATGCCTTTTAAAAAAGAGACTATATTAGAAAGAAAAGATTTAATTTGGTTTGCATCAATTATGTTTCTGCCTCTATTTTCAATTAAAGGTAATGAAAATATTACTATTAGAAGATACAAGGGTAACAAGAGGATTTTGATATGTGCATGACTATGAACTGGACTATGAATATAAATATGAATGTGAATATGGATTTAAAGTCCTGCATCTTTATTGTAAATTGTACGTTATGGGCTGACAATCCAAATTTACCATCAAAAGTATAGGAATTAGTGCACTGACATATATGTTCTGGATTATCTGGATAACAGATTAAACCCAAATAATAGTGGTGATAACATATTGAAAATCACAAAGAACAAAGGATATTTCGTTTCTCTTCATCTTTCGGTTCAACGAATCTGTATTTCTACTTATATAATTATTTTCAATGTATTTTCTATTCCAGTGTTGTATGCAGGTGCTGGAGCAGGAGGTGGATTTCTTGTATTAGTTATCATCGTAATCATCATATTCGTCGTCTTTTGCAAACGCAGGTAAAGGGAGTGCAAAATGTGTTGTGATACTTTGATTATATACAAACAATATGATAACACATTTTACATGACTCACCAACAATGACCAAGTATTCTACAGTTTAGGCACTTTTAATAAACGGCAAGGGTGCTAGGTAAAACTATCTGAAATATCTGTGAGTTTATTACTAGTAGAACATATCTTAATTCCTGCTACGGACATGCACGCCAGTGGGCATATCTTTTCCAGCATGTCTCCTGATGTACTGAAGTAAGTCAAGTAAGTAATCTAAATAATTATGCACGTTAGTCTATCAGGAAGAGTTTCTTTCTTATCGTGACTTATCATTTCCCCCTCCGCTTCAAATAGAAATACAAAGGAAAGACCGCCCAATAATGATCAGCCACTGACATCGATAACTGCTTCTAAAGACAGCAAGGAGGCATTTGGTGGACCTGCCGACGAGAAAGGAGGCCCTTGTTACGAGAACAATGGTGCAGAGTTGGAGCGAGACTATCAGAATATGAACGAGCTTGATAAACGCGAGTATATGAACTTCCCCGAGGTGATGGACAATAAAGAAATATCATACATGAACACGCAAAATACATCCTTGTTGGAGCAAGCAACACCCGACCCAGCAGCTCTCTATGCCATGCCTGACCTGTCAGCTAAATCCACTTTATCTAGACCAATGACGTGTACCTCGCCTGACAAAGCAGACGATCCTTCGTTGATGTACGCTACACCAGACAAAAGAGCGAAGACAGTGTACTCGGGCAACGGGAAGCCATCGTCGGAGGAGGATAACTTTATAGACACGTTTTACGCTACTTCCACAAAGAACCGCCTTGAGCCGATCGGTATGGAGGCATCGCGAGGTAAAATGGACTTGTACGCGTTACAAGATAAGAAGACACGTGATCACGTGATCCAAAATGGCGCCGGAAAGCATGATGATGTTGTCGGAGCAATGTTTCGAGGGGGCAAAGACGATGATAACACTGCAATGATAGAAAATGATATCTATAGCTGCTCTACATAGAAAATCTGATGGGAAGGGAGGAGGGTGATGATTGTGCCTTGTTTGTGTCTTCGTGAGTTTAAGTAAACGAAATATTCATCTTATGAAACACTGATTCACAAAAAGCATGTTCCCTTTCTGTTAATAGTTAAAAAAAAATGATTAATAATAATAATAATGATAATAACAATCATATTAATAACATTAATGATCATGTTAATAATAGTAATAATGAAAATGATAATAATAACGATAGTAATGATGCTAATAATGATAATGATGATAATAACGATAATAACATTATTCATAAAAAATTGGGAAATCTGTATGGGGTGTTCTGGTATCTAAAAAAAAACAAACAGCATTGTATGGTAGCATCAATATTCGTGGAGATAACTCTAGACTTTGTAGAAGATTTTTTCCTAGTTTGACTTGAACAATAGTGAAGAAATAACAAACAGAAAACTAATTTTCAATTTTCAGACACGCTTTTTTTGCCGTCGGAATGTATTGAGTAGGCTTTGGTTAAAACGGAATGATTGAAAAATGTCTTTATACTAGTATTACATATATCAGATCACAAATACGAATTATGCTTTATATACTATAACTATGGATACAAAGATTGTAAGTGGTAAATAAGATATTGATCCTTTACTGTGTAAAGTTATGATCATAATATGATTCAAGGAACTGTGCAAGGTGCATTGGGTTGTCTATAGAAGTAATAATAATAAGAAGAAATGTATACAATTTTTGTTTATCAGTGATGATTTTACATAAGAGTATTATCCTGCCATCCATAGAAAATCTAGTACATAGGGAACAAAATAATTAACAACTTCTTCGAAAAATTATGTAGGAGTTGTCAGGTGGTGTACGTTATTTATTTTTTCGTGTATGTAATTTCATTATCATTGTGCCTTTGCCTTGTCGTAAAAAATAATTAAGAATAACTTTCATTATTATTAGTTTTTTTAATCCCTTACTTGACTCCCCGGGGGAGTATAGATATAGTGAACATACAGTGAAAATTCACCCCATTTAAAGAAAAAAAAAAAAAAAAGAAGAAGAAGAAAGTACATTATACAATTACAGTATAAATAAATAAATAAATATATATATATATATATATATATATATATATTTATATATATATATACATATATATATAATTATATATATATTTTTTTTTTTAGCAAAAACATCCATCGTATCTTTCCCATTGACAAAAACTTTTAAAAATTTGAATTTGTTATGAACATTAGTCTACAAAATCTGAAAAGCATATTTTCCTCTATGAATGTATATATGTGAGGTAAAATGAGATATTTATAAGTAGAAACGATATGATTATTATTATGTTACAGTCCTCTTCCTTTCCCTCTACTCCAAGTTCCCTATCTTCTTCTCTCCCACTCTTTGTCTGTCCTTTCTTCTTTTCCTGTATTAAATTTTATTGTACTTGTGTATTCAGGCATACCCGCTACAAGAATCTGGTTACTAGGATGGCGCCTTCTTCCCTGTAATTTTGCAAGTTCTTGACTGTACTGATACTACTTTATATGCATGTAAATTGTACTATTTGAAAAGATGTTGAATATTGTCAAAATCAATAGAAGAAAATAAATGTTAATTTGAATTAATTTGAATTGAATATATTTTTTGTTTAGAAGCGATGATTTCCCTAGTAGTTTTTGAAAGAGCAGAAATATGTTTTCCAGAATTCAAGAATGTTTCCATCCTGATTGGTCAAATAACACCACGTGACCGTGCAAAAAAAAAGTACTAACGCACGGCTAATCCGGATCAAACACTAAGATTGTAAGAAAACACTAAGATTGTAGACCTGTTTTATAAAACTATTAATACATGGTTGTGAGTTCGTGCGTTAGTGCGATCCAGCAACACGCAGGGTTTTATCGTAGTGTCGAACACACTCGGCTACGCCTCGTGCGTTAGTACACCACGATGAAAACCTTTGTGTTACGAGATCGCACCAACGCACTCCCAACCATGTATTAATATAGGTTTTCCCGTTCAATTTCACAATTTGTTCAATCCATTTCACATTTCGAGCATTCGAATTCACAAACGATATAATCGCCATGGTACATGTAAATTCAATTTCGTTTTTGCTCCTTCAAATTCGTGATCTGTGCAACGAATTTTTCAAATGAGTCATCAAGATTCCTATTAAGAGCAAACGATTTAAGGAAAGAGCAATCAATTTCACTTTGATTCGTCCAAATTCACTATTCTTGCAACAAACTCTTCAAATGGTTCATTCTCATCTGAAGAAAGAGCAAACTATTTAACCAGTGAGCATCCAAATTCATTTATACACGTGCAAATTAACTTTTTGTGCAACAGATTCTTAATATTCTTGATTCAAATTTGACTTACAAGCAAAAGTTTGAAATCGAAGCATCCAATTTCACCTGCAACCGGCTTCTGTTACTCTTCGGTCATTCAATTTCATCAAAAGGCTGGCAAGTTTTAAATAAGTGCATTCGATTTAATGCGTATTGTAAGTTTTTGGAAAAACCTTATAAATTGTGAGCTAGGAAGCCCTCAGTCATTCTGTATGTTGCGCTTATGAGTACCACGTTTACCTACTATCCGCTTCACATTGAAAAAAATGGCAGATCATCACCCAGTTCGCTACAGGAGAACTTCAAACGAGGATATGAGAAGGCTAATTTAGGCATTTGAGAGCGAAAACAGGGACTATGTAGAATTAGCCGATAATTTAGGCATCAAAAGAGCAACAGCAAGGGTCCTGGGTCGGTCCGAATGGCAGAGGAGGGTAGGCGATCGGGAAGAGGCGCAAGAGGCCGGACTAAATCTTCAACAGTGGAGAAGGGAAACCATTGATCAGGCTGCTAGGATCAGCGTGGACGTCATCACGCAGGACAAATGCAGCCAGTGGTTCCGCCACACCCAAGTCCACATGCCAAGGTGCCTCCATAGAGAGATCATCGAAGGTTGATGAAAAAGACTGTAACAAGTTTTGCCCCCTTCTTATACTCGAAACCAAGACCAACCCTGTACCTTATGGAATGAAATATAAATGGTTGAAAAAAAAAAATGCACCGAACATACCCTTCTATGAACCATAATAAACAGGCATTTAAATATAATATATATATAACATGTTTGACATAAAGTATGAAAAATCCAATATTATATACAATGAAATCCCGTTAAAGCAGATTGATGAGAGACAGGAAAAAAGAAAAAAGAAAAGAAAAATGAATAAGCAAAGATAGAGAAATGTGCATATAAATGAAAGAAATCATAGAGTTGACAGATATTCTGTTTATGGTACTCATCTTGCATTATCTGTCTTTAAAAAAATGTGATTGCTCTAAAAACTAAAAAAGAAAAAAAAAGAAGAAGAAGAAGAAGGAAAGAAGATGTATACATGAAAGAATTAAGAAATTTGACAGAGAATCTGTCCATGATACGATACTCATCTTTCATTCTCTGTCTATCAATTTGTTTATCCACCTATCTTTCAATCTATATTTCAATCTACTCTATATCTATCTATCTCTTTACCTGTCTATCAATCTAATACTGCATTTCCTTTGCTGATGAATAACAAAATATATATAATTGGAGGGGTGGGTAGTCTCTTCACTTTTCATTGATACAAAGAAACTTGACACTTGTTGGTCATATCCCTGAAGGTGGTCGGTCTCCAGAAAACAAAAACAAAAACAAAACCAAACTAGATTGAATTCTGCCAAATCTTGAAATGACTATAGGCTATGTATACAAATTCTTTATTTCATCTTTACTGGCAGTACGTGGAAAAATATATGAAATGCACAACAAAAACTTTAAATTGTTAAATTGAATGCGCCAAAAGGAAAAATGAGTTCACGAAAATGAAATTGAATGCTCCAACAGGCCCTCCGGCTATTGTGTGTTAATTTGAATGAACAGATTGTGAAAATGAAAGTACTAATTGGGGAAATTGTATGCCCGTTCGTGAATCTTATTGCCGCATAATTAAATCGAACTTCTAGAAACGAATTTAAGTGACCGTAAATGAAAATATAGTGCTCGTTGATGAATTTGGATGCATGTAAAATGATTTTGTTTGCCTCGTAAAGAAATTGAACGTCTAGAAACGAATTTGGAGGACCTTAAATAACAGCTTGCTGCCCGTCGATGAATTTGGATGATCATAAATTAAATCGCACGCCTCAAAATGAAATTGCTTGCTCGGAAAGTAAATTCGAACGACCGATATTGATCGTTTGACAAAAATGTGTGAATTTGAAGTCCCTATGATGAATTAGAGCGACGAAAGTATGAAATTGAACGTAAAAACCTATAGTATACTAGGCCCAGATTCCCCGTGCAAAAATTAAAATTATAGTGCACGATCGTGCACTCTTGCACTATAACAAAATTTTTGCACATCACGTGATGCGAATCTAACCAATCACAGTACGTATTATACAAACACCATTTACTGTAAATGTATATACAGGGTTCTACTTATACGTTATTTTCTGCAAAGAGCACTGCCAGTGGATGTCTTCAAAACTGTTCGTCTAGAAAAAAAAAAAAAGACACGCAACTAGTTTGGGCAAATTTGGTATCGTTTTTCTTCTAAAAAGATTCCCCAACTACTGGTACCGGTGAAATTCGCCGCGCATTATTGGAAGTAGGTCTATACTAGTCTGTTTTATTTGGGCCACCCTGTATATAAAGGCCCAAAAAGTTTTGCTCATAGCAATTAGCCAATTGATTAAAATGATGGATTGATGAAAAGATTTTGCGTGTGAATGTTACCCCTTATGTTTATTGTACTTTCACTTACTGTCGATTGTTCAGGCATATCAAGTCATTACACCTATATGACAGAGCAAAGCAAAGTTTCCTTGCCTTTCCTGTGATTCATTCAATGTTCAGATTTGTTGTGTTCGAGTAAATGTCATTATTTGGGCTATCTACAAAATCGTAATGGTTAACCTGTTTAAATCCTAGTCAATAATGGAAAAAAGAGAGAGATAGAAAAAAAGAAAGAAAGAAAAGAGATACCGTACTTCTACCATTACCTGCCTATTCCTCTTTAACGATTCATTAGAGAGTCGGCATTGTTCCTCTTCCCTTCCGGAAGAAAAAAAAATAGACGGCTTGCCCTATCCCCCAAACAAGGTTCATCTTTGTATCATAGACCAGACAGTCCCATTTTTCTTATTTCAAAGTGATTATTTTTATTGATTTATTAACACTTACCACTGGTTTCCCATTCACATTTCCATGGCAAATGCTTTTGTTTTGATAATGATAAAAAATGTTAACACGATTTCGTGCTCTAATAACAAAACTACGATTGAATTTAAATCAAACAAGACGTTTAGACATTGTCATCCACTTATTGTATGGTGCAGGCTGGTACGACATGGGAGGGGAAGGGCAAAAAGAAGGAGCATAACCCAGCTTCACTGAAGACACTACTGGCTACCACCCAGCTCGGAAATGTATTCGCTTGCTGATATTATTTTTGCCCTGATTCTGACCAGTTGGACTGCAACAGTGTCATCCAATTTCGCTTCCCATTCTGTGCTTAAAAATATAGTTGAGTTCTGGTCATGCAGTGGCGTATCTAGGTATTCTGGCGCCCGGGGTAAACTATCAAATCTGCGCCCCCTCATACCCAAACTCAGATTAATGAGGGTTTTAATTCAGAAATATGTGAAAATAAGTTTTGATGCACATAACAACGGGGTCGTTAGCCCAAATTTGATGAATTATTGTATAATAGAGGGAGCAACGCGAACGAGCGCCTGATTTTTTCACTTTTCACCCCTCAAAATTGAAATTTCTTATGTATTTTACCCTTAGAAAAAAAAATTAAAGGGAATACAGCAACCTAGCAATATATATATATATATATATATATATATATATATATATATATACATTGTGTGAGAAATTTGTTCTAATACTATAGCATCGGCAACTCTCGTGGGTATATTTACATAATGTGAGAAATCAATTGAATTGAATGAGAGAAATAATTTGCGTAGCTAAATTCATTGTTCCTCCTTACTGGCTTCCTTTTTGTGGAAATAACTGCGGGGTTTGCAAAAACCGTCTCCGCCGGGAGTCGAACTCGGGTCTTTGGCACTGTACGCCAAACGCCTTAACCACTAGACCACGGAGGCGGGTTGAGTGGTGTTCGGCTACACCAGGTACAAACACCGACAGGCAGCCCTTGCAACCCTTCGCAGTTAATTTATTCCTTTTCTTTGAGGGACAGGGGAGTACTGAACAATGAAAAGCCGCATGCCTAGCTAGATCCATTACGGATTCATGTATTAGAATTAATTAATTATTTACAATGTGTGAAAAATTTGTTCTAATACTATAGCATCGGCAACTCTCGTGGGTATATTTACATAATGTGAGAAATCAATTGAATTGAATGAGAGAAATAATTTGCGTAGATAAATTCATTGTTCCTCCTTACTGGCTTCCTTTTTGTGGAAATAACTGCAGGGTTTGCATATATATATATATATATATATATATATATTTACAAATTTGATCATTCCTATTTTGGCCGGTGCAAAATGAATGAAAACCATAAAGCAATATATTTGAGGGAATTAGCAAGGCAATTAGAAGGTAATTTTATGATTTCTTTCGAATGTCCTATACTTTGAAAGTGCTTTTCATGCACATCCCATCTGGGGCGGAAAATTTAACAAGCTCCTACCTTATGCCGGGGGGGGGGGGCAACTAGAGTCAATTAAGGGTTAGCACTTTAAAAACGCCACTGGGGACGTGAAAGAGCTAGATCCTGAACATAAATATGCGACGAAACAAAGCTATCGAGCTTTAGAAAATTTTCGCATTTCAAACCCTATAAAACACCATTTCTTACGCATTTTGTCCTTGACTGGGGCGCGAATAACCCTCAAAACCATATATTTTCATATGTATTTCTCCCCTTTTCTTTGCTCCCTTTTGCGTTTTTTGCGCCCCTTTCAAGTGCCGCTCGGGGCACGTGCCCCCTCTACCCCCCCCCCCCCCGCCGTAGATACGCCACTGTAGTCATGTGATTACTTTGTGAAAGAAACTATCTGGAATCAATTGGGAAAGGTTGATTATGTAGTAAAAAGAACGGGTGCCTACTGCGAGGTATTGGAATCATCAAAATGATGAAAAATTTGAAATCAAACTTGATGAAAGTCACATGCACTGCTCACTGAAATGGGTATGTAGGATGTGGCATGAATGTTTAGTCCAAACTTTTCATTTATGTCTTGTCATATTCCGAATAAGGGGTCATTTAAAGAGAATCCATTATCAGGGACGTTTTGTCTATGATATTCTTTCAAACTGACATAAAAATACTGAGAAAGAACACAAATTATTCTTCACCTTTACAACAGATCTTCTCCTTTATCCCAAAAGTAGACGTCTCACATAGTATATTTAGAACGGACGTGATTGAATTCAAGATTCATCTCGTTTATTCCGATCATTCGTAGACCCCGTCCCCTTCATCCTACCTCGTACGCCCATAAGAGACCGTATGAAAACTTCGAATTATCAAAATATTCGTGAGTCGGTTCAGATTGCTAGGAGTTGTGAGCTACCCCGAGTGCTAGCTAGGTCATCATGGTCAGGGTGCAACTTGGTGACCGTAACGGGGAGGTGTAAGGGGGGCCTATACACTACGCTTGACCCCCCTTTTAACCCTGCCTCTCCTTTATTCAACATTCACTCCATTCAACTTTCCTGACATACTGTTTCAAAACAATATGCTTGCGAGAGTACCACTCAGAAACATGATACTGTGCATGTCAATTATCTTTTGAATTTTGTTTCTTAACGTGTTTCCTATGTGTAGTGTATTTTTTCTGTTATCGTATTTTTTAGCATTGTAAATCGGACACAATTCAGCCGTTTGGCTGCGAAGTTTGATGATAAATAAAACCATTTCAATCAATAAGCCTAACGTCAAGTAGCATCATAGAGATTGGGTACCGGGTTGGGGGAATTCCCCCAAATTTGTAATTCAAAGCCAATAAAGATATGACCATACCCTGTCATTAGTGGATGTTTCTCTTCTTGAATTTCTCTTAGAAATAAAAGTCTACTAAAAGTGCAGGGGCGGTGCTACAGAGGGGGGGGGGCAGGGGGGGCGGCCACCCCCTATCATTTTTCAAGCGAGCAAAAAAAAAAAAAAAAAAAAAAGAGGAAAAAGGGGGGGGGGGGGGAAGGGAGAAAGAGAAGGGGAAATGGAGAAGAGAAGGCTAGGCCATGCAATTATGACATAACTGTTATAGTCCTATTTGTTATTTCAAGACCCTCGACGTGCGACGTTGCTATACGCGTCATTTTGCCCCCCCCCCCCCTCTATTTAAATACCCTGGAGCCGCCCTGTAAGAGTGTGATTGATAGATGCCGTGATTCATTTCATTTATATATCATGGGGCATTTTGGTGCCTGTAGTTTGTGATTTTGTTTGTTCTGCCCTCTTTCTCCCTTTCAGTCTCTCTTCATTTTCGTATATGGGAAGGAGGTACGTACACCCGTGTCCCTATATCGCTCACCCATACCCAGCGCCTCTGCTTACATTACGTGTGAATGTCAGTGAAAGGGTATGTAGTCGAACTCTCATCTTAACTGCAAGAGTTCAGTGTCACTGTTAGTATATTTTTCAAACATACAAATCAGCACTTAGCAACGGCACCTGTGAACACTAGTCTAAAGCAGCGTTCCCACGTAGCCGAGTTGTAGTCGAGTTATGGCAAGTGTCACACGAACTTAAAGGGAAATCCAACCTTAATAGCAAGTTGCTCTGAAAGAAAGAGGAAAAATCAGAGAAGCAGTTTGGTGAAAGTTTGAACAAAATCGGACGAGCAATAAGGAAGTTATGAATTTTTGAAAGTTGTAATCACTATGCATATGGGAATTTCAAATTGGCCGAATAGGTAATGTCACTGTGATGTATCTGTGGACAACTCCCCCATTCACTCTAACACACAAAATGACTAAAATTTCACTTTTTTCCAAAATGCATTACTCATAAGGATTTTTTCGTCCATGAGGACCTATAACAATATGGTATCTCAAATATATTTTGAGTACTGCCATGAGCGTAAAAGCGCCTCGAAGAAAACCGCAAATTAGTGATATTTTTGTGTACGACAAATGGGAGAGTTGTCCACAGAAATGTCACAATTGACTCACCAAATTGCCAATTTGAGATTCGCATAGATGTAGTGATCTCATTTTTCAAACATCCATAACTTTCTTAGTCCTTGTCCAATTTCTTTCAAACTTTCACTATCCTGTTTTTCTTATTTTTCTGCTTTCACACAAATCATCTTACTACCAAGGTTGGATTGCCCTTTAAGCTCGTGAGCTACTCCTGAAACTCGGATTTCTTCCCTCTTTTGTACGACTTTTGTATGAGTGTTCTAAGAGTCACCGTCGACTTTACCACGATATTTGTACAGATCGATTAGAGTTCAAACGAGTGCGTTCCGGGTTACGATGATCTACGTACGACTTGTATCGATCTTCCCGCGAGTCATCACAATCTTTTTACAAACTTTGTACGAGTTGTGTATGAGTTCCGTACGATTGAGAAAAGAAATATCTTTAGGAATGACGACGCGCATTGTTTTAATCCAAGACAGACTGGCATAATCATGTGATTAGGCTGCACTTGTAGACTCGGAATATAGGCTAACACGAAACTCGGAAGAGGCTCATGCAAACTCCTTGTCACTCGTTATACCCGTCCTTAACTCACGCCAACCTCGTGCACAACTAGAGGTAACTCGCAATAAAATCGCAGTGCTCGTTCTCAACTCTTGAAAACGCGTACAATACTCGACTTAACTCTAATGTGGCGAGTAACCGTGCGACTTATAGGAAGAGTTCATCACGAGTTCACTACGACCAATGCGAGCATAATTTATGACGAGTTCAAGCGAGATGAGGCCAAGTTGCACCGAGTTGGTCAAAAAAATTTTGAACATGTTCACGGTTTTGGAAACCTCTCGGAACCTTAAACTGAGTTTTGCAAAGTTGCGCCGAGTCGCGCCGAGTTAGCAAGTGTTCTCCCGAGTGACATGAAGAGCTCCGCACGATTATCGCGAGTGCTGTTTTGAGTAAACTCGCCACAACTCGCCATAACTCGCGACTACAAATCGGCTAGTGGGAACGCTGCTTTATATTCTATCAATACCCACGCACTACTTCAGAGCTATTATACTCATCTTAGAAGCACAAAATATTAACGATTCTCTGCTTTTCCTTTTCTTTCTCAAAATTTTTGTGTAAATACAACGTGGAGCCGCTGTATTGGGTTGCGTTTCGGATCACATTTAATCATGTTAGCAGGAGGTGTCGCGCGAACACACAAGAATTAGGCAAGTGTATACATGTATTTCAAATGCAGTTGTGCTTTGAGGAAGTCCACGGGCTTAAATACCCGTTGTAACTATTACCTCAAGTTTCGATTGAACGTAGACGCTATGCCATATATTGCAGTTGCTGTTGTTTTTGCGGCCAAAATATGTTATATTTTACACGTAGCTGGCAAAGAAGCCGACCTGAGAAAATATTGATGCCATTCATCTTTGGGGAAAACCGTTAAATTTTGCAAAAACAAGTGGAGCGACAGCAGTGAAATGGCATCGTAGGTTCTGAAGCTAAAGTTCACCTTAATTCATAAAAGTTCATAATGGATATGAACCAGATTCGTCACTGCATGCTACTCTCCATCTTGATTTGGGTTAAGTCACCACAGCTAGGAAATGCCTATGGTGAGTCAAAAGACTTTAAGTGTCTTGCTGTCCTTCTTCCCCAAATCACCTTGAATTTAATTTCGCCATTCTTTGAACACTGTGCGGAAAGAAAAACTTGATTTTCAGACAATGTTAACTGCGTAATGCTAAAGGTTTATTACATTCAAGTAATAATACTAGCGTGCGATTAGGTTAGGCAGTTATAGCGATCGTACATGTAGAGGTGCAACTAAACACGAATAAATTTACGATTTGATTTCTTGGTTTATGACAATATGGCCATGCTTTAGTATGATTTTATAGTTGTTAAAAAGTTACATGTTAATGTCAAAAGGGTACAAGAGGCCCATAACAAAAGTGTATAAAAGCTTACCTTTGTTAAATTGGACGCCATTTTGATTTTTAAGTAAATTGAGCAGAAAGTTAAAAAAAAAAAAAAAAAAAAAAGAAAAGAAAAGAAAAGAAAGATAAAAGCTCGCTTATGTTGACGCCCGGCAGCGATCATAGCGTCGAAGTGCATCACAAACATGCCTCAAAGCCCCCCTTTTTTCTTTCTTTTGCTTTTCAGAAATTTAAGGAGTGAAAAAAGCATCGATTCCACAAGTTTTGTATCCCAAATCCTTGTCCTGCAGGGCAAGAATTTCCCCACCCCTTAATGTCTGTGGGTCTGTGTATCCTCGATAGTAAAGTTTATGTAACGTCGGACATTTAGTTATTGCCAGTAAATCATGGCAGGCACTGGCGGCTTAACGGGGTTGGGGAGGCAGTGGGCTATGGTCCCCAATGATTTGCCAAACATGCCCCACGAAAAAAAATGACATAAAAGAAAATGAATAAATAGACTTTTTTGACATTTTGGAGTGATATAACTCTTTCGAAAAATGTGCCCCCAATTTTCTTAGATTTTCCCACCTGAGTCTCCCCCCCCCCGCTTTTGAACATTCTTTCGTCACCCCTACCTGCGCCTTGTTCATTCTTCACCCAAAGCTAAGAAAAGGCCTTGTAGGACGAAATTGTGACCTGAAGAATATACATGTAGTACAGAGATTTCTTCTTTTGACAACAGAGCTGAGGTTATTCAATGGGTCATCGCCGAACGAGGGTACTGTAGAACTCAAAGCATCCAACGGTCCCTGGTTCGCTATCTGTGGACAACATCTAGACATATCTGTCGTGATGGTGATATGTAGGCAGCTGGGATTCCCCGGTGCGAATAGGTTTTTCCGAAGATCTCCGTTCGGAAGCGAACGTCAGACGTTGAACTTACAGTTGAACTGCACAGGAGGTAGGCCCCTATGCAACCCTTGCTATTCTGCCAAATGTGATTACCACTCTCTTTTGCCAGAATAAAAATGGATATTTAAAAACATTAAGGCCAAAAATAATCACGAAATAGTAAAATTCCTTATCATTTTTAGTTTATTGGGTATTGATAACTTTTCTTATCAGCAAATATTTTTAAGGATTTAACGAAAGGGATTTATAGTGAAGACTATTTTTCAAATTGTGCCTTTAAATGGAAGTAACGACACACTTTGATTACTCTGTGTAACCGATTATGAAAAATTATCACTTTGTCCTTGTTTCTTTCTCTGTCACTCCATCTGACAAGCTGCAGATGAGCCACAAATAGATGACTGTGGCACCACCCTTTCGTGTTCGGGAGAAACAACAATGGGTGCTGCGATATGTTATGGTAAAGAATCAGTAATGTACACCCAACGTAAATCTATCCTTGCTTTCATAGGCCATGAGATGGACACCGGGTAATGGTTTAAATAAACATAGCAGCTGACGCTTTTTCCACAAAAAGTAGTGTTTAAACACAAATCATAATAAAAGCAACTTTAATTCCAACGGAGACATTCCGGTGGACCGGCAGCCCTGGCTGTCTGTCTCACGAACTCTCAGATAACTTTTCAGAAGGCCCGCGAGTCCGATAATGTCAGTGTAGTGGATAGCAGGCATTTTCAAACCTTGGACTTGTGTATACTTTTGGAGTTGTTTTTAGACGCGAATTTTCAATGTAAGAGGCCTCTAGCTTGGTAACTCAATTGAATTCCCTTTGGCATTGCGTATCATTATGATGTTGAAATCTTGGTACATTAAAAATAGAAGCAGGATTACAATGAAACACAATAAAAGGCGAATAAATAAATGATTATCAAGTTATAATGAGATTTTATTTTTTTGCTTTTCCCCCAACCCCAGAAAGAAGAAGGCCTAGAGGCCGAAAATTTGTCAATGGTAAATGCAAATTTACCCCCTGAGATCAATTTCTTAATTTTACTGCATAATTTATGTCTTTGATATCATGAAAATTGTCTATTTGCGACATTTTAATGTCATTTCATTATTGATCAAATGTTCAGCTAGCGGCTTCCCACTTTCATTTTACATTATCCCAACTGGCTTTGCCCGCGGCGTAGCAGTGATTAATTTTTTGATAGATTTTTTGAATGCAACGTTCACATGTTTTTAAAAAATAATTATTATTCATTCTTCCCCCTTCTAACACTTCATTTGTTTAGATCAACGTTATATCGGATGCTTTAATGATACTGCTAATAATCGAGTTCTGCCAGGCAGCATGAAAATAGATAATGACATGACAATTGGAAAGTGCATCGAGTACTGTACGGCTTCAGCTGTTTCTGGTGTTTACATGTATGCAGGATTAGAGCTTGGTAACGAATGCTACTGCGGTGACAATAATGCCGACTACGACCGTCTCGGGAGAGTAGGAGAACATGAATGTCAATTCGTGTGTTCTGGAGATATTACTAGCTCTTGTGGAGGCATCAGCAAAATCGCCATTTTCAATCGTAAGTGTATTACAAAAAAGCAGCTTGTTCAAAATTAATTTATAGGACTCACTTAATGTATCAACATGAGACAATTGGTACCACTCAGGTAATGGGTAAGATTATGCATAATAAAGTTATTTCCTTTAAATAAAAAAGATCGATTCTAATCATATTATAGCTCTTAGACACAAAATGACACAAAATATTAATTCTACATTTTATCATCGCCCAATTACTCCGACAGGGTAACTGCCTTTTGATACAAAGGTACTATTTTCAACAATTACAGGCAGTGGCGGATCTACATCGGGGAAAAACCGGCCCATGCCCCCTTTTGAAACCCAACTGGCATACCTTAAGTACACAATGACAAAAAAATGCACCTTTTATTGTGCACTTTTACGGCACTGTGCCCCCAAAATCCTGGATCCGCCCCTGATTACAGGGGCATTTTCTGGTAGCTGAGAGCATCATTTCTTTAGGAAAAATATGACGATGAATGAAATGAGTGGTCTTAGTGATCAAAATGGGTTGTTGCGGATATCAATGGCCTATTGATATCTTTCAGGGAGGTTGCTTTATCTCTTTGTTAGCAGTTTCGGCTTGAGACTAAAAACCCCGAACATGCTAAAAGCATGTTAACTAGCCTGCAAACATCCATTCTTATGATACTTTCAATTACAATTAGTCCCTACCCGTTTGTTAATTGTATAATCTTGTCTGTTTAATAACAGCACCTGAATAGCACATGCAATCAGTGGTTGACTACTATGCATGCATGCTAAAACAATGCAAAGAAGGACACAGTGTTTATGAACAAGTTATTCCAAAGCAATGGACAATGGGCTGTAGTGATAAAGATAGCACCCACATAACTTTTTGTTCACCATGAACAACTTTAATGGAGTAAGGCTTACCTCAGCAAAGTATGAAAACAAACTCAGCCCAAGGTTGTGTGATGATGAAAATGGCATAAACACAAATTCCATGAATCACATTTTGACAGTCCAATGTGCAAATCAATTTCTAAAAGAGAAATTGTTTTTAACACATGCCTAACTACATCCTAAGCTATACAGATCTGAGATTTTGACTAGATAAAAAAAAAAACAGCAAAACAACAACAAAATACACTGATGAATTATCTGTGACAGCATAAATATGGGTAATGTATCTTTATCATTAGGAAACTACACTTTACTCTTGTCCATGTAGTACTGTTCACGATTTTCTATTGTGGTGTGCAATGTTGATACGCACTGCAGAGTTCGATAGCCCAAATATTTCTTTTGAATGTTTTCCTACTATCAAATCATTTCATTCTCCGTACCAGTTTCCGTGACTATTTCAGCAGTTAGTACAGTTATTACAAACTCAGGATTATCTACTCCAGCACCTGGATCAAATGCATTAAGCTCAAGACATGAACAAGCCACGAATCAAGAGACAATCAGCGTTTCAGGAGGAGGAATGTCAATGATAGCTACACAATCACCTGGTAATTGTTTTTTCTTACTGGAGTAATAATACCTAGGTCACTAAAAACTTCAATACAAGTAATAATATTAATGTCAACCGTTAACAAATTTATTATTGTATGATTCCCACCGAGATATTAATGATTCAGCATGTTCAGTAAATCAGCCGTATTTCAAGTGAGATGTTTCTCCATGATGATGATCCTTAAAATACAAACACTAATTATGTATTTTCCTCAAAATTGGAGACGTTTAAAAAAAGAACTTTCTATAAGTTGTGGTCGTAGTTGTGTCCGAAAAATAAAGAATAACGGGAACTAGTCATACCTCTTGGACAACCAACGTTATGTATTACATGTATTATTGCTGTATTTAGAACCTCGTCTCATCATTGCCATTACATTGAAATATATCTTTCTCTCTTTTTCGGAGAGTTATGTAAGGCCTATAAATTTCTTATTTTTAATCTTTTTTGTACACCCTGCTACTCTCACATTTGCATTTCCATTTATTTCCACTGACCCATGGACCTGAGTTTATATGTTCACATTTTCTTTCATGTATTTTGAATAAAGATGTTTTATATATGTTTTGATGTAGTTAAACGTGTTTGAATAAATGAATAAAGAACAAAATCCCGACAAATATCATGCTTAGTTCCAACAACAGTTTATTTACAAATATATATATAATATATGTATATATATATATATATATATATATATATATATATATATATATATATTGCATTGCATTGCACAGAACACCTACCCATTACACACGAGAGTACATATACATTTGCTTCGACCTTAAAAGTCAGGTAATTGTTTACTTTGCTTACTTTTGTTTTTATTGAGTTCCATTTTCGTTATTTCACTTACTCCTGCCGAGTATAACATCTTTTCAATTTCACTTACTCCTGTTGATTTATGTTGCCATCTTTATAACAATTCTGTTCTGTTGCCTTTAGTTTTGTTTTGGCGAGTAACATCTTTTCAGTTTCATTTATAATTACTCCTGTTGATTTATGTTGCCAGATTTATGATAGTTCTGTTTTGTTGTCTTTAGTTTTGTTAAGTTGCTTATTATTATTATTATTATTATTATTATTATTATTATTATTATTATTATTTGTTTCATTCTGTTTGATTTAGCAAATAAACTTGATGAAGGCCAGGAGCCGAAAGCTTGCAAATACACCGAGTGACCTGCTTCATTCTGTACCATTATTCTCTTTTCACATATCTAGATTTAACATGGTTCAACCGAGTGGTACACACATCCACACCTCTCTCGCTATATATATATATACAATTAGAAAAAGTCTGCCACACGGAGACTCACAAAATAGAAACACTTGACAAATTAAAATATTAAGTTGAACATTAAATATCGTTATTTAAGTCTTGATCAGGAAATGATACTTGATCAAGCACCATTTCCTGATGAAAATTTGAAACACATTTTGCAATATTTTCGATATTTGTGTTTAACGGATTATTTTATTCTGTCAGATGCGTATATGTATATACATGTATATATCATACATACCACTATATTTGACATTATTTCCTTGATTACATTTTCTTCTGACGAAGGACCGGTATTGACGTCAATCGTTCCATCGAAGCCTGTAGACACAGGAAGTATAGGTATGAACATTCTTTTAATTCAGAGACCCTTGTTTGATGTGAATCAGCATGCTTTGACAATCAGCTAGCTTTAGTCGGCGTTTAAAAAAAAATCATATCAACGAATTGAACTAGTCTATTCTATTGTAATATCACTGGCAAATTTGATAATTTGCCAATAAAAGCATTACATACGCATTATAATGTATGCTCCTCTTTCATGCAGTTCCTGTCAGTATTTGGGTATACACAGGATACACTCAAATGTGCAATGGAGGTGGATAAAATGAACTAGTTTCTTTCTTTTTACTTTCAGTCATATTTCATTTATCTTCATAGTTCGATCCTCTTTTCTTGCTTCCAGCACTGTATGCCGGTGCCGGTGGGGGAGGAACATTTCTGTTGATACTTATCATCGTATTTATTGTCGTCATATCTTGCAGAAGAAGGTACAAGTTAGTGGTCATAGTTACCAAACTGCCAAAGACGGACTAAAAACAGTGGCGCAGCCATTCAATTAATTTTTTTTTGGGGGGGGTGGGGAAGGGGGGGGGGGGGAGGGGGTGGCCAACCAATACCGACATACATCCAGTTCACGTTACTACCAGAGCATTAATTTACACATTTGTTTACATCCACACAAATTGATCCACGTTGACTGTTTTGATTGCTTTGATTTTGTTTTCTGTATTCATTTTTTCTCCGTTTAATACATTATTTGTATCTGTTTTCGTATTTATATTTGTAATATGCATGTCATGGACAAGAATGAACTGAATTTGAATTGATTTGATGACAAACATAACAATATTAATAATAAAGGTAATGCGTTTGTAAAATATTTACAATGATAAAATTCGATGATGATAAGGATATGATGAAGAAGAAAAACAACTGTATTGATATCAATGTTTATTTTGCACAGATTTATTAAAAATTAATTAATGGCTACTCCGCTCATGCTATCACAATGACAACATTTTGAGACTGACAATGTAAGAAAGTAATCTACCTAGTGTTCACCTCTAATACGACAAACAAGCATGAAAACAAACCATTTCTATCTCTAAGTATAGCCTATAGTTCATCATCATTATGCAAATTGACCGATAATTCTTTAGACTGTACATTTCGTTCAAAGAGGTAAAATGTTCACTTTAACATATCGAAAGTAGTTATTTGTTTCTCTGTTGTTGTCGGCACGTTTCATAGTTTGTTGATATTTTTTGTGTTTCTTCGTCGGTTCAAATCTGAAAAGATGTAGGAGAAGAAAAAGATATGTGTTAATTTTAGTCGGTGCACCAGAGATTTGCTGGCAAATTTATGTAAGAAAATAGAAAAAAAGGTGGCCTGTAAACTGAATATAGACATAAGAAAATTGAAAATCGATTAAGTGAAAAAAAAAATGTGTAAAATTTCTTTAATTTTTTTTCTTCTTGTTTCTACCTTCTGGTCTCTAGGGAGAATAAAAAAGGACCGTCTTCAGGTGAACAACCAATAACACGGATCGATTCTGGCAACGATGGATACGTTGACATGTCGAATATCAACAAAAATAAAAGCTCAGCGAAGCCTGGCGACAGGTCACCATCTAACGGACCTGACGACGAAGAAGAAGATTCGTACTATTTGAACAAGGGTACAGAGTTGGAGCGAGACTATCAAAATACAAATGAACTGGACGACCGCAAGTACGTGAACCTCCCTGGGGCGATGAACAATAAAGCAACTTTATACATGAACACGCATTATAAATCCTCCTTGGAGCAAGCAACACCCGACCCAGCAGCTCTATATGCCATGCCTGACCCCTCAGCTAAATCCACTTCTACTAGACCCATGACGTATACCTCGCCTGACAAAGCAGACGGTCCTTCGTTGATGTACGCTATGCCAGGCACAAGAGCGAAGACGGTATACTCGAGCAAGGGGAAGCCATCGTCGGAGGACGATAACATAGACACGCTATACGCTACTTCCACGAAGAACCGCATGAAACCGATCGGTATGGAAGCATCTGGAGATGAAAAGGACTTGTACGCCCTACCAGATAAGAACCGACGTGATCAAAGTGGAGCCGATAAGCGTGACGCTGTAGAAGCAATGTACGCTATGCCTGATAAATCTCATGGGAGCAATGACGGTGATAACACTATAATGATAGAAAATGCTATCTATAGTTCTACATAGAAACTCAAACGGAAAGGGAGGAGGGTGATAAGTCTGACCTGTTTGTGTCGTCTTCACTTTAACTGAACAAAATGTTCTTCTTATAGCATATAAAATATAACATATAACATGTATAAGAAGTATGTTCCTTTTTTGAATGAGTTGTCAACAGGTGTAAGTTAATTATTATTTTTTGTGTATGTATTTTTTTATTATTGTTATGATGCCTTTGTCTTGTATTACACAATAAATGAGAATTGAAAAAAAAAAATAGTGATTACTATCAGAAGTGACTCCCGGGGGAATTAATATACATTGAAAATTGAGTGAAAATTCACTCTTTCCTTTTTAGAGAGCACTCTAAAACAAATCGATATTCACTCTTAAACAAGTGATCCCTGACGTGACGCACGATGAAGTGAAAATAGTGTGAAAATTCACCCCTCTGTTATAGAGAGCATATTGTATAAATATTCTAAGCAAAAACATCCATCGTATCTTGTATATTTGAGAAAACTTGTAAAAGGTGTAAGTGTTATGTCCATTAATCTAAAAAATTGGAATGTCATATTTTTTTTCTATGAATGTATACATGTAAGGTAAAACAGGATACTATTAAAGTAGAAACGAATTGATATGCATATTTTTTTTGTTTGTTTAGTAGTGGTGATTTCCCTACTAGTTTTTTAAAGAGCGAAAATATATTTTCCCTCCATTTTCTCTGAATTTTTTTCCAATTTTCACACAAACAAACCTATTTACTTTCTGTATCGCTAATGAAATAAGGGGGAAAATAGAGTAACTTTTCCTCTGTCTTTTTTTTTCCTGAAGACCATTTTCTCCCTATTTCCAGCAGAATAGTAATAATAAAACATTTCCTTCCTATTTTTCTACTTTTTCCCCCTCTATTTTTTAAATATTTCCTAGAAAGGGAAAAATAGAATATGTATATATTTTTGTTCTTGTTGGTTGTCGCTTTTATACAGTAAGTTGAAATGAACTGATTAAAAAATATAATCATTTTTTTTTCTCTTAGGGCGGGGACTTGTGTAATGTTATTAACAGACATTTTCTGAATACAGGGATTATTTTTCCTTTCAAGAACACCCTACATTTGAGATCATGTAATACATACCCTATCACACTGATGAGCCCGACACCAAAACGACAGTAGAAATTGCATTACCACGAATGGGCAAGATTTTGTCGATTGTCCGGCTGTTTCAATTACGAATTTCCTTTAAAAGAAAGCTCTGATGTTAAAAGGGAGTTTAGGTGACGGGTATGATTGTATTATTCATAAACAATAATATTTACACGTGCTTGATAACTTTGTAGAGGCTGGATAAAATCTGAGCTGCCTGGCCCTACATGCTATCAGTGTATGTAATATGGTGTAAAAATGAAGCCCAGGAAAGAAAAATGCACTTCAAAATCATCATCTGCTTCACAAAAGTAAACATATACAAGTGACAGGAAATGCCAGACTCATTTCTCCATATACTGCAGTGTTAAACAAAAGCGCATCCCAGTACGGTTTCATAAATGGCACTATTCAGTCATAGATATCCCAATGATAACATTCTATATTTGAAAACCTTTCCACGCCTGTCTATTTATTTATCCTTCTTAACATCATTATACAAGACAGATATCAAAATTCACTCACCCTTTAAAGCATTCTAGGAAAGTTCAGCTCTATTTCATCATTGAATGATACAGTACACCGCACTGTGAAAATAGTGAAGCTAATTTGAATTACGTGTAACAAGAACTATTAAAACAAACAAGCAATGTGCATACCCTGTTCAAATAAGAACTGATTACAAAAATGAATTATATATATATATATATATATATATCACAAAATGTTCACAGGAACAAAGTTCCGACGAAATGCAGTGTTAAAGATATGTAGAAAATAAAGTTCACAGCATCGTATAGAATACACACACGAGGAGCATGTTTTTAACTTCACAAGCGCTTTCGATTTATTCTCTTCAGGTGAAGTGAGGCTTTGATAGTTTTACATGACTTTATATACAAGTATAATCAAGGAAATACAGTAATATTCAAATGAGGACGAGGTTTTTAACATTGTCCTATAGTTGTTTTTACGACATGATTAATCTTAATCTTAATCTTAATCTTAGATTAAGCGTTGTAAGTAGGAAGTCTTCTATGTTCAGTTTGTTTGAGAATCTTAATCCATACAACTCAACACATCGTAAAGTTGCACAAAGATTCTTAATGATGTAAAACATCTAATATTTCCTGTGTTCATGGGAATAACAAACAAAGGTGGGTGACTGTAAAAAAATAACAAAGGAAAAAGATATAGGTTATAGGATATTTCCCAGCATTCGGATTGAACGTGCATAGTCTTAAGAAGAGAAAGACATAGAGTGATGGGTGGGGGGGGGGGGGGGGCAGGGCAGAAGAGAGAGAGAGAGAGAGAGAGAGGAAAAAGAGGGGGAAAAAACAAACAAAACAAACAGGGGTAACGAGAGAGGGAAGGGCAGAAGGGAAAGAGAGAGAGAGAGAGAGAGAACGAGAAGAGAGATGGTAAAAGATGCATATGGTATCGTTTCCTGGATTACATAATTCAAATACATCAATCTTTTTATATA
The DNA here is from genome assembly GCA_025618425.1 of Heliocidaris tuberculata. Classification (NCBI taxonomy): domain Eukaryota; kingdom Metazoa; phylum Echinodermata; class Echinoidea; order Camarodonta; family Echinometridae; genus Heliocidaris; species Heliocidaris tuberculata. The sequence continues at coordinate 4,186,095 of CM046841.1, forward strand.
ATTTTATACATGTTTGAAGATTTAGATAAAGAATATCTTGATAAAAATCAGATAATAGTAATACATACAGAGGAACACAGAGATATATATTATTCTTTATTATCTTTTTGTTTCAGATATCCTAAAATATTAAAAATATTAAAAATATTAGTACTACAAAGCATTCAAAGAAGGCATGAATTTTGAAATGAAGTATTTTTCTTTTAGACATCTTTTAATTTTGTTGTCTTCTTTCATTTTGTAAAAAGGGAATATATCAAAGTTTGGTTCTTGTGAGCCAGCACATTTTTCGATGTGAGCGCTCACTTTTAGTTGTCGATATTGTTCTTGGCGTATTTGTTGTCTATGTACAGTGAGTCTGTGACGAAGTGTGTCCCCTGTTTCACCTATATATTGTTCCCCACAGCCATGGCAAATTATACAATATATGAGATTCTGTGTAGTACATGTGAAAGGGAATGATATTTGGAACACTTCATTTTTGTTTCTGAAGATAATATGATTAGTTTCTTTTATATATGGGCAAGCTTTGCATCTTTTATCGTTACATTTTGTAATACCATTTTTCATACCATTAAGGTGTGATTTCGGGGCTGCCCTAGTTAACAAGCGTTTCAAATTTGGGCTTTGGCGTTTACTGGAGATTAAATGCGTTCCTTTAAATGTTTGCTTTAATTCTCTGTCGTTTGACAAGGCGGCCAATGTTTCTTTAATCAGTTTAGAGATATTTGGATTATTTGGATTATGAGTGTGAATAAAAGATATGGATTCAGTATTTTCATTTTTCGGCTTACATGATCTTAGTTCTTTTAAAGACAGATTTTCAGCTTTCACAATACCATTCTGGATGATTTTCTCAGGATATTCTCTGGCTTTTAACATGTGCTTTAATTCTAACAATCGTTTCTTACGAACATCACTATCTATTACGAAGGACATATAAACAGAATAGGAACCAACGCTATCACCAGGCCTCCGGCACCTACCAAAGATGGAACCCCCAAGCCAACAACCATCAGACCGATGACTACCGCCGCAGCAACTCGTCCGCTACCCAACAACCAGCCTATGACAGGTATGACAGTTATGCAGATGCAGTGAGACAACAACAACCATCATCCACAGGCTGGCGTCAGAGTTTCAACAGACGAGGTGGACATCGCCATTTTCAAGGAGGTCGAAACCCATTTCACCCCCGGTAATTCCTCAACGCATCCCATTAAGCAACCGTTTTAACAGTTTGTACATTGATAGTGATAAAGACCCCCAGCAAAATATAGACAAAAAATTTGAAAAAGCCCAATCCAACCTTCCTACATCTGAAGGCGAAACTAATAAGCTACCTGATCTAAAAGTAGAACCCAAGGTAATCAATATATCAAATGTTGATTTAAGTAATGAAGAAATAGCACTGTTAATGAAAGGCCCAAAATTTACTCCTACTCCAACTAGAAATGTCAATGACCTTAAACAAGATGTATATACCTTTTGCCGTAAACTCAGACTGAAGGAATATTACAGTAAGAGAGATAGTGATAATGATAATGTTGATTTTTCAGCTAAAAATGAAAGCTTAGTAAAGAATAAAAGTAAATTTGTTCCTCAACAAAACAGAAATCGTACTTTGGATAACTACATTGAATTTTTAAAGAGAGCTGTAGAGTTTGAAAACGGTACAAACGCCAAACAAAAATGTAATATTTCTAAACAAGAGTGGAAAAGCCTTCAAAGTCTAAAAAACAAGCCTGGAATGATATTAAAACAGGCAGATAAGGGAGGAGCATTTGTAATAATGAATGAAGATTTTTATATTTCAAAAATGAAGGACCAACTTCAAGACGAATCAACATATTTAAAATTAAACGAGAATACAGATAATAAAATTATGAACAAGATGAAGAAATTAATTAATAAATACAAGCATTGCTTAACAAAAGATGAGGTAGACTTTTTGACTAATTTTGAATTTAGGAGTAGTAACCTGTATGGATTACCAAAAATACATCAGTGCAAAGATATACAGGATGAAATAAAAAGTAGGCAATCCCCTTATATTCAATGTAAAATACCTAACCAGCTTAAAATGAGACCGATTATAGCTGGTCCAATTTGCCCTACACATAGACTAAGCAATTTTATTGATATCATATTGAAACCCCTTACACAATTTGTTCCTAGCTTTGTCAGGGATGATTTAGACTTTCTGAACCACCTACCTGAATCAGTAGATGAAAACTCTATCCTTGTCACGTATGACGTGAACAGTCTATATACCAATATTCCTCACGATGCAGGAATAGAAGGCATAACTTTTTGGCTAGAAGAACATCGCAATGTTATTGACTCACGTTTTACCAAGGGGTTCATAATTGATGCTGTAAGATTCATCCTAACTAATAATTCTTTTTGTTTTGATAATGAATTTTATTTACAAATAAGAGGAACAGCCATGGGAACTAAAATGGCCCCCACATATGCCACTTTATTCATGGGCTATCTAGAAATGAAATTATATGCTGAAGTAGAACGGAACTTTAATAGCGGGGTTAAATCCTACATAAAGGAAAACTGGCTTAGATATCTTGATGATTGTTTCATTATATGGAAGGCAGAATTTGGAGATATAACCCCATTCAACAATATCCTTCAACAACTTCACCCGAATATAACAACTAAATTTGAAACTAGCAATGAAAAAATAAGTTTTTTGGACATAATGGTAATAAACGATTTGAACAAAATTAAAACAGATATATTCTATAAAGTTACAGACACACACCAGTACTTACACTTCAAGTCGTGTCACCCAAGACACTGTAAAACAAATGTTCCCTATAATTTAGCTAGACGTATTTGCACAATAGTATCAGATAGTGATGTTCGTAAGAAACGATTGTTAGAATTAAAGCACATGTTAAAAGCCAGAGAATATCCTGAGAAAATCATCCAGAATGGTATTGTGAAAGCTGAAAATCTGTCTTTAAAAGAACTAAGATCATGTAAGCCGAAAAATGAAAATACTGAATCCATATCTTTTATTCACACTCATAATCCAAATAATCCAAATATCTCTAAACTGATTAAAGAAACATTGGCCGCCTTGTCAAACGACAGAGAATTAAAGCAAACATTTAAAGGAACGCATTTAATCTCCAGTAAACGCCAAAGCCCAAATTTGAAACGCTTGTTAACTAGGGCAGCCCCGAAATCACACCTTAATGGTATGAAAAATGGTATTACAAAATGTAACGATAAAAGATGCAAAGCTTGCCCATATATAAAAGAAACTAATCATATTATCTTCAGAAACAAAAATGAAGTGTTCCAAATATCATTCCCTTTCACATGTACTACACAGAATCTCATATATTGTATAATTTGCCATGGCTGTGGGGAACAATATATAGGTGAAACAGGGGACACACTTCGTCACAGACTCACTGTACATAGACAACAAATACGCCAAGAACAATATCGACAACTAAAAGTGAGCGCTCACATCGAAAAATGTGCTGGCTCACAAGAACCAAACTTTGATATATTCCCTTTTTACAAAATGAAAGAAGACAACAAAATTAAAAGATGTCTAAAAGAAAAATACTTCATTTCAAAATTTATGCCTTCTTTGAATGCTTTGTAGTACTAATATTTTTAATATTTTTAATATTTTAGGATATCTGAAACAAAAAGATAATAAAGAATAATATATATCTCTGTGTTCCTCTGTATGTATTACTATTATTTGATTTTTATCAAGATATTCTTTATCTAAATCTTCAAACATGTATAAAATTATATAAAAAGATTGATGTATTTGAATTATGTAATCCAGGAAACGATACCATATGCATCTTTTACCATCTCTCTTCTCGTTCTCTCTCTCTCTCTCTCTCTTTCCCTTCTGCCCTTCCCTCTCTCGTTACCCCTGTTTGTTTTGTTTGTTTTTTTCCCCCTCTTTTTCCTCGCTCTCTCTCTCTCTCTCTCTCTCTCTCTTCTGCCCTGCCCCCCCCCCCACCCATCACTCTATGTCTTTCTCTTCTTAAGACTATGCACGTTCAATCCGAATGCTGGGAAATATCCTATAACCTATATCTTTTTCCTTTGTTATTTTTTTACAGTCACCCACCTTTGTTTGTTATTCCCATGAACACAGGAAATATTAGATGTTTTACATCATTAAGAATCTTTGTGTAACTTTACGATGTGTTGAGTTGTATGGATTAAGATTCTCAAACAAACTGAACATAGAAGACTTCCTACTTACAACGCTTAATCTAAGATTAAGATTAAGATTAAGATTAATCATGTCGTAAAAACAACTATAGGACAATGTTAAAAACCTCGTCCTCATTTGAATATTACTGTATTTCCTTGATTATACTTGTATATAAAGTCATGTAAAACTATCAAAGGCTCACTTCACCTGAAGAGAATAAATCGAAAGCGCTTGTGAAGTTAAAAACATGCTCCTCGTGTGTGTATTCTATACGATGTTGTGAACTTTATTTTCTACATATATATATATATATATATATATATATATATATATATATACATACCTATGTGCTACTGACTATATTGCGAAGTATATATATATATTTTACATTGCGAGTCAATGTATGGAGTGAAGGCCATGTTTTAATAGAGTCATTTAAGTTGTTCTACAGTTTGGGATCAGAAAAACGAATATTTTGTTGAAACGCATCTGTTCTATGTCTAGAAATATGGATGTCACTCACAGATCTTATTGGATAATTATGAACATTACAATTAAAATCAAGCAGATTACACACTGGTCGGGGAGATATTTGTAAATGCACTTATGAATAAAAACGCACTGTTGGTATTAAACTGACAACATCTTCAAATTTTAAGAGTCTCAAGTCATGAAATAATGGGTTGGTGTGAGTTCCAGATGGTACATCATAGACAGTTCTGTAATGTAGTTAGCTTACGTATATTATACGTGATTTATCAAGCTTCATCTTGTTAATATTGATCATTCCTAGACCACCTCCCCTTCACCCTGCCTCGTACGCCGGTAAAAGATACAACATTTCGAAATACATGTATTCAAAACGTTGTTGACTCGGTACAGGTTACACAACGTTATTTAAATCTATCCTGAGTTATCACGAGCCTTGTTCTAGGTGCAACTTGGCACCGGTCATGGCAAGAGGGCCATAACCATTATATTAGTTACTACGCCTTGACCCTATACTAACTTTACCCCGTCTCTGGTTTATCGAGCATTTATACCATTCAGCGTTATTGACATTCTGTTTCATAACAATAGGTTTCCAACGTTACCATTCAAAAGTGATAATAATAGGCCCCGCTAAAAATGGTGACGTGAAGATAGGGCAACGGTTTGGGGAAATCCCCACTTTTCATTCAAAATCAACAGTAGTTACGTTCACACGATGGGAGCTAAACTTAAAGCTCATGTACAGTATTGGTAGCAAAAAGGAAATTGGAAAGAAACATGTCAAATATAATCTCATGTTGTTACCCTTGTATCAAAAGATGTCTGTAAAAGATCATTTGGTATTCCATCTATGATTTCTAGTGAATTTCAGTGTAAATATCTGTAAGGAATGCTTGATCACTGCCATTATGCTAGGACCCTTCCACCCCGACGGCTCCCCGCACAGCAATCTTGGGGCTTCGCATAGAGACAGCGTGTGTGTGCACTGTGTGTAGCTACTCATCATTGGTTTTACACGTGTGTTTACAGTGTATAACACATGCTGCCTTTGTTGGGATTTTACATGCCTGTCCTGGCACATAAATTAGTTTTTGCCTCTTATTTGTTTAATATTAAACTTTAGGAGGCGAAATCTTCACAGTGTCTTAGTATTGCTAGTATCTTGCTATTTGTCAACAAAAATTGAAGAAATCCGACGAACAGTTTTTGAGGGCTTACCAAAACTTTACATGACCTTTAAAGTTTCGCTTGTAGTTTCAAAACTTTAAGTTACCTTGTAGTTATCTTGTAGTTTCAGACCGTATGAACGGACTTGTAGTTTCGAAACTTTAGGTTTACTTGTAGTTTTAGAACCACAAGCGAGCTTGTGGTTAAGGCCGAAACCACGAGCAGTGGGTGATCCGCCGTCGAAGTTTCAGGCCATGTGAACGGAATAAACTTTAAGTTTCGCAAGCTTGTAGTTAGCGCTGTTCATTTTAAATTTCCGGGTCTCACCCTTCGCGCGAATTATGAACACAGGAACTGTGTGTGTAATGTACACACAATCGGTAGTATCTACTTCCGAGGTTAACCACGACGATCGCTCAGCTTGTACTTTCACCTCGTTGTTTCAAGCTCGTGTGAACTCTCGTTGCGGTTAGGGGGTCGTGGTTTCGTTAACTTAAAGTTTCGCTAACTTAAAGTTTCGAAACTACAAGTCCCGTATGAACGTAGCTAGTGTCTCTTTATCTCTCTCTGTCTAGGCGCGTATATTTCGCTTTAGGTGATCATACTGTTCCACAACTCTAGCCTGCAGCAGTAGCTCTACCCCATTTTTTCACTCTTCCGCAGCCTACTCCAGCCACTTCTGCAGAATATCCATACGTACCCGAATAATTGTTGGATGTTTTTCTTTTTTCTTTTTTTTTTTGGTGAAATACAAGTCTAAAAACTGAGATTATTACACATTACGAATTGTTGCTCTCCCCTCATTAGTTTGCTTCATGATAATACAACCCCATATGGAGATGTATGAAAATTATCTTACTAAAGCCACACAAGCTACAACCAGTACCAGCAATCTGGATGTGTCAGCTGAGCGTCTCTGTTTGCTTTTCCCAAACGTATATCCGTTACTTTTTTGTTACATTATATGAAGTTTAAATCTATATTGTGAGAATATTTCAGTTTCGACGAAGCGAAAATACGAATGTAATCTCAACCAACCTCACTGTTTGTGAATAAAGATAATCGTCACCACATTCTAACGGGATTCAAGGTCTGGTTCATGTTCATGTGAATAGGGCTTGTTTGCGAACACTGAACAACACGGAATATTCAAATAAACACGTTAAATAGAAATAATATATGATTCATGAATAGTGAAAGATAATCATTCCTTGAGGAAGTAACTGTGCTCATTATTAGACATACTAAACTTATAGCATCCGAGCACAGTATGATTCAAGTTGCCCATCGCCTTTGACATGCTGAAGAAGAACTTGTGTTTTCTTAAAGTGCTGTATTTATAGGCAGTTATTAATACACCTTTTTGGGATGCTGTCAGAAATTTCAAACTTCAGAGGAAATCACTGAATGTTATCCTTCGTAGGTAACACAGGAACCGAGGCGATGCTGTATGGACTATTACCGCAGTATTTTCACATGGTGGAAATTGAATGAAATGTTAAACTTTCGGACGGTGAAGAAGACATTGCGATCGCGAGATAGAGATGTTTTAATTTTTTGGGACAAAATGCACACTGTTGGAAAGGTGTAAAATTTATAGCACGAAAGCAACACCAATGCCATCCTTATGTTTGGAAACGGATTAGTTAATGCCGTATTTTATTGAAGAAATGAATATGGATATGAATCTGGTTTTACGTTCTTGGATAGTAATCGTCTTGGTATGGAGCAAATCTTTAGAAACTCAAGGACATGAAACTGGTAAGTTAACTTTTAGATATCTTCTTTTATATTTCCTGCCACTTCTTGTCTTCAAGACTACTAGTACCCATCCTCCTCCTACAAGAAATGCTACTACTACTACTACTACTACTACTACTACTACTACTACTATTACTACTATTACTGATATTACTACTCCTACTACTATAAGTACTATTACTACTACTACTTCTACGACTACTCAATTCAATTTCAATTTAAAGACATTTATTTCCAACTTTTCAATACAAGTGTACAAAGTAATAAATGAACAAAATAATGTACATGTATTTTTTAACAAAGATATGACAAAATGTACATTCATGTGGTACATACATAGTTGGAGGACATACCTCTAAAAGCAAAAGCTTGGGGCGAGGGTGCCCTTAGTATATAATACATAATATCACATAATAAATATATAAAAACAAAATGACTACATACAAAACAAGAAAAAAAAAATTCCTAGACCGCAGAGCTTGATTGGAGGGAAAAAAGAAAATAGGAAAGAAAAAAAAAAAAAAAAAAAAAAAAAGAGGGGGAAAGAGGAAGGGGGGGGGGGGGGGAACGGAGGTGCAACATAAAAGGAGTACGGAAGAGAAATATTAACAAAGAAGCAGAGAGAAAAAAGGGAGAGAATAGACCCAAATAGAGGGTGGGGAAGTGTCTTAAACCATATTGTAAGATGAAATGAAATGTTTTTTCATCCTTCTTGAGAAGCTGGCAAGAGATGCGGAGTATTTTATTGTGTCTGGGATAACGTTCCACACCTTAGGTCCCGAGTACCGGATGTTATGTTGGAATATTAAGATTCTGTGCTTCGGTAGATGAATGTGATTTGCGTGTCTGGTTTCGTATTTATGAATAGTAGAATTTAATTGAAAGAGGTTACAAAATTCGCCAGGAAATAAACTGTTTGTACATCTGTACATAAATATGCTTTGTTTAATGTTTATTCATATCGGTAAATTTCAGTATGTTAGATTGTTTGAACAAATGGTCGACGTGACAACGGGGAGCAGTACCTGTAGTTATACGAATTATTTTCTTTTGTAGAGTGATTAGTTTGTGTAATTTGGAGGTTGTAGAGTTCCCCCAGGCCAGGTTGCAGTATGATAGATATGGTAGGATAAGAGAATTGTAAAGCATACGGAGGATGTTGTATGGTAAAATGTGCCACAGTCTAGAAATGATGCCATTGTTTTTAAGAGACTTTACTTTCTGTTTCAAGAATATTTTTTTTCCAAGACACAGAACTATCAATGTGCACACCTAGAAATGTTGTGTTTTCAACTCTAGGTAGTAAGTTGTCGAGATATATGGAAACGCTGTCTAAATCAATGTTTTATTGTTGTGAAAGATCATATAGTTACATTTTTTTAAAATTGACAATTTATTAGCCTTAAACCACTCGCATACAAGGGTTAGCTGTTGATTAACATTACTGCACAGTGAGGTAAGATTAGATCCGCTACAAAAAATATTCGTGTCGTCGGCATAAAGAACAAAAGTTAATATTGCTGTTAATTCAAAATGTTGTTTATGTAGAGAATAAAAAGTAAGGGACCAAGCAACGATCCTTGAGGTACACCGCAAGTGATATTACTCATGTTTGAGACCACCGAGTCAAATTTAGTGCATTGGAGGCGAATGCTAAGATAAAACCAGTCGTGGGCTATGCCACGGATTCCGTACATATAACGTTTTATTTTTTTCTTTTTTAATAGAACTGAGTGATTAATGGTATCAAAGGCTTTTGATAAATCTATAAAAACTCCAACTGAATATTGATTTTTTTCAAAGGAGTCAATTATATCGTTTGTTAGTTTAGATAATGCCATAGCTGTAGAAAATTTTTGGCAGAATCCAAATTGGTTTTTGTAAATAATATCGTGTTTAACAAGAAATTCGTAAGTCCAGGGGCCTGTAACATAAAGAGATAAATAAATCTTACGATTGATATCTATCGTAAGTCTATGGCAAACCTTGTACTGAAGAGTTACAGTTGATCGTAAGATTGATTGTATCTCTTTATGTGTCAGGCCCCTGGTGTATACAATGCGATCGAGAATTTTAGAAAAAACTGATAGAACAGATATTGGTCTATAGTTGGTAAGCTGTCTTTTGTCCCCAGTCTTAAATATCGGTGTGACTCTAGCGATTTTCAGTTGGTCTGGAAAATCCCTTTATTAAGTGATAAATTGAAAATCTGACACGGCGGTTTAGATATATACCGAATAGCACTTTTAATTACCCTGGGACTGAATTCGTCTAAACCTGCAGATTTATTATTTTCAAACGAGTTGACAATATTACTTATTTCATTTTCATCTGTAGGATATAAAAATAGAGAATCATCAGGCGGAATGTTCATGAATGTAAGAAACTCAGTATTACACCGTGGTAATTAATTAGCAAGAGTCGGACCAATATTTGTGAAGAAATCGTCAACATGGTTAAGTGAGTTACTTATGGACAAAGGATCAGTCACAATTTTATCATCAATACTGAAGGCAGTCTCTGGGCATTCATGAACTTTCTTTTTTTTTATAAGGCTGTTTATGGGATCCCATGTACGTTTAATATTTGATTCATTATGCATGAATTTGTCTGAGAAATATCTGATCTTTGTCTCCCTGAGGAATGTCGTAAGTTTATTTCGATATTGTTTAAATTGCAGCTCGTTTTGATGAGTCGGATCACTTGTATAGCTTGTTTTTATGTTTTATAGATTGTAATAAACCGTTTTTCATCCAACATTGTATTTTCTGTCTTTGCTTCTCTTTTGTATTTGGGGGGAAATTTAGATCATACAGTCTGCGTATTTTTGTTGGGAATGTGTTATATGCTAAATTAAGATCTTCATTCATTATGACGTCACTCCAATCTATGTCCTGGATATCTTTATTAAAGTTCTCGATGTTTTCTTGGTTTACAACACGGTAGAAACTATCTTGATTTTTTTTTCATTCTTGCATTAGATGAATTAATTTTAGATACCTGAAATACGGGTAAGTGGTCAGAGACATTACAAAAGAATAGGCCTAAACCCATGTCGGTTGGTTTGATTTGATTGATTATGATGTTATCGATAAGTGTTGCAGTTGATTTTGTAATACGCGATGGTTTATTGATTAACGGATAGCATGAGTTACTGTAGAGGACATATAAACATTTCTTAGATGAGTTTGTATTGTGTTGCAGGAGGTCAATATTGATATCACCCATTATGTAAAGTTTCTTATTTTCTCTTGATAAACAAGTTAGCAGTTTATCTATGGCATCAGAAAAATCGTCTGGATTTATAAAGGGCGGTTTGTAAATGGTCCCAACTATGATGACGTGCTTGTCATCTTCATTATGCAATTCTACTACTACTACTACTACTACTACTACTACTACTACTACTACTACTGCTACTACCACTACTACTGCTACTACTACTACTACTACTACTACTACTACTACTACTACTACTACTACTACTACTACTACTACTACTACTCCTACTGATGCTGCTGCTGTTGCTGCTGCTGCTGCTACTACTACTACTACTACTACTACTGCTACTGCTACTACTAATACTACTACTACTACTTCTACGTCCATCTTCTATTTCTTTCCTTGGTAAATATAAATATTACGATAACTGAGACGACTACAACTAATTCTGCTCCTTATAGTAATATTATCTGTACTGCGCTGCTGATACTATACTACTATTCTACTACTACCAATTCTACTACTACTGCTTCTGCTACTACTGCTACTACTTCTTCTACTACTGCTAGTAGGCCTATTTCCACTTCTTCTGCTACTCCTCCTCCTTCTCCTCTTGCTACTACCTGCTGCTACTACTACTACTATTACTACTAGTACTACTACTGCTACTACTTCTACTACTGCTACTGTTGCTACTACTACTACTACTGCTGCTGCTGCTGCTACTACTGCTACTACTACTTCTACTACTTCTACCACTACTACTATACTACTACAACAACAACAACAACTACTACTACTGCTGCTGCTGCTGCTGCTACTACTGCTACTACTACTTCTACTACTTCTACCACTACTACTATACTACTACAACAACAACAACTACTACTATTACTACTGCTACTACTGTTACTTCTACTACTACTACTACTACTACTACTACTACTACTCCTACTACTCCTACTGTTGCTGTTGCTACTACTACTTCTAATAGACCATCTTCCACTTCATACCCTGCCAACTATAAATATTACGATAATTGAGACGACTACAAGTAATTCTGCTTCTTCTAATAATAATATCAGTACCTGATACTTTACCATTACTACTACTACTACTACTACTACTACTACTACTACTACTACTAATACTTTGATTTATATAGCGCCTTTTCCATAGGATACAAGGCGCTTGTCAATTAGTCTATTTAACAGAGTTGTACAAGTAAGTTTTCAGGTGTTTTTTGAAGATGTCTAGTGAAGCACTGTTTCTTAGAAATGATGGGAGATTGTTCCAGAGACGTGGGGCTAGGGACTGAAAGGATTTAAAGCCAGCTTGTTTATGGGATTTGGGAATGACAAAAGAAGGAGCTGATGCAGATCTTAGAGAATATGACGTTCTATGTTGCTGAAAGAGTGAGGAGATGTATACAGGAAGTGTAGTTGCCATAGATTTGAAAGTTTGAACGAGTATTCGGTATTGTATTCTATCAGCAACTGGGAGCCAGTGCAATTCGTGCAACAATGGAGTAGCATGGGACCATTTCGGTTTTTGACAGATAAGACGAGCGCATTTGTTTTGGAGACGTTGAAGTCTGCCCAGGTCCTGCTTACTCATACCCCCAAGCAAACACCCACCATAGTCAAGCCTGGAGAGCTCTAACAACATTGTGACACGTCTCTTGATCGAAGTACCTTCTGATGCGATTTAAGTTATATACTTGCCAATTTAGGGAGCGACATAATTGGGTGACATGGTCAGACATTTTCATCTCCCCATCAAACACAACACCAAGGTTTCTAATCGTGGAGGAAATTGGAATGTTCTGATCACCAATGGAAAAGGAAAGGTTATTGAGACGAGTCAAATGGCTTTGTGACGCCACAATGAAAAACTCTGATTTGGCAGAATTTAACTTCAACTTATTCATGATAAGCCACGATTGTAAGTCTTCTAAGCACTTGTAGAGACGGAAATATGCACATGTTGCATCACCTGGCTTGGTAGGATCAAATATGGTAAACATCTGAATATCATCCGCGTATACATGATATTAAATTGAGTGCTGAGTTATGATGTTTCCTATACAACGAATGTAGTAAGTAAACAACTGCGGTCCAATAATGGACCCTTGTGGTATTCCAAATTTCAGATATTGATCACTTGAGAATGATCCATTGACTTGAACCCTACTAGACCTGTTACCAAGATACGATCGAAACCAGGATAGAACTTTATCGCCTAGGCCAAAGTCCGCAGCTAACCTAAGTGAAAGAATGGTATGGTCCACAGTATCAAAGGCAGATGAAAGGTCAACCATTAACAAGAATACAGCTTGCCTGTTATCGATAGCACAAAGCACATTATTCTGCAGAGAAAGGAGAGCAGTCTCGGTACTACGTGACTCTCTATACGCTGAAACCATGGGATCAAGTAAGTCATTCCGGTCGACAAAATCAGATACCAGCTTAGAAACTGTCTTTTCGATTAGCTTTCCTAGGAAAGGTATATTAGAAACAGGTCTATAACTGTTGAAATCATCTTTGTTCAGAGAAGATTTCTTCACTACCGGTGTAATAACAGAAGATCTAAGTGCTTCTGGAAACATTCCAGTTGATAAAGATAGATTTACAATGCGTAACAGCAGGGGCGTAGATAGCGGGGGGGGGGGGGGATGGGGGGGGGGTATGCATCCCCCAACTTTTCGGGTGGGGGGGGATGGTGAGTACAAACAACCCCCCAGGTTTCACCCCACAAAAAAAAAAGTGGAAAATATACATTTCTATATTATGTTGTAGATAAATATAATTTGATATATTATATCTATTGATTTTATTTTTATATATTCTTTCTTTCAATATAAATGTTATATATATGTGTACAATATTGTAGATTTATATGAATTTATTAATATTTATCTACAATGCTGTCGTGGCTTCTGATTTTTCCCGATATAATTTGACACCACTAGAAAGTGAAAACCATCCACTTCAAATTATACAACATGGGTGTTGATCTTGGAGTGATATGGAGGTATAATCTTTTTTTAATGAAGTGGGGCTGGGGGTGTTGGCCTGCATGTGTTACCATCCCTAAATATATTTAGAGGTGATTCTTTTTTTTCGAAGCCACAATGCAGAAAAATTATTTAGATTAAAAGTACATGTAATTATTCTTGATTTAGATGGTTCAGTCGATAACTTTCCTTTATAATGCAATTCTGCAAAGCTGAAATGAAATGTGGTGGAATCGAATGTGGTGGAGAAAGAGGGAATACATCACACCCAATATTTATTGAGGATGATGATGACCTGTGTCATCATCACCCAACTATACATAGAAGAATTATGAAATGACAATCATAACATGTAGGCCCGGTCAGAAGCACCGCTCCGGACGTTGCATGTGGGCACAGTGCCCCTTCTTTTCCCATTAACTTCAGATAAGTACCCCCATTTTTCTTTCGAGTAAGTCCCAGTTCCATATTCTTTTAAGTGCCCATTTTTATTCTTTACACCTCATCCCTCACCTCACCTTTGATAAATGCTCTTATTTCAACGAGAGCATTTCCCCCTTTTAATCCCTTTTATTCCTTTTAATGTAACAAGTCATTTTTTTTCTTTGTAATAGATAGACACTGATTTAATTTTTCTACTTTATATAAGAACATTTTCCGGTTCTTATAAATGCCCTTTTCAGGTGTTATAAGTGCCTCTTTTCACCTGTGATGAACTGCCTTTTCTACCTTTTCTACACATTCATTTTTCTAATAACTGAAGTGTCCTTTTCCCCATGATAAGTACCAAGTTTCCCTTTTTCATAACATGTGCCCCTTATCCAAAGTGACTTAGAGCCAGTATTCCCGAATGCTCGCTCGCTACACAATGTAATTGCTATTGTTTGCTCTCTCGCTCAATATTCAAATTATACTACAAATTGCAAAGCATGATGCTAAAGTTGTATCTTGGATATGTAAAGAGAAAACCATATACATGTTTACACACCCTCACCCCCCCCCCCCCCACACTATATATATATATATATATATATATATATATATATATATATATATATATGTGTGTGTGTGTGTGTGTGTGTGTGTAGTTTGTTTTTATTTCCATAACAACATTAAAAGTTGAAATATGCATGGTAATCAGAATATGTATGGCCGATATGTGTGTGTGTGTGTGTGTGTGTGTGCGTTGTATGTGTACGTATATATATATATATATATATATATATATATATATATCTGGCCCTTCGGGGAAATCATATCCCCAGGTATGAGGACCTGTCTACGGCAATGCGTAACAGTACAGGAAGAAGAACTGTCAAACGTCTCTTAACCAGCCAAGTAGGCATGGGATCCTAGGAACAAGAGTTTGAGGAACATTTTGAAATCATACTTTTCAAGACACTTTCACTAATAGGATCAAACTGAGTGAATGAACAGTCAAGGTCACCGGCAGTTACACTTGACAACCTAGATCCAATTGCAATGGTACTCTCAATATCGTCCCTTATATATATATATATATATATATCTGGCCCTTCGGGGAAATCATATCCCCAGGTATGAGGACCTGTCTACGGCAATGCGTAACAGTACAGGAAGAAGAACTGTCAAACGTCTCTTAACCAGCCAAGTAGGCATGGGATCCAAGGAACAAGAGTTTGAGGAACATTTTGAAATCATACTTTTCAAGACACTTTCACTAATAGGATCAAACTGAGTGAATGAACAGTCAAGGTCACCGGCAGTTACACTTGACAACCTAGATCCAATTGCAATGGTACTCTCAATATCGTCCCTTATCTTGACTACCTTATTGACAAAATGCCTAGAGAAATCTTCTGCAAGATCAGAAGACACTTTGCATTCAGGAAGAACATTACTACTGACATTGAGTAATTATACATGTCTCTAGTATTGCATGATGAAAATCTGCTACCATAATAGTCTTTCTTAGCAGATGCAATGATATCACAGACATTCTGTTGACATTCAGTGTACAGCCTGCGATCGACCTCTGACTTCGTCTTGCGCCAGCGTCTCTCAGCACATCGACGGGCACGTCGGGCGGCGATCACCTCATCTGTTTACCAGTTCGGTTTGACAGGAACAGGAAATGTCCTTGTAGTCGCGGGGGCATGAGCATCCAGGACTTCTAGGCAAGCTGCATTGTACTGGAGGACTAAGTTATACAAGTCAGAGTCAACGGGATCAAAGGATTATAGTGATGCTTTAAGAGCCACTAGAATGCTTGACTTCGAGTACCCACAGCATGAAATGATTTGCTTGAAATTACACCTCCCTGGTCGCCTGGTGTTTATATTTTGTGTCTATAGACCACCATCTGATGATGACTCCATGTATGATGTAATATCTGAAAATATTGATAATATTCAAGAACTCCATCGGAAATCATCGTTCTTGGGGATCTGAATGCCCACCATGAAGAATGGTTGGGTAGCAAGAAGACTGATGTTCACGGTGAATGTGCACATGAATTCGCTATACTGAACAATTTTCACCAACTCGTTGATGATCCTACCAGGATAAGTAAAGACGGGAACTGCTCCAAACTTGATCTCTTCCTCACTACTTCGCCAGACAACCATGTTATCACTGTCAGTACCCCTCTTGGCTCATCCGACCACTGTCTTGTATCTTCTGTGGCCAACTACAGACTTCCAAGTCTAAGCAAACCTGGTAAGCGTAAAGTTTGGAACTACGACAAAGCCAATTGAGATGGAATGCGTTCATATTTGGCCAATGTAAAGTGGACCTCTCTCTCAAAAGGACACAGTGCTAATGCGGCATGGTCCTGTGTCAAGGACAATATTAGTGAAGCCATGGACTTTTTCATTCCTTCAAAGTCAACCAAGCATCGCTACTTCGATAAACCCTGTTTTAACGATGAGTGCCATATAGCAGTTCAAAGAAAACAGAAAGCATACATAAAATGGCAAAAAAAAAAAAAACCGCACGAGGGATTCTTGGGCTTTCTATATGAATTCCAAATCTGAATGCCAACGAACTTTACGCCATGCACGCTTGCAGTTCTCACTGCAACTAGAGCAGAAACTCAAATCTGCTGACATCAAGCAGTGGTGGAAACTCGTCAAATTTGTGACGAACAGCAATAAAACCTCTGCTGTCCCTGTGCTGGTAAGTGATGGTCAAACTTTTAATGAGGTAAGAGACAAGGCTGAGCTGCTGAACAACACCTTTGCTGCTAATGCCCACCTCAACGATAACAACAAAAGCCCCCCTAAGTTGCAGCCAAAAAACAAGTGAAGTCCTATCGACTTTGAAATTCTGGCCTAAAAATGTCCTCAGGAAACTTCGTAGCCTGGATACCTCCAAGGCCAATGGCCCTGATGGAATTTCGGCAACAGTACTCAAGAACTGTGCTCCGGAGCTCGCTTCTGTACTTGCCAATTTGTTCCAGATTTCTCTTGACTCCATGACTGTTCCCGCAGATTGGAAATCTGCCCATGTAGTAGCTGTACCTAAAAAGGGAAATAAACAGGATCCCTCCAATTACAGGCCTATATCTCTACTACCTATAATTTCTAAAGTCATGGAAAGTATTATTTGTGACCACATTCGGAAACATCTCGATCTTCTCTGTGATAGCCAGTATGGATTCCGAGAGAAGAGATCTACAATTGACATGCTTTCCTACATCACCCAGTGGTGGAACAATGCCCTAGATTCCCAGCATGAAATCAGAGTTCATGCCTTGGACATCAAGAAAGCTTTTGATCGGGTATGGCAACGCGGTTTACTGTCAAAGCTTACCTCTTTTGGCATTCAAGATGATTTACACGGCTGGATCTCATCCTTCTTAGCTGACAGACGACAATCAGTTGTACTTGATGGGTTTACTTCTTCATCAGTGCCCATATCAGCTGGAGTTCCCCAAGGTAGCGTTCTGGGGCCCTTGCTTTTCTTGATTTTCATTGACGACTTAGCCTCCCTTGTAGAGAATGACCTTCACTTATTTGCCGACGATTCAACTCTTCATGTTGTCATAAAAAACCCATGCCTAAGAGGAATTTGTGCAGATAGTCTACAACATGACCTAAACACAATTGAGAAGTGGGCTTCAGACCGGTGCATTACATTTAATGCAAGTAAGACTGAGGAGATGATCATAAGCAGAAAGCGTTTTCAGAGCCACCCTTCTCTTTATTTCATGAACAAAGAGTTGAAGCCTACACAGAGCATTACTCTCCTTGGTGTCGTTATTACCAGCACACTTACATGGACTCCATATATCAAAGGCCTTGCTAAAAAGACTGCTAAAAGGTTATTCATCCTTGGGCACACCAGAAATCTCCTCCCTCTTCAAGCGCGTATAACTGTTTACAAGGCCTATATTCGTCCCCTTATGGAATATGCTTCTCCGATATGGAGTGGAGCAGGGTCCACAGCTCTAAAGCTACTAGATAGGCTGCAGAGGAAAGCTCTCCGCTTACTTCAAATCAATGACCCCCCCCCCCCCAAAAAAAAAAAAAAAAAAAAAAGGCTGAAATCTTTCCATTAGAACACAGGAGGAAAGTTGCATCGCTTTGCACCTTCTGTCGTCACTTCTTTCTCCAACCATCTACTGAGCTATGTAAAATCCTGGTTCCATGACATTTGCTCCTGCGACAATTGCTCCGGTCTAACTTTGCCATGTTAATCCTAAACCTAAACCTAACCCTAACCCTAACCCTAACCCTAATCCTAATCTTCATATTGTCCTGAACAAAAAACCAAATCATGACCTTGACCTTAACCTTTGACCTTTCGAGATATGGACGGAGGAGCAAATGTCGCAGGAGCAAATGTCGTGTCACCAAAATCCTACCTGCTCAATTGTCTGATGTACGAGTAACCAGATCATCTGTGAGTCGTCACCCATATACTGTCTGCGTACCTAAATCCAATACCCAGCTCCATCTATCTTCGTACATTCCAAGGACCAGTAGGCTGTAGAATTTACTTCCAGCTTCTGTTTTCCCCGATGTTATTAACATGGACAGATTCAAATCTGCTGTAAATTCTTTTTTTTTCTGAATTTATTATAGATATATGTACATGTATTTTCGTTAACATTGCAATTGATAATAAACTTATACTTTGGTAACGTGGTTACTCTTCATAACTTGGGGCCATTTTTCATCTTTTTGATGGCAACACCAGGCCCAGAATCTCCTTGTTAAAAAAAAAAAAAATAGATTCGTTAGACAATACACACAAGAGGAACAAGATTATCAGGGCCAGACAAAATGAAAATGCTCTGGCATGAGTCCACAGCTTCTCAATAGAGTACTTGTACATTGAAGATATGTACAGTATGGAAGCCGTGGGTGAAGAAAACCCAAACAAGTAAGGACAAAAATATCAAACATATAACTACATTAAATCTACAGCATTAAACCTCTCAAATTATATCCTCCAAGGTCAGTATGTGATAACATATGAGATGTTATCAAAAAATAGGCCTTTGCGACAACGTTAACACACAAAAATGTCAAATGACTAAAGGCCACCGCACACCTTACGATCGGTCTGCGATCCGATATGTGAAATAAATCGCTTTGGTATTAAATATTGGCATTTTAACAAATGAAATCTACCCTATTGAGGTTCTGAAAAGTAATATGAATACTAAATATAGGGTTTTGGTGAGCTGTCAGCCTTCTACAGGCAATAAGGGCAAAATTAGTTTCAAATCGTAGGCAGTCGTACGATTTTTGTGACGTCACTACGACTCGGAGCCGATTTGGCCATTCCACCGACTAGAAAACTCGGCGAAGGCCGTATTATCAATTTGTACTATCTGTATGACTATTCAGACCCTCATTAAACAGTACTTTTCGTTTTTAAAATGATTTGTCAAATTATATTACATTTTTTTCTGAAATCGGATCGCAGACCGATCGTAAGGTGTGCGGTGGCCTTAAGAGAGCAAGTAAATGTGCTGCCTGTGAGGCGCTCATTCATCAGTCAAGTACTACTACTACTACTACTACTACTACTACTACTACTACTACTATTTATTCTACTACTACTACTACTACTACTACTACTACTTCTACTGCTACTACTACTACTACTACTACTACTACTAATTCTACTACTACTACTACTACTAACTCTACTACTACTACTACTACTACTGCTGCTGCTACTACTACTACTACTACTACTACTAATTCTACTAGTACTAATTCTACTACTACTACTGCTGCTACTACTACTACTACTACTACTACTAGTACTTCTACTTTATACTACTAGGCCTATTTCCACTTCTTCTGCTATTCCTCCTCCTCCTACAACTACTCCTAGTTTTAATTTATTTGCATTGTCTTTGATAGATGTAAAGTTGCTTAATGGACCATTGCGTTATGAAGGCACTGTGGAATATAGTTGGAAACAGATGGAGCACAATTTTCGGAGAATATTTCATTTTATCTGTGGTGAAAGTAGTCTGCAGGCAGTTGGGATTCATAACAATACACACTCAGAATTCTCCGTATGGTAGTTGAAGATACCGTTACCTTAAGTATCGTAAATCTAACACATCAATCTTGACTAAAGAGAGAGAGAGAGAGAGAGAGAGAGAGAGGAGAAATTAGGCACTGAAGACGTTAGAAATGTATAGGCTACACTTCTTTGGTTAATAACAGCTTATGAGTCTCGTGATCAGCTTGACGGACGCTTATTGCAGATACAGCAGCACAGCACACCATTCACACGACAAAATATATCTAGAAGGTTAAAAAAAAAAAGATAATTAAAAAATAAAAAATTAGAATGCGCATGGTTTTTGACCACTAGATAAACATGATAAATGTTTATCTGATATTGAAACGCTTGAATATTGAAACATTGAATATTTCACACTTGGAAATCTCTCCTAGATGAAAGAATTTCCTTATGAATATCAACCATGTAACTGTTTTGTTTATTTTCGTAAAAATGCTTTATTTTATGGTTATTGCTATTGACTGATTGAGGTAATCCATTGATCCTGGCAGTATACGCTGATCTTTGTCCTGATTCGATATCGAACATATTCTGACCATGATATGATCACTGCCACTTGTTTTGTGGTTGATATCGAACACTTGCACCGCATCAAAATCATTTAACAATATTTACCGCTGGGATAATGAAAGACTGAAAGATGCAGAAGATAAATGACTATACCGGTGGATTTTTTTGTATATCTAGAAGGTCAAAAAAAAAAAAAAATAAATAAAATCAGAATCTGCATGGCTTTTTGACCACTAGATAAACATGATAAATGCTTATCTGATATTGAAACACTTGGATGTTGAAACATCTTTAATATTCCACACCTGGAAATCTCTCCTAGACGAAAGAATTTCCTTATGAATATCAACCATGTAACTGTTTTGTTTATTTTCGTAAAAATGCTTTATATTATGGTTATTGCTATTGAGGTAATCCATTGATCCTGGCAGTATACGCTGCTCTTTGTCCTGATTCGATATCGAACATGTTCTGATCATGATATGATCCCTGCCACTTGTTTTGTGCTTGATATCGAACACTTGTACCGCATCAAAATCATTTAACAATATTTACTGCTGGGATAATGAAAGACTGAAAGACCCAGAAGATAAATGACTATACCAGTGGATTTTTATGTATATCTAGAAAGTATGAAAAAAAAATATAAATTCTGCACTTGTACCGATAGCGCATGAATATACAGACAGAAAACAAATGTCATGCAATAATATATTTAAAAAAAACCCAACAAGAAACAAACAAAAAAAAGAAACAAAAGAAAAGAAACAAAAAACAAAAAACAAAAAACAAAAAACCCCCCAGACAATTTCATTATTGTGTTAACATACTCATTTATAGTTTACAGGGCCTACTACCCACTGGTTTAACAGATTTAACGATTTCTTCACAAACATTGGTCCGACTCTTGCTAATAAAATACCACAGTGCAATACTGACTTTCGGACATACATGAACATTCCGCCTGATGATTGTCTATTTTTATATCCTACAGATGAAAATGAAATAAGTAATATTGTCAGCTCGTTTGAAAATAATAAATCTGCAGGTTTAGACGAATTCAGTCCTAGGGTAATTAAAAGTGCGATTCATTATATATCTAAACCGCTGTGTCATATTTTCAATTTATCACTTAATAAAGGGATTTTTCCAGACCAACTGAAAATCGCTAGAGTCACACCTATATTTAAGACTGGGGACAAAAGACAGCTTACTAACTATAGGCCAATATCTGTTCTATCAGTTTTTTCTAAAATTCTCGAACGCATTGTATACACCAGGACTTACGAATTTCTTGTTAAACATGACATTATTTACAAAAACCAATTTGTATTCCGCTAAAAATTTTCTACAGCTATGGCACTATCTAAACTAACAAACGATATAATTGACTCGTTTGAAAAAAATCAATATTCAGTTGGAATCTTTATAGACTTATCGAAAGCCTTCGATACCATTAATCACTCAATTCTGCTAAAAAAAACTTTACATGTATGGAATCCGTGGCATAGCACACGACTGGTTTGCCAGTTATCTTAGAAATCGCCTCCAGTGCACTAAATTTGACTCGGTTGTCTCAAACATGAGTAATATCACATGTGGTGTACCTCAAGGGTCGTTGCTTGGTCCATTACTTTTTATTCTTTATATAAACGACATCTTCAAATCAACAGCAACATCAGCTTTTGTTCTTTATGCCGACGACACGAATATTTTATGTAGTGGATAAAATCTTACATCACTGTGCAGTAATGTTAATCAACAGCTAAGCCTTGTATGCGAGTGGTTTAAGGCTAATAAATTGTCTGTCAATCTAAAAAAAAAAGTAACTATATGATCTTTCACAACAATAAAAACATTGATTTAGACAGCATTACCATATATCTCGACAACGTACTACTATCTAGAGTTGAAAACACAAAATTTCTCGGTGTGCACATCGACAGTTCTATGTCTTGGAAAAAACACATTCTTGAAACAGAAAACAAAGTCTCTAAAAACATTGGCATCATTTCTAGACTGCGGCACATTTTACCAAACATTATCCTCCGTATGCTTTACAATTCTCTTATTCTACCATATCTATCATACTGCAACCTGGCCTGGGGGAACTCTACAACCTCCAAATTGCAAAAACTAATCACTCTACAAAAGAAAATAATTCGTATAACTACAGGTACTGCTCCCCGGTGTCACGTCGACCATTTGTTCAAACAATTTAACATACTAAAATTTACCGATATAAATAAACATCAACAAAGCATTTTTATGTACAGATGTACAAACAATTTATTCCCTGAAGAATTTTGTAACCTCTTTCAATTAAATTCTACTATTCATAAATACGAAACCAGACACGCAAATCACATCCATCTATCCAAGCACAGAACCCTATTATTCCAACATAATATCCGGTACTCAGGACCCAAGCTGTGGAACTTTATCCCTGACACAATAAAATACTCCGCATCTCTCGCTAGCTTCTCAAGAAGGATGAAAAAATATTTCACTTCATCTTACAAATAATATGGTTTAAGACACTTCCCCACCCTCCATTGTATCTATTCTCTCCTTTTCTTCTCTCTGCCTCTTCGTGAATATTTCTCTTTTCCGTACTCCTCTCATGTTGCACCTCCATTCTCCCCCTCTTTTTCCTCTTTCCCCTTCTTTTTCTTTTCTTTTTTCCTTCCCTCTTTTTTCCCTCCAATCAAGCTCAGCGGTCTCTTTCTTTTTTTGTATGTAGTCATTTTCTTTTTATTTATTTATTATGTGATAATGTATTATGAACTAAGGGCACCCTCGCCCCAAGCTTTTGCTTTTAGAGGTGTGTCCTCCAACTATGTATGTACCATTTTAGAGTATATTTTGTCACATTTTTTGTTAAAAATACATGTACAGTCAAACCTGCTTTAGCGACCACCTGTATAGAAAGACCACCTGTCGATAAGGACCACAATTTTTGTTTCCCTTGAAAAGTGTTTCTCATTGAAACATGTATTAAAGGAACCTGTCCATAAAGACCACCTGCTCATAAAGACTGCTTTTCTTGTCTCCCTTGAGTGGTCTTTGTAGACAGGTTTCACTGTAAATTATTTTTGCTCATTTATTACTTTGTATATTGAAAAGTTGGAAATGAATATCTTTAAATTGAATTGAATTGAATTGAAAAATCGTCAGCGGACCGATAATCGACAAAATCTCGGTCAGTTGGGATAACATTCTCGTTGGGTCTGGTTACTCTGGTATCACTCTGGTGCCGGCCTTTTCTGTCTATCTAGAGCATGTACTTAAAAAACAGTTCATAAAAAGGATACAACGGTCAGACAGTTTTCAAACTGGAACGGTAGACATCAATGATTATTTCCTTTTTATCATATCATTAATTATTCAGATGAGCGATACATCGGATGTTTCATGGACATAGTGAATGATCGGATTTTTTCAGAAGATAATAGGCTAATTTCAAATCATACGACAATCGAGCTGTGCATCGATCATTGCAAAAATTCGAGCGTCGTTTATGCCTACGCCGGACTGGAGTACAGTAGTGAATGCTACTGCGGAGTTGCTGATGCAAACTACAGTCGTCATGGAGAAGGGGGAGAAAGCGACTGTCAGTTCAAGTGTTCTGGAGATACTACCATTTCCTGCGGTGGTTCAGGATTTATTGCAGTTTTCAATCGTAAGTGCATTACTGGAAAGCGTTTCATCAACTGTTTTGTCAGTGATTTTTACCGACAACTGTTATAAGCTACTGAAATCCTTGCATCTGATTGGCTGAGAGCAAATTTGTCGGTAAATATCACTGACAAAACACTTGATGAAACGCTCCCCTGATTTCAAGATTAACAACATGCACATTCATGAAACGTGGTTAAATGTTCGAATAAACCAAACAAACATATATAAACTCATTAGCAAATGTGGAAGATATCTATTGTTCTTATTATCGTTATCATAAAAACAAAGTGCAGCACTCTATGGGTCTGAAATATGGACCATCAATAGAGCTGAAGAAAGGATGCTTAGGAGTCGATGTGGAGAAGAATATAATGAATTATTTTGAGGGACCACTGAAGTAACTTGTACCGGAGAAGAGTGAATGAAGTCAAACAGGTGGCGGGGAAAATAGGACGGTAATTGTTAAAGGTTCCCTTCTATGAAATTCTAATTCTTGTTATTTTGTACATGATACTCATCTAAATTGAAAAATGACATCCGTTTGCAATGAATACGTATCTGAATATTTTTAAAATAATATTTTCCCCACGTATTCAGGCCTAAACGAGTCTGCTAAGCTCCGCCCCCTTTTAAACCCCGAATTCTCGTTCTTCGAGCATGATTGACGTGTGACGTCACAAACCGACATCGCCGGTGCTTGTTTACAATATCTTACATATATCACGCGTGCAAACTAACTTGCAGTTATATACCACCTCGAAAACCACCTCTAAATCGAAGTATGCCGCAACGCTGTGTCTTTGCAGGTTGCAGCAACATCACAAAGGAGGGTGTAAGTCTACATTTATTCCTCAAAGACCCAAATATTAGAAGAAAATGGACCTCAAAAGTGAAACTAACTCGCGTCAATTGGAAGGGGCCGAGTGACCGCAGTGTCCGTGTGTTCCGAGCACATTTGTGCGGAGGACTTCCTCGATAGTACGGGGCTGCATGCGGCGTTTGGCATCAAGAAGAGGCCGTCCCTGAAGCAAGATGCCATCCCCAAAATCAAACTTGATGATCTACGGTATCTATTGATCATATATCTATTGATCAACTATCACTGTACCTACACTAACTTAGTCTACCGGTACTTATTATTCATAGCAGCACAATGAAAACATGCAAGGTAACAGGAGAGCTAAGGGTTTTCTGGATATCAATGTTAGAATTTACTAGAAACAAAACGCTACCACCCCATGCACCAGTAAAACCCTACCCAAGCCCAGGCCAGGCAGGGTCAGCAGGCGAACGACCGAACGGCACGGCGTGTACACCTGCGCACGTCGAGCTCACTGCCTCGATCAGCTATCAGCTCAGCCTCATCAGGACTGGGGCATTTTGCAAGCGCAAACAAGATTCATAATTGGTGGATATGCGTAAATTAA
This sequence comes from Heliocidaris tuberculata, assembly GCA_025618425.1. NCBI lineage: Eukaryota > Metazoa > Echinodermata > Echinoidea > Camarodonta > Echinometridae > Heliocidaris > Heliocidaris tuberculata. The sequence goes on from CM046841.1 coordinate 4,212,121, forward strand.
AATTTTATCGGCAATCTAATTATCAAAAGGAATTACTAGTTATAATTCCCAAGTCTCCCGTCGATATCTTCTCCGTTATTGAAATCAGGGACGTCTCTGTCATATAATCAGAATCCGACATGTCTGGTTCAAACAAATACGGCCGTGCCCCTAATTCCTCTTTTATTTCTTCTGTCTGAAGAAGATATTATCGTTCGTTGATATAGGATTAAAAAAAAACTAAAATGAAGGGCTGTAATGGCACGAAGTCGAAGCTAGGATCTACACGAAGTTCAATAGCCTACACACACACTTTCAGCTTGCGTGGAGTCAAGCATTCTGAGTGTGACGTCACATGACGTCATCGATCGCTGGACCGATTTTCCAAAATTTTTAGGGGCGTTCCCAATTAATTTTTTATTTTCAAGTTTACAGATTAATGAATGGAATTCAGGTAAAATGGTTGACAGATCTGGATTCACAGTAGAAAAGTCTACTAATTGAAGTTCCTTTGTAATTCCATAAAAGGGAACCTTTAAAGGGAGTAACAACATGCATTTGAGATGTACTAGAAGTGACCATGGATGGAAAATTGGGGAAATATAGACTAAAACGTGGGTGGTATCTTATCTCAAGTGTGATGGCATAATGAAAAAAGATCGGGACAGAAAAGGATACACAAAGGACTAACTAGACGACACTGGTGTGTGAAATTGCTGCAGAACAATGATGAAAAGAAGCAAGGTTTCCACTGTCAAGACCAATGTGAGAATAATAATGTCTCAGTTTAGTTTATTTTCCACACAAATCAATCAAAATACAAATTATACATTTTGGAAACATTCTGGAATAATAGAAATCAATTACATAATTCAAGAACAGATATGTCACAATAATGAAAGAATTTGAAAATATAGAGAGTACATGTAATCAAAAGATTTACGTTCATGTATATAATAGTGGAGGGGCTTAAAGGAAAGCTAGGCTTGTTGTGGATGGGCCCCAGTTAATGAATAATTTACAGACATGTAGAAGAAAATAATAGTAGAAGGGAGGAAGGAAAAAAGAAAGAAAGGGAAATGAAGCTATAGGAAGGGAGGAACTGAACAGGAAAAGGAAAACATTACAGAACCAAGAAAAAGACTAGGGAGCTTACGAAACGGGACGGGAGACTGAGCAACAGGACGGGGGGGGGGGGGGGGGAGTTAACCGACCGTGACGGTCCTCGCACTCTCCCGTCTTGTTTTTCTATCAAGTTACGAAAAAGTAGACGGCGACGCACTGCAGTGTTCACGCCCACAATCGCTTCCCGTCCCCAAGTACGCAAAAACGAGCTTACGATTTCAGGACGGGAGCCTTTGAAGACGGGAGCCTTTGAAGACGGGGAGTCGAGCGAAAAATCGATGTGCGCATGCGCGACTCGGAGTATCTCTCCGTCCTGTTTGATTTCAGGAAGGTTCTCGGGCGAAATAGTGTCCGGTCTAAAGTGGGGACGGGAAGCCGTATTGTTGTTGTATAACTGACGATTGAAGGTGTGCACACTGCAGTGCGTCGCCGTCCTCTTTTTCGTAACTTGATTGAAAAACAAGGCTCTCCCGTCCTGCTGTAGTAAACATGGTAAATGAAGCAATATATATATATATATATAAATATATATATAAAAGCCATGACGTAATCGCGAGTGTACACATGCACGTTAAATAAGGATATCATAAATGTATCGAATGCATATCGGATGAATACAAGAGTATTACCAAGAAGTATTACGAATTACAATATGGTTTCAAAAGAAGCATCTTTAACTTTCTTTTAAATACAAATGTACTTACAGATCTTTTTATTTTGGGATTTATAGAGTTCCAGTATTTGGGACCGGAGTAGACAACAGTATTATAGGCAAATCGTGTTCTAGTTTTTTGGAAGATGGTATGAAAATTCTTGACGAGTAGGATAGTTATGCAGTTTGTTGTTTTTTTGTAAACATATAACTGAATGCCTGGAGTAAATCGTTATTGTTTATTTGAAACATTAGGGAACCCAGCTGAAGACTAAAAATATCGTGAATTTTTAGAATACGCCTTTCAAAGAAGAGAGGGCCTGTGTGAGCCCAGGTATGCGGTTTAAAAATGATACGTATTGCTCTTTTTTGTATTACCAAAATTTTATCCAGTTGGAGTTTCGTCGAATTACCCCAGGCAAGAATACCATAATTATATACGGTAGCAATAAAGTGGAATATAATATATACATAATTTGGGATGAAAACATTGACATCAATTTGTACATCATATCAGTATATCTAGATAATATCGAGCAAATATGATTTGTATGTATTTTCCAGGTCATTTTTTCATCAATAAAAAGTCCTAGGAATTTAGGTGATTAACTCTACTTATCTGAACATTATTCAATGAAATATTACTAGGTAGAGTTGAAATAGATTTGCTAAATAGCATAAAATTAGTTTTGTCTAAGTTCAGTGAAAGCCTGTTAGCAAATATCCATTCACAAATACATTGCAACTCAGAGTTAACAACCTCAAGAAGGGTTTAAGGGTTCTTGTGAGAAAAAATACACTTGAATCATCTGCGTATAGAATAGATGACAATAAGCGAGATAAATATTGAAAATCATTTACATATATGATAAATATTAGGGGCCCTTGAGGAATTCCGCAAGTAACTGTTTTTTTTGTTGTTGTTGTTGTTTTTTTTTTTACTCTACTCCATTTAGTGAAACGAATTGTGTTCTGTTTGTGAGATGACTTTTGAACCACTCCAAGGCCTTCCCCCTAACACCATAATGAAATAATTTATGAAAGAAAATATCATGGTTTATAGTGTCGAAGGCCTTGGAGAAGTCCAACTGTGTGGCAATGATTGTCAATAGCAGACGCAATCTTATTGATAAAATGAAGAATAGCATGTGAAGTGGTATGTTTTTCTCGAAATCCAAATTGACAGTCAGATAAAATTCGGCACCGCGTGAAAAAATCTATTGTCCGATTATATAGGAGTCTTTTAGAATTTTTGAAAATGTTGTTAGTAGGGAAATGGGTCTATAATTACTACATTCTTGTGTATCTCCTTTTTTGAAGATCGGTACCACTCTTGCTATCTTCATTTTTTTTCTGGAACAACACCATTTAAGATTGACATGTTAAAAATATGCGTTAAAGGAACAATCATGAGCAGTTCATTTGTTATATTATCAAACCCAGGGCTTTTCTTATTTTTTAAGTTATTAACAATGTCGATAATTTCTTTTTCGTTGGTTGGTAACATAAATAATGAAGATGGCTTAGGATCCCTCACAAAATCACTATAAGACTTGGGGGCATTTGGAATAGAACGCGCTAGATTTGGACCGATATGAGAAAAATAATCATTAAATGTTTCAGCAATGCATTTCTTATCTTCTATAATGGTCCCGCAATGCTTGACTTTTGAGATATTCTTTGAATTCGAGGAGGTATTACGTACATTCTTTATAATCTTCCATGTTCCTTTTATGTCTGAATGACAAGTAGTAAATTGGGTACAATAATATTCTTTTTTTTTACGTGTCGAATTAAAGTCGTAAGCGTATTTCTATAAGTCGTATACTTAATGCGGTTTTTATTTGTTGGATATGATTTGTATTTATAGAACAACCTTTTTTCCTGTTAATTGACTTCAGTAGTGACGAACTGACCCAGGGCATGCGCGGTGTTCTTTTGTAATTCGAACGTGTGCGTTTTTGTATGGGAACATTTTTCTTATATGACAACATTAGTGTATCAATGAAATTTTCATAAGATTCGTTTACATCCTCTTCGTTTAAGACTTCCGTTGCCAAATTATTTTTAAATCGGTTCATGTCAGGTAATCAGAGAGAGAGAGAAAAAAAAAAACACAACCAAAACTGAACACATTTATAGGATGTAATTTGGCAAATATCATTATTGAACCCCTTTTCAACCTAATATCTTTCAAGACTAATCGTTATAGTTGTCCTTTTAGCAATTGTATACTTGGTATTATTGCCTGATTGTTTTTCTATCAGTTTCCGTGACTGTACTAATCAATACGAAAACACCACAACTTCCTATATCACTTACAACCGCAACTGAATCGACAACTGTGGGAACAACTATCGGTCAACAAACAATTCAAGAGGAGACTACAATTTCCACAAGTCCAAACCCAGCAAATACAGTCATTCGAATCGGTAATTCATTGAAAAGCAGTGCTCTTTGTTGCAATAGGTTGTTTCATTAGTTCATGAATGTGTTATGAAATGGATGATCATAACTTATTTTTGGTTAATACCAAAGGAGATAGGATGTAACCATCTTTCAGACACCATAGCTATTAACAGTGTTGAGTTGTTAGACACTTGTTGAAGACTGAGTTATTGATTCACTATTGTATGTAAATGTCTACATGTACATTAAAATCGAGTTAACCCTCGTAAAACTGATACATGAATTATCAAAAAGGTTTATATAAAAAAACGATGTGATTTGGTATGATCTTTCACCCTAATAATTTCATTTCCTTTCAAAATATATTGTATGAAATCTCTAACTTCTTTGACGAATGATTCTTATTACATTTTTTTTTAGTGCGTTCAATAGCAATAGCACATGTGCTATTATCTGGCCCCCTTTACCAACCAATACTTTTCTTCCTTTATATGTAAACATCAGTGTATGAAAAAATGTATTGTACTTAAATGTTGTTGGTGGTAATAAATCAAATCAAATCAAATCAAATAATATTTTGTTCATCTGTGTATGTATTGCACTTTCCTATGCTTTATTTGTACGGCAATTAGAGTATACATCCAGGATAATAAATAAATAGTACAATACCCTGGAAATGAAAAATGATTTTCCTAAGAGTTCCAATGAGCTCATACGTAATTTTTTCCTTGAAATAATTCCGATGCAGGAGGGTCAAAATTTCTCTTGATTCTTAAACATCTTAGATTCTACCACATTGGCAACGATGCCAACATCTTTGCTCAGCACACACAATGATGTGCGAAGTACTATGGCATCCAGGACTTCATCAATTCGAGGGGATACAAGCAATGTAGGTAAGTATCACGAAGTGCAACTTCTAGGCATATATTTTATGTGTGAACAGGATCTAATGTAAGATTTTTAGGGGCATAAAGCAGAAATACTTTAAAGAAACACAGTGATAAGAATTTACTTTGTCAATACATCCAGATGTGTTATGATTGTCAGGGTTACGCTTTCATAATCCAGTTCACGCAACTAGACTTACATACAGCAAAGACGTCTCCCCCCCCCCCCCCCCCTAAGAAGAGTCTAAGATGAACGTGGTCTAATGATAACGATTTTCCTTTAAATTTGATATTGGACACTCGTAGCCAATAATCTTTAAATTTACAGCTCACTGTAAAGCATATCCTGAATACCATGATACATTGCACAAGGCACTCTCCCCCACCCCTTGGAAAATTCATTATGAGAGTGGAATACATGTTACTTGTATCTCACCTGGGGGGGGGGGGGGGGTATGGAACCAAAACTAATTTGTCGTGTTTTCCAGATTCACATATTGTATGCAGTGCCTCGTTAAAATATTGTCAACGTTGTCACCCCTTTTTATCCAGCATTGTACGCAGGTGCCGGTGGAGGAGCATTCCTACTGGTAATCATCATCATATCGGTTTCTTATGTCGCTTGCAGACGAAGGTAAAAATATTGAGGATATGATTTAAGACAGGCTCAATAAAAAAGTAGAAGATTATAAACGTTTACGTGAGGTTGGAAACAATTGTCGGTATTATTCTATTTGTTAAAGTCCTACCAATTGCTGTGACTACAGTTGAATAGAAATAGAGTATTATAATTCTGCTGCCCTTATTGTTGCCATCTTCTCTGCCTATACGTAATAATGGAGATCTAATCTAGTCTAGTGATTATTGACTGTTTGGCTTTAACCTTTTCTTCCATTTATTTTCCGTTGTCACAAAGGAACAGCAAGAACAGACGAGAGTCATGTCCGCCTGCCAACCATGAGTTAACTCCGATTGACGCTGGTAACGGTTGCAGCGAAGAAGGATACGTTGACATGGCGAATGTAAAGAAAGATCAAAGCTCAACTAACACAGACGACATTTCACCATATGGCATAGCTGTCGACGAGAAAGGAGAGTACTTTTACGAGAACAAGGGTGCAGAACAGGGGCACGACTATCAAAATACGACTGAACTGGACAAACGCAAGTACGTGAACCTCCCCGAAGCGATGAACGATAAAGAGATCTCGTACATGAACACGCAAAATAAACCATCGTTGGATCAAGCAACACCGAACCCAGCAGCTCTCTATGCCATGCCTGACCTGTCAGCTAAAACTTCATCAAGACCCATGACGTATACCTCGCCTGACAAAGCAGATGGTCCTTCGTTACTGTACGCCATGCCAGACAAAAGAGCGAAGACGGTGTACTCGAGCAACAGAGAGCCATCGTCGGAAGAGGATAACCTAGACACGTTATACGCTACTTCCACAAAGAATCGCCTTGAGCCGATCGGTATGGAGGCATCGGGAAATGAAAAGGACTTGTACGCTCTGCCAGATAAGAAGCAACGTGATCACGTGATCCAAAATGGCGCCGGAAAGCGTGATGCTGTAGAAGCAATGTACGCTATGCCAGATAAATCTTGTGGGGACAAGGGTGTTGATAACACTATGATGATAGAAAATGAAATCTACAGCTCTACATAGAAACTCTGATGGGAAGGGAAAAGGGTGATTTTGTGACTTATTTGTGTCTTTTCTCATGTTTCTACTTTAAATGAAAGAAAATTTCTTCTTATAACATATTGATGCAAAAAGAGTATGTTCCCTTTTTAATAACAGAATGAATGTAAAATGAAAATGAATTTCCATTTTAAAAGCAATGACAGGAAAGGAATATTTCTCTAAAACTATATTAAATCGCATTCACCAGTTCACGTAAATAATAATCGTATATCAAATCTATGTGACAAACAGCCTAGGTTGATACACCGGGAAATCTGTATTGGGTGTTTCACCAATCAATAATTTTAGATATCTAAGAAACATTTGATTTGATTTGAAGTGAATTAATTTGATTCGATTTATTTTACTATATCATCATCTCCATAAACAAACATTTCCTGCCCATTCATGTCACATTAATACATGTCCAATAAAGTACACACATAGAAATGTAAGATATTAAATTACACAGTGAATACATGATTGACATAATTATGATAGGGGGGGGGGGACTGCAGCGTAAGCATGGAGCTTGATGTGCTTGCAGGTTTTTGGAGGTTGATTTGATTTTTTTTTTAGGTGATTGGTACTCCTTAGAAAAGTAATATTATCATGATTATGATTTGGAGAAAAAATGAACAATTCATATTAAATATCAGCTTTAACGTTTAATGCACTTTACTGTGATAGCTAAATCACATTTCCTTTTGACACTCGTAGCTTGTTTGAAGTCCATGAATTTTATTCGTGCATCCATACTTTAAGTATAAACATGTCTTTTTCTATCTTAATACTTTCAGATAATTTACTGACATTATATTCGTATAACGTATGAAACCTGGTTAATCTTTATGTCTTCAATTGCAACACTATGAATGACCATGGCATGTAGGGCGTATTATTTTCTCTACTAATTCGTATTTAACAAGAGAATATAGACGAATGAAGTCATATTTAGAACAATTGGTCAAATCATTATTTCATTAAATGGTTGGTTGATAAAATTTATTTTTAATGTTAATGCTACTCATGTGTGTGCATGTATGTGTTGTGTGTGTTTGTGGTGTGAAAAGTTTAGTATCAATTTGTTTATATCAAAAACTTCTTTGCTTCCACTGTAATTCTCATGGCTTTCCCATGTTTTGTCCTCCAGTATTTATTTTTGGCATTGGAACACATGCTCTTCGTATATCCCAACCAAAATCACACAACAAAAAAATCTAAATATACCCCTATTATACCTATTTGTGTTTGTTGACTGTTGATTAGAGAGTCGTGTTTGTACGAACTGCTCTCCCCCAAAAGATAAGTAATGTCCTACCTTCCCTTTAGTGATTTGGTAACTTTGTAGAGGCTTGATAAAATCTGAGCTGCCTGGCCTTACATGCTATCAGTGTATGTAATTTGGTGTAAAAATGGAGCCCAGGGGAAAAAATGCACTTCAAAATCATCATGTGCTTCACAAAAGTAAACATAGGCAAGTGACCGGAAATGCCAGACTCATTTTCCCCCACAGACTCAGTGTTAGACTAAAGCGTATGGCCATACGCTTTCGTAAATGGGAGTATTCAGTCACAGATATCTTAATAATAGCATTATATATTTGAAAACCTCTCTATGCCTAGCCTCTTGTCGAGGCCCTGGCGCTGTTGAAATCCTTGGCGATATGGAGGCAACTGAAATTTCTGGCGAGCGAAGCGAGCCAGAAAAACCGAGGCGTTTGCGCCGAGGGCCTCTTGACACCCGACCTGAATTATATATTCATGAGGCACGATTTCCTACTGAATTATGCATGAAACGTGAATAGTTAGATTACCGCGGCGATCGCCCAGCAAATTGGCCAATGAAATCTCAAGGATTTCTTACTTCAGTTCTGGACTAGTCTATTATTTTTTTGGGGGGGGGGATTACGTAAATCTCTTGCTCAAAATACATTCACAGACAAGCACATTATGAAGAATTCGATCTCTAGCTTACAAACCATGGTAATTTGAAATAAGACAAATGTACATATTTCTCAAGAGATCATCATATATTTACAAATAATGAAGAATGGGCAATAAAAGTCACCGTTCAACAATAGATGCATCTCCATCAAGTCTAACGTACAACACTGCACTGTTAATGTTACAGTGTTATTAACAAATAACACTAACACAGTTAGTTTTTAGATCTTGACCGAGTCAAATTCAAAATTATACCTTCTAAAGTCACATCATGTGACGAAGCGTCCCCAAGATAGATGGCTTGAAGTCCACGTTTCTTGAGCGACTTCACCTGGTCTCTCATCAGAGACACCAAAGGGGAAATAATCAACAAAATGCTTCGTGAAGATGATAGACTAGCAGCTGATGTAACCAAGGAGTTACCAGCAACTTCACTGCCCGGCAAGGCCCCGGGGGATCCGCCTGGCCCTCGCGAAGCAGCAGTCTCACTCTCCATCCCTGGCCCACGGAGGTAATCAGCACAGAGCGGTAGCGCGTGAAAAATAACACTTTTTCCATAGCCAGTAGGCAGATTCACAAAAACATCTTGTCCTTTAAGTGCAGATTTGATTGCATCAACTTGCAAATCTTTGAATCTGTCAATCTTCAACATTCTAGCGGCATATTCTAAGCTCTTACAAATATCGTCATCACTCGTCGTGGAAGAAACGTTGAACGCCATTTATATTATAATATGTAAGAAATAGCGTGCAGTCGAGTCATGAATATTTAACATTACGTCATGGTAGCTCACGCTTATTGGATGATTTTCACCGACCAAAATTTGGTCGGAATATTCGTCAAAACAATGAAATACAAAAGAAATTCAGATCGGGTGTCAAGAGGCCCTCGGTGCAAGCGTTCGGTTTTTCTGGCTCGCTTCGCTCGCCACCAGAAATTTTGCCTCCATATCGCCAAGGATTCCAACAGCGCCAGGGCCTCGACAAGAGGCTACTCTATGCCTGGCTATTTATTAATCTTTCTGAATATCATTATACAAGACAGATATCAAAATTCAACAATTTATTAAATCAAGCCTCCACAAAGTTACCGAATCCCTTTATTTCTCATGTTGTCATACAATAAGTTGTCCAAAATTACTTTGGTATATATGTATTGTAAGTGATACCTTTTGTCATGTATTATAGCATTTATCACATAGGCTGTTTCCTTGATATGCACATTATTCAAGATTACAATGGACTGAAACTAGCGGGAATTAAGACATGGAGGCTTGGTTGAATATGCTTTTTGAAATATTTCAAGAACAAATTCATTTCGTTAGTCTGTGATTGAGCAAATAACTACATGTTAGGTTAATATTCTAACTTTAGCCTTTTCATGTAACCTCGTTCTCAGAATGACTAGGTAACGCATAGAAATATAAAGCGACCACCTTGTTGTCCGAATATGAGATGACGGATACCCGAATATTTTCAAAATTCCCCGTGGCTGCATCCTCCTGGCAGCTCCTGCCTCCTATGGCTACGAGATACACTGCGGTAAGTTTGAAAGCATTAAAATCCTCCTGTTTCACTACAAGACACTACAAATTATTCCAAGCAATCTAAAATTATCACAGGGTTTGGATCGGGTACAACTTAGCACCCAACAGGTTAAAGTGTGAAAGTGGTTGAATCATGTTAAGGCACTACGCCTGACCTCTTTTATAACCCAGTCTCTTGTTTCCCGAGCATTATAGAGTTAATATTTATTATCATGATGCATTACAAACAATGGATTTTCGAGACTGGCATTCAAAATTGATAATAACAATAGACTCGCTTTGAGTAAATAGTGCCTGAAAGATCTGGTATGTGGTTAGAGGAGCTCCCATTCGTCATTGAAAGATAATTTGGCATCATATTCATGATCAGTGTATAAAGTCTTTCCTATAAAATAAGGATTGTTTCATGTGGTGTACCATGTAGGCATAACTATGGTATGTCATAGGTTACTGTTAATATTATAGGTCGTAATAAAATCAGTTGCATTCTGACAAATCAATAGACCGCTTCTGTAATGTATACAAATTTATGCACATAATATTTTCTGAGCACCTAGTAACGAGCTATTCCATTAACCTGCTTTTTATAAATGAGCCTCAGTGCTTGGAATTCAGTTTGCATACATTATTTGTTGTTATTTCGGTAAGCCTCCGGCAAGCTTTCAGGTTGTCAAGAACAACCTTTGTTTGAAAGGTATGTATAAAATTTGCATACATTACCGAAGCGGTCTATTACATAGCTACCACTGGTGCCCCTACCGCCACTAGTCGAATTAGACCTGTTTACAAAGTCATTCAAATTTATGGATGGTTCTTTCTTGGGGACCTAGTAACGGGGTATTCCATTAACCTGTTATTAATGAATGAACTACAATACTTGGAATCTAGATTGCATACATTACTCGTTGATTTGTCTGACAAGCCTCTGACACGTTTTCAGGTTGTCAAGAACAACCTTTGTTTTAAAAGTATGCATAAAATTTGAATTTATTTGTGAGCAGGTCTATGGACGAATCCGTACACCATATGGCCTACATCTACTGTATTCTGAGTTCGCTACAGTATTTTCTGCTTCATAAATCGCACTAGTTTCCTCTTTTAAAAATATGAACACATTACCACCCCAGTCCAATGATGCTGATTGTAACATTGCTCGTCATTCCTATGACACCTATGATTATAATACGCCTAAAAGGCTTCTCGTTAAAAAAAAATCCAAGACAGTATTGATAGGTAAAATTGCATGAACACAATAGTATTTAGACATAGCCTAAGCAATCTTGAATAGCACCTTCAATTATAAGCAGTTAGTTATCATTTTCATTTTATCAGGTAACTAGGATCAGCCCCCCCCCGAAAAAGTTTAAGACGGTAAAACAAAGTTCAGTCGAACGGTACATATGGCTTATTTTGACATTTTCCTTCTATTCATTATGAAATGGGCTTTCCGCACCCACACAAGAAATAAAAGTCAGACAGGGCAAACACAAACGTGGTATATGTAAACGCGTTCAAAGAGGAAGTTCATAAGTATAAATAACAGCAATTGCGGACAGTGAACGAGAAGGCGTTCGTTTGCAGTGTAATTTAATAGCAGTGCATTCATGTTAGGCATCGACTTGGTCTGAATATTAAAAGATGCGTGTGGTAATTATGTGATGTATATCGTAGGGCAACTATCAACGATTTCGACGTTCGTCATTAATATGAGTTGGATATAATGCTGTTCATCTTCGAGAAAAGGGATTTTTTTTTCACTGCATGAGACCAAACCAGTTTAGTAATGGAAAAGCAGCAAGCATGATTATAGCCATTCACCTATGATCATAGAACGAACTTTTGGCTTTAGCATTGGGATTGGAAGCAGTATTACCTTTTTAGTAAGGAAAGAGATTTTGTATGGCCGAAATATTTGAAGAAGGTTTAAGGCAATGGATCAGAAATTGGTTTGCAATTACATGCTACTAGCCATCTTCATTTGGGGTCAACCCTCATCGGAGGGAGAAACATTCGGTAAGTGAGTTTTTAAATTTTCAGGCAGTTTTATAATGAACTTGTTCTTTTATTTCAACCTAGTAGACCGAGTTAAAATAATCAAACCTAGTTCTTTCCTCCTAGCTCGAAGTGTTCTCTATCCACGTCTCTTATTCTCTCTCTGCCATGTTGTCTGTCTTCGTTCTATCCCCTCTCTTAATTTATATATATATATATATATATATATATATATATATATATATATATATATATATATCTAGCTCTCTATAATTCTCTTTTTAACGCTTATTACCTCCCCTCTAATACTAATGGGTCACATTATATACCCTTCAAAAAAGGCTTTGCAATTCAAGTTTGAGGGATGCTATCTTTCTTGTTACCGATCTATGAAAAAAGAAAATGGTATCATTAAAAAGCTTGATTATTCCTCTTTATAATGGTGTGTCAGCCGTGATTATGTAATCATGTAATATGCAGTACTCCTGAATATAGGGCAAAGTCAGAAGTGAAACGCTGCAAAATACATTGTTTTCAACACCGAAGTCTCAATTTCTTTTGAAGATGCAATGTGTCTTGAAGAGTGCCGAGCTGACAGTACATGTCGTGCATGAATGTCAGTGGTGTAATGCTCTTTTCTTTAAAGGATGAAATGTGTTTGAATAATGTTCAGGTGGTCCCTGATGAAGTCCATCCACTGTTTTGAAGGTTTCTTTAAGGCGAAACCTGGAAAAGTTGAAAATCTCATATGAAAATAAACTCAAAGTGAATAATTAATCCCAAATTAGTGGGTGAAGACACATTTCAGTTATCATAAATTTAACAAGAAACGAAACCAACATCTTAAGCCTTTTAAAAATTACCAGGCTCAAAATTATTCCAACAACTTTCTCCACGTGCAGTTGAGAATACACGTGTTGACGTTCGCGCATCAACATCATTCAAACTCAATCCATCCTCAAAACAAAACTGAATTTACTTATTGAAAACAACGAATTTCGCAACATTGTATTTTTGACCTTGCTGCATATCCAGAAGGACAGTGCATTTTATGATTGCATAATCATTACAAATGATATAGTCTACCCTTGTAAATAGGAATTATCAGGCTTTACAATGATACCATACTCAAGTATGGCGATAGAGCAACACGATATATATTACCCTTCAAACTTTTGAAACGAACAATGCATGTAGCAAGCCGAAATATTACTGCTGCTTAGACATTTTTAACCTAAAAACATCTATTCGACTAAAAGGCTTGATGTTTTTAATCTATAATTTTTTCTTTCCTCCTCTCTAATACAGCGCATAGGGACATATTGTGATATGCCCTACATAAATATGGTATCTCATTATCATTGAATGTTCCTTGTTAAAATGCTGGAACAAAATTAAATTATGGCAAAATACAGGATGTATTACCTCTAAGATGACAAATATAAATTTTTCCACTCGCATTCGCCTTTTCTCATTCACTATTAAGTATACAACACACGCTACCTTGAATGTACACTACTCAATGGAACTCAAGAAAACCTTTTAAAAATCAATGTAAAGCAAGCACAAAAAAGATGGATGTACATAGATAGATAGATAGAGAGAGAGAGAGAGAGAGGGGGGGGGGAATCTGAGTTATATACCCAAAAGCGTATATTTAGGGATGTGTGTGGGTGTGTGGGTATGTGGCTGTGTGTGTGTGTGTGTTTGTGTGTGTGTAGACTTTAGATTTTAGGTTTATAGGCAACATGATGCAAATTTGAAACCTTTCTTTTACTTCTTTTTTGGAAAATCCTTTATTGAACATTAATTTTGTATCTGACAGGCTAAAAAGTTACAAACGTATCAAAATTTTAAGCAGGTGTAATTGTCCACTATAGGCCATCCCAAAATAAAACTGCAATGCATTACATGAATCACGTAATATCTGTCGGTATAAATTATATATAATTTCTGCAATGATAACATCGATTTACAAGTGTAAAGAGTAGGTTCAATGAAGTTCTGACAATGCACTGGAGTTTGGGTGCTGGAAAACGAAAAAAAAATTCTCCCGGTTTGGAAAAATGCACTCATTGACCACATAAGGAGACCCCAACAATTGTCTGTAGTCATCCTTTGGTTCAAATAATTTATATTTCTACTAAAACATTTTCATCTCCTATTCTCTAGTGTTGTATGCAGGTGCTGGTGGGGGAGGCACATTTCTTGTGCTACTCATCATAATTATTGTTTTCGTCACGTGTAAACGCAGGTAAGCGTATTGAACATACATATGTGCTGATGTTTATCAGTATTTAATGAAACATTTATCTACACAATGTGGCTGGACCATTAACAGAACTCAATAAATCTTCCGTAGTTTAGACACTCTTTATAAACGACACAAGAGCTTTGTAAACATTTTGAAGTCACTAATAGTAGAAAACATCTTACTTCCTTCTACGAACGCGTATCAATTTATGCATTTCTTCTAGCATGAGCACTGGTGTGGTATTCTTAAAAATATGTTATTTTTTAATGTTAGTTAATATAACAATTTATATCATAAACCAATCAAAATCCGGATATGTCAATAGTAAATTTCTGTGGAAAGCTGACTCCGTTCAAGTAAAGATAAAAGAGACATCTGTGCCAGCACCAACTTCGTACGGCCCCAGATTTATACTGACATAAGACATCATCTACATATTCTCGTATTGTGAAATTGTTATTATAACGTGTCATTTATTCTATTTGTCTTTTTCTATTTTTTTTAATGCTTTCAAATAGAAATACAAAGAAAATATTGGCCACTACTGAACAACCACTAGCATCAATGATGGCTTCTAAGCACAATGATGGAGCAGTAAGTACACCTGTCGACGAGGGAGGAGGCCCTTGTTACGAAAACAAGGATGCAAAGTTGGAGCGCGACTATCAGAATACGAACGAGCTTGACAAACGCGAGTATGTGAACCTTCCCGAGGGCATGACCAATAAAGAAATCTCATACATGAACACGCAAAATAGATTGTCGTTGGAAAAAGCAGCACCCGATCCAGCAACTCTCTATGCCATGACTAACCTATCAGCTAAAACCTCTTTTAAACCCATGACGTATTCCTCGCCTGACAAAGCAGACGGTCCGTCATTGTTGTACGCCATGCCAGACAGAAGAGCGAAGACGGTATACTCGAGCAAGGGGAAGCCAGCGTTGGAAGAGCAGGATAACTTCGACGATGTGTATGCTACTTCCACAGAGAATCGCCTTGAACCGATCTGTATGGAGGCATTGAGAGATGAAAAGGACTTGTATGCACTACCAGACAAAAAGCAACAGGACCACGTGATCCAAAATGGGGCCGGAAAACGTGATGCTGTAGAAGCAATGTACGCTATGCCTGATAGATCTCGAGGGTGCAGTGATGTTGATAACACTATAATGATAGAAAATGATATCTACAGCTCTACATAGAATGTTAAGGGGATGGGGAAAAGGAAGTTTCTTATGTATAATGCTAGTATAATTTTGGATATTAAAACATTGATACAATATTTGTATGTCCTTTTTCGTTTGATATGAGAAACAAAAGAAAAAATATTTAAGCTGAGAAATCACAAGTATGCGTATCAATTATGATAGATTGATATCATAGCCGTTGCAATGCACTTGAACAATGCCTAAAACACTCAATGCGAGAATAACTATATGTGATTCTAAATGTCTCATTTTGCCTATGATTTAGCATAATGTAAGTAGATAAGATAAACAACATGTTACACTCGGGCGTCACATCTGTGTAACAAACAGAACAGTTACCGTTTTATCACCCATTGTTCAAAAAGGAAATTTGTATGTGGTGTTTCATTAATGAAGGTTTAAGAAAAAATTAATGGTAGCATACATATTTGTGAGAAATATTTGTTTTTTTACAAGAGTTATTATTTGACAGAAAACGTGAAAGGACGATATCTTTAAAGGTTAGATGGCCTTAACCAATTCTATTTCCTTGCTATGGGTCCTCACCAAAAAAGAAAAGAAAGAAAGATAAGTGAAACTTGTCTTTAAATGATAATTTCAGACCACAAAAAGGAAAATCATGCATTGTTTGCCACAAATGCACACATAAGAAATTGTAAGGGTTAAATTGGATATTCAACCTTATCTGAGTAAATTTAGGAGAAAATAATTTTCTTGACATCATGTTTTCTTCTATGAATCTGTGCAAGGAGCAATGGGTTGTCTATACAAGCAAGGAATTATCACTCCCTAATACAAGTGGAAATAAACTGAAATGTATGTATTGTCTGTTTTTAAATTGAAATACCTGTATATACTGCTACACAAAGGAGGAAAAAATACATAGGGGGAACAAAATTTTCAAATTACTGTATGTAAGTTTTCTCTTTCGCCTTCTTTCTGTTTCCCCTTTCTTTATCTCTCTTTGTGTGTATTCTGTAAATAGGCATTTTTGTAATATTACTTTGAACGAATTCAAATCACTGTGAAATTTCAACTGTAAACAAGAATAACATTCTAAATTTTTAAAATATTTCTTGTATATTATTTTCAGTTAAATCTCTTTAATTATGAAAAAAAATGTTGACATGATGATAGGATATTTTTAAAAAATATTTTAAATAATCTTTGTACGTTTGGACTTCAATCAATAAAGTAAATATGAATATGAGCATAGTGATGCGAGGTGTTTTCACTTAAAAAAAAAAATGATTCGGGAGCGTGGGGGAGGGGGGGGGGGGGGGGTGTCCCTGCCCCATCTCTCTCCCCAAGGTGCTATACCATGCAATGCTATGCAAGAATTGTGGAAGCTGTGAACAAACTGTTTGAACTTGCATGGAGGAGCACATGGAAACAGAAATATAAATAACAATGTGACCACAATATTTTAGATCCTTAATCTATTATAGTCTATACAGGTGATGTTAGATATCATGTTATACTCATCTGAAGACAACTATGAAATATACACATGAGTACGGGGGGGGGGGGGTGTTGCAGAGTCGCTTTGTCGCTTCTAGTCCAAATTACATTTTTCAGGTTCTCAAATAACAACAACAGCAACAAATAAGATGTAAAAATTACAACAATATATTGTTAATTTCAAATTCTTAGGGGTAGGGGGGGGGTAGCCCTCCTGTTTCCCGCCTTTTAGGCCTAAGCTTATGGCGTTTTGTTGTTGTTGTTTTTTGCTTGGCATATATATAAATCATGTGTATATATCAGGAATGTTCGCAAACACACAATAAATAGATAGACAGGGAAAATACTAAAAGGAAGTTGAGGTGTTTATTTCCAGGCATATTAAATGTCCATTAGAATCCGAATACAATATGCCTTCGCATTCCGATGGCCATTGAAATTCAGAGTCTTAATCTGAATAGGATTAACTCAAGCATGTTTCAATACGATTTGTATAAGGCAGCTGTTAGGCATGATATATCAATATAAAGTCTATGACATTGCCTTTAAACCTCAGAGGAATTATCTAGGCGTTGTTGTGTAGACGTTGACGGTATTTCTTTTACATGGGGAATTCATATGAATAATAATAAAAAGAATCTTTCGGTCGAGAAAATGTTGCGAAGTAAAGATTGGAAAACCAGATGTTCTGAAACTATAAAGCGCCTTGCTTTGATAAATTGCTGACAGATTATATTAAAAAAAATAAATTTAGATATGGATTTGAATCGGACTTTACCTACTTGGATACTTATCGTCTTGGTGTGGTGGCAGTCTTCAGAGAATGAAGGACAGGAAATTGGTAAGTTAACTGGTTAACTTTTCCAAACATATTTGTACAGATACTTTAGTATTCAAAACAACTGTTGTTCCTGCTGATACCCCACTGCTACTATTACTATTACTACTGCTGCTGCTGCTACTGCTGCTGCTGCTACTTTTGCTACTACTACTACTACTCCTACTACTACTACTACTACTACTACTACTACTACTACTACTACTACTACTACTACAACTGCTGCTGCTACTACTACTGCTACTACTGCAGTTGCTACTACTATTACTACTACTACTACTTCTACTACTGCTGGTTCTAGGCCCCTACTTCCACATCTGCTACTACTACTCCTACCGCTACTCCTCCTCCTCCTCCTCCTACTTCTACTACTATCAGTAGGCCTACTTCGATTCCTACTACTACTACTACTACTACTACTACTACTGCTACTACTACTACTACTACTACAACAACTACTACTACTACTACTACTACTACTACAATTACTACTTCTACTACTACGACCTTCAATCTATTTGCATTTCTTTTGATAGATGTGAGGTTGTCTAATGGACCATCGCATTATGAAGGCACTGTTGAATATAGCACAGATGGAAACAGATGGAACACAGTCTGCGGAGAATTTTTCAGTTTGTCAATAGCGAAGGTGGTCTGCAGACAGTTGGGATTCCCGGGAGCTAATAGGAACGCCCAAAATTCTCCTTATGGAAATTCAAGCTCGGCACCAAAATCGTACTTTAATTGCTCTGGAAGTAAGTGTTTTTCGTTCGTGTTTGCTTATTTGTTTGTTTTTGTTGTTTTTGTTTTTTCTTTTAAACAAAACTTTTGTGCAACTTCAACTCGCCCACACCCTTGTTTATCGTGACGTATGATATGAATAATTCAAAGTTTTGGTTGGAAATTCTGTGTGGGACATTATATTTTTGATCATTTTGTTTCTTTCACCGAGAAACGCATGGCGAATATGACTTGTTTACTGAATCCTTTTAATGTGGAATGAGAAAAGACTTTGATGAAGTCTCTGTATGAATTTGCGAATTCTGTTCATACACATTTAAGCAAAAGATTGAGACAGGATAATATAATTGTAGTCTATAGAAAATTCAATTCAATTCAATTCAGTCTAATTAAATTGTATTCGTTCGTCAGTAATATCAAGGAAATTTAGCATTGGAGTTTTACAAACAATATGGTCGTGTAGAACAAAAACCCAAAATCAAAACAAGAACAGGAAATTATAAATAAAAAAAAATTGGATACAAAATCAGTGGAAAATTATAGAAATACATAACATGACATCAACGCAATATTCGTATTGCACTACACAGTTAAAAGTCTATATAAAATTTACAACACTAACGAGCAGGAAATTAGAGAGGAGTGGATGCGAAAAAAAAAATATGCATGTACATAATAAACAGATATAATAAACAGATATAGAAAAAAGTGATTAACTTGCATCGAGCGAAAAATATAAGAGAATAAATTCTATAATTATGCAGTTCATGTGCACGTTAGATTTCCCTATACATTTTCTCATGTGAATATTATAAGAAGAATCTCAGAAATAAATACATCTAACGATAGGAAATATGAAATATCGTCATCGACATTTTGATAATATGCTTATTGTTTTTAAAAAAATAACTTGCATCGTTTTTTTTTCCAGATGAGGCTCTACTTGAAAACTGCATCTTAAGCAGTGTTTGTTCTTCTGAAACACCGGTATCAGCGAAATGTTACGGTATGTATGTATGTATATCATTTACAAAATAGTATCATTTACCAAATAGTAAACTATTTATTGATTATTAAGCAACGCTTAGAAAATTTTGCATGTGCCGTAGTGGACCTGAACGATTTTATCTTATATCGTTTACAGATAATTATAAACATGTATTTCACCCTCCTTAAAACATGTAAAAAGACATGTACTATCATTTGCATTGATTATTCAGATGAACGATATCTCGGATGTTTCATCGACAAAGTGAACGATCGGATTTCCCCCGTAAATAGCGGGTTCACATCTGATAAGATGACAATCGAGCTGTGCTTCGATTATTGCAAGAATTCTAATGTCACTTATGGCTACGCCGGAGTGGAGTACACTAGTGAATGCTACTGCGGAGTTGCTAATGCAAACTACAGTCGTCATGGTGTAGGAAGTGAAAGCGATTGTCAGTATCAGTGTTCTGGGGACACCACCAGTTCCTGTGGTGGTTTAGACTTTATCGCAGTATTTAATCGTAAGTATTCCTTATTCTCCATCATTTTGACAGTTCACTCTATTTTCATATAATCTGAAAATAGAAATAGATATCTTCATGGATGATAGGACTCGTGCTCAGGCGCTATTTGCTTTATTTCGTCAAAGATGAAGGGCTAACTTAGAGATGCGATTGGCTTTTATAATATGGTTACAGTTAAGATTAAAGTTAGTTTGGGGTTCCATGACATTTGCTCCTAAGACAATTGCTCCGGTCTAACTTTGTCATGTTAATCCTAAACCTAAACCTAATCCTAACCCTAACCCCAAGCCTAATACTAATTTTCACATTGTCCTTAACAAAAAACCAAATCATGACCTTGACCTTAACCTTTGACCTAAAGATAAAGACGGAGGAATAAATGTCGCAGGAGCAAATGTCGTGTCACCTCCTTTGGGTATAGTGCTAGGTTTAGGATGCAAGGTAGTAATTTTTGTTAGTGTTAAGAATCGAGGGCGGAACATTTTTATCACCGGAACATATGTCATTCAACATCTTCATCCCATTCTTTTCATTTTGTTTCAGTCTACGTGAATATACCAATCAGTATGAGAACTCCAAGTCTTCCAGAAGTGCCATCAAATACAGGTAATTTGGTTATGATAAGTTTATTTACAACTATCTTGCATCTAGTATCTGATCAGCGGGGCCGGATTTGAGAGAGTGTAAAAAAAAAAAGAGGGGTCATAGAATCACATACCTACCTTATCAGAAAATGAAGAAAATTACCCCTTTTGCGATACGTAGTGCCCCTAAGAAATTTTCTGCTTCAGAAGTAATGAAAGACATGATTGAAAAGACATAAAGCAAGGCTACCATTGCACCGTTTAAAAAAAATCATCTTTACGTTGACGTCTGGGGTGTAATCATATGCTTCAAGGATTCAGGTTCTCATTATATACATTGTTGAAATTTGAGCATATTCACTTAGGCCTAGGCTATTAGGTTTTTATCGCATGCGAATGGTTGTCACTACTTTTCACAATACGCCTCCATGATCTTTGATATTGTATTGTGAAATTCTAAATCAATTCGAAGTCAAGCTTTTCCAAGTTTTTAAATTTCAACTGAAAATACATTATCATACAATTCAACGATTAGCTTTACCTTCTAATCCTTAACTGATTTTTTTTTAAAGAGAAGGTTGAGGTCCGGTTCTTAAAGGCAATAAATAATTATAAGATTTAACATTCTTTTGTATTTTCTTTATTATGGAAGAATATCACACATGAAAACATGACACATGAAAACGATTGGACTTGAAATGCCTTCGTATTCCAAGTACGAGTTGAAAAAGCTTAAAGCTTTTGGACCAAATTTTGATGCCACATGTGCGTGTCGTCCCACATACCAGTATCTGTGTGAGGAGATGCATTTAAATATCATTTTGATGATTCCAAAACTTCGCATTACATAATTATTTGTACGCACTACATAATCTTTCTTAATAACTTTTAAACAATATCTTTAAATATGCAAACGCATGACAGTTACTCAACGTTACCTGGGCCCTGTTTCATAAAACTTGTTATCAATAACAATTTGCAATAATTGTTATAAGCTACTGAAATCCTTGCATATGATTGGCTGGGAGCAGATTTCAGGGGCGTCGATCCTGGGGGGGGGGGGGACGATTGCCCCCACCCCAGAAAATATTTTTTTTTTTTTGGGGAGGGCAAACATATCATTTTGCCCCACTATAAATCCGGAGGTGTAAAATGAAATAAGGAAAAATTGATGCAAAACTCTGGAAATGAAACCTTCCAAACAATGAAATACACGGTCAGACTTCAATTTCGCCGCGCGCTTCGCGCGCAAATTCTCTAATCTTTACTGCGTCATGTATAACCGTGGAGAAGCTGTTTTTAAGAGGCGTTCCAAAAAATCATGACGCCATTAAAAAATGTTCTGACATACATAATTCAATTCAAAGTTTTAATTTTCATATTTATTCAGTTTTTTCTCTATTTTAAAATATTTTATTAGTGTTTATTTTTTCTATTATTTTGTGTCATATCTTCTCCACTCAATTTGCTGTTATGTAAGATATATTTTCCAATCATTTTGTCGTTTTCCATGTGATATTTAATTCCATTTTCTGTTCATGATATCGATATGCATACTTTATTTAAGTTCAAATTACCTTCATATCTTTATCAAGGCTATGATGATCAGAGGCAGCGCTCCGGGGGGGGGGGGGGGGGGGGCAGGGGGGCAAAGTGCCCCCTCACTTTTTCAAGTACCCCAAAAGGGCCCCTTTTCATAGCTGATAAGTGCCTTTTTCTTCGTATAGTGCCCCTTTTTCTTTCTAATCAGTTTCCTTTTTACCTTCTGATGAGTGCCCCTTATAAGCTCAGAAATAAGTGCCCCTTTTGTTTTCTGATAAATGCGACATCGGTAGATACTGGTATATATAAAGTGTATATATATATATATATATATACATACATATATATATATACATATATATTTATATATATATAAATATATATATATATATATATATATATATATATACATATATATATATATATATATATGGGTAATATAAAGTCCACAAAGGAGCCTTATACATATAGCTCTTTGTGCTTTTTGTTGGTGCCCCCCCCCACTTTAAAAGACGCACCGCCGCCCATGATGATGAGTGAATTGAGTACGAAATGATCATCGTTACGATAGGCTGTCTTGCCCCCCCCCCCCCACCATCCGAAAAACGGATCGACGCCCCAGGCAGATTTGTCATATAAATGTGGCAATTGTTACTGATAACAAGTTTTATGAAACGGGGCTTTATACAGGAGTATCGACGTCAAACTATCAGTCAACAAGCTCACAAGGTTCAACAACGTCAACTTTGTTTGAACTACCACAACCAGATAGCAAATGCGTAGGTAGGTAAAATATCTGAGCAAAAGAGGTAAAATTATGTAAGGCAACCTCTGCCTACGAACTTCACGGACTCACACACACACACATCATCACACCCACGCACACAAACGCGCACGCATGTCATATCTATATCACCAAAACTACAAGTAAAGAGGGTTAGACGAAAGGGCAAATGTATCTTCTTATAGGCGGTCACGTTTATTCCCCTAAAACAGACTAACAACCTACATGAGTTACATATTAAGCAAAACATGAATAAGGCCTGTTTAAAACTCTAAACAATATAATTCACTTCAATTGTTTTCTCCCCTCACTATCAAGCATATTTTGCATCCTCACAATCTGTATCATCTATTGCAGGAGTCGCTATTGTGTTCGCTGTTCTCTTTGGCGTCTCAGTCATGTATGGTATCTCTGTTTCAGCGGTTCTTTATCTGACAAGGTAGATTACATCAACCATTCTGTTTTTATTATTTGTGTCAATTATATGGCCTATGTTCTCAAAAGCGGCCTAAGTTGAATATAAATTGAGTTTTGGTCATGAGATTGCTTTGTGAAAGAAACTGTCTCAAATCAGTTTGGAGAGGTTGATTATATAGCACATAAGAATTGGTGTATGCTGTAAGGTTTTAGAATCGCCAAAATGATAAGAAATTGACTCATTCCTGCTGAGAATCACTTGCACTGCACACAGAATTTTGTGTATTTGGCATTGCATAAATCAGTCTAAATCTGTTTACTTATATACTCAGTCTATGGCTGAATATGTGGTCTATGGCAGAGTTTTAACGGCAATTTGAATAATGTCAGTGTAAATTTCTGACTATGATGTAGTTGGGCATCCCGAAACAATTAGCTTATCATCATAAAAAAGAGAGAGTTAAAAATAAGACTTGAGTGTGACTTTCCCGTGGTATTTAAGTCTGCTACTCCATTGGGTTTGTATGTCTAACATAATAGGAATATAGCTATTTATCCTTAAACGACTAAAAATGTATTCCACACATGTTTTCATCGCAAGACCACATTCTTATCGATTTGTACATTCCCTTATTTCAGGCAAAAGTTGAAGAAGTTGCAGAAATTCAAAGAGGAACATCATAACTATATGTCAATCAGATCAGTAGGTAAAGAGCAGTCAGCTTTGTACCAGGAATTGAAGTCTAGGCCTACAGGAGATGTAAATCTAGCAGTAACAAACCACACATATGACAGACATATAGCAGAAAGGCATGACTCCGAATACGCTGAAGAGCAAAATGATTTTTAAAGGAGATTGAAAAGAATATGAAAAATGATTGAAAGGTTATTATGATTTGATTTGCCTGATTATTTCAGGCAAAATATCCTGTTTTAATTCCTAATAAAAAGTATCCATATTCTATGATAACACTCTTTATAGTACGGAAAAGAAATATAAAAAGGGTACCCCCCAAAAAAAAAATGCCCACCACGAGCATTATAATAATTATGTCTGACCAAAATTTGATTGTTTTCCCAAACTTGGGTAATAACCTTTTCAATCATGGCCAAAATGACTTTTAAAAAATTATTACTCCAAATTGTGCAAAATATTAACTTTGGTAAAGAAAAAAAATGCTCAAGTTGGTTGGACACATAATTCTGCCCCTCCAAGGAAAAACGCAGTATATGCCATTTTGTCGATTTTCACTTTTTTTTGCAGGAAAGTAAACCCCCCCCCCAAAAAAAAAACAACAACAACAACAAAAAAAAAACAACAAAAAAAAAAACAACAAAATAATAAAATGCTTTTTCATTTGATACTTTCAGTTTTCCGAAAAAACTCATTTTTCATTCACAATTTAAAAACGCAATATTTACAGTTAAGTTTGAGTTTCCACAAAGAAAAATGCAGTATCTACAAAGTTAGTCTCTTAACTGGAAACACAACTATTTTTTTTAGATATGGATAATCTGCATTATGTGTATTAAAATAATGATGTCTTTTGAAAAAAACAAACTTCATTAATCATGTACGAAATATAAAGCACAAAAGAAATAAAGAAAACAAAACATTAAAGTGTTTTTACAATAAGGCCAACATTCTTCTATTAAATTCAAAGTTTGAGACGAAGGCTAGACAAGTGTGCTTGAAGTTCACTGTGCACAAACTGTTACAGTAAGTACTGCTAGCCTTTTGCTACATACAATCATGATCGCAGTCATGTGAAGACTAAGACGAGACGCCCTGTAGAAAAGTAGGCCAGAATTTTGATGAAATATGATTTCCTAACAGATAGTGAACAAGATTTTAATTTTCAAGTCAATATTCGTAGAAGATATATGTCTGTGCTGTGCATTGTAGATAATGCCTTTTTTGTCTTGGGGAAACTAGTTAAAAGTCATTAAAAATGCAGGAAGATTAAATTAATCTTTACCTTTAAAGCTAAAACTCTTCTCTTTAGAATAAATTTCAAAATTGTTATCTTTCAGTACCCCCCAAAACAAACAAACATCAAACAAACAAAACAAAACACAAAACAACAAAGTAAAACAAAACAAAACAATGAAAGAAACAAACATACATGACATATGAACATCATTATTTTTTCCACATGAGGCCTGTTTAGCCCATTATGAAACCATTTACTTGCCCAGAGAGGGTGCTCTTTATTGATTTAAAATTGCCTTTTTACCTTCAAATTATGTATACTAACATGACGAATCCATGATGAAACATTTTTTGTTGGTTAATCAATAACATAAGGAATACAAATCAAGCCTTCATATTTCATTGTAGATACTGTTTTTTTTCCCGGTCCTTGTGGAAACCAGTCTCTCACTGAGAAATGTCCTAAAGTATCTACATTTCTATTAACTTAAAAGTAAAAAAAAAGTAATTTCATTTCTATACAAGAAAATAGACACCTATGTAGATTATAATTACATAATGAAATAATCTTCCAAAGTTTATTGCTTTCGAGCAGCTGCGGTATAAAGAACATAAAATGGTCAATATCTCAGTTTGTGAATTATGCAGATACTGCGTTTATCCTTGGGAGGGTAGAATTACCCTCGTGTTGGACAAGTTTTGCTCAATAATTTTTGAAGTGTAATTGTCATTTATTTCATTGGAGCTATAATGAAAAGTTTCCAAGTCGGTACTTTTTTTTACAAATATAAGTAATGTGTATAATACAGAGAACAGATAACACCTACAGAATAGATAGGATTTTTAAAATTCCAGTCTATACTTATTTTTCTATATAACATCAGTTTAAGTTTTTTAGTCACATGTAGAACATACTCAGTTATTAAGCGCTCTTTCAGTATGCCTATTTTATAGTCACATTTGTAAAGGGCTTAATACTACGTTTCTAAGCGCATTACATGAAATTATTAATATAAAACAACAAATATACGTATATCATTTTAATGGAGTTGATCTGATCAATGGAATATTATATTCAGATGTTTGTCGGTAACGGTAAGCGGGTATGTAGTGTAAGTAGTGTAAGTAGTGCTTGTTTGGGTATATGAATACAAACAAGTGATAACCATTTTAGGCCTATAACTTCATAGTCTTTTTTTTTTACTGTGAAGTATTGAGAACTCTATATTATAATTATAACGATAGAATCCTTACTATAATTTGGCTAATGTGTTTGTTTGACGGCGCTTTTCTCCGTGATTTTCCACTCAATGGAGCTAGGTTTTTTTTAAACGTGGTTAAATTGTTCCCAGATTGTCATGAGGGAGGTTGTTTGTGGTATTTTGGTCGTATTATTTAAAGTTTTTTTTTTTTTTTTTACAATTCGTAACTTTCTTTGGCAGGCCCCGAGTAAAGCTTCGAAGTTCCCAGTCCTTTCGACCTTTTTCGGGTCAGCGAAATTACATAGGCATAAATTTCACGCTTCCACCGTCTATTTGGGCTTAATCCTAAGGCTATGCTGATGAATGAACCGTCGCGTCGCGTGTAGATCTACACTCGGCCTTCATTCATTGTGTTTCCGTCCAGTGAATCCATGGCATGGTTGTATATGTAACGTTAGATCTAATCTGAAAATTGTTCAACAGTCAGAAATTGCCGGCGCTAATGCACATCCCGCCTGAATCTAGAACTACAAGTACAATTAGCACCTGAATTTCAGTCACATCGGACATCGGGAACGGCTCTATTTCGGCTTCGATGTCGACGTCGTCGATCTGACTCTCGATCTAGATTCGTCTTCGCAGTCTATCTATAACATACAAATTCATTGTGCTTTGTTTTCACATAACACGCCATCTCATATATTCTGATCCTATCTGTACACTGTGTCTTGCCTTCAAATGAAACGTGTTTTAGAACACTCTGTTGCATATATATAAATGTTCATTAAGAATATAGACATGAATATAACAGAGTAATCGCTTAAACAACCAATACAGTGTATCTATAACAGACGTACAGAGTCCTTTCTTTTTACATTAAATAACATGCCATCTCAAAATCATGATCTTTTCATCTGTATTCTGTAGCATATCTTGCCTTTAGTTGACGTGTTTATATTTTTTTCTACATTGTGCTTTACATATCTATTAAAAAAAGACATAATCTAACATACACCTGTCAATAGTTATTTATTTGAATGAAACTGAATTTTGTATTCTAATAAGTGAAGATGCCCATCTAACGTTTAAAAGATGCACGAGTTCCATAAGATATACATTTTCAGTGCATGTTCTAAGATTTTTATCAATTCCTTCAATGCATAACTACTTAACCTACCAGGAAAAAAAAAATCAGAAACCTAAACATGCCAGTGGAAGGCCTACAAATCTTATCACTTTTCATCACAACAGCTAACCCCCCCCCCTCGCTCTCTCTTCTGTATTCTTTATCATTTTTATCTATCCCCCTTCATGTCTATTTTTTTTCTCTCTCTTGCTCTCATTTTCCCCACTGTCTGTATCTCTCTCTATCGTTTTCCCACTGTCTATGAGTCAATCTCTCTCTCTCATTTTTCCCACTGGCTGTTTCTCACTCTCTCTCTTATTTTCCCACTGTTTCTCTCTCTGTCTCTTTCTCATTTCCCCCTCTGCCTCCCTCTCACTCGTTTTTCCCACCACTGTTTCCCACTCTATCCTTCTCTCTCTCTCTCTCTCGCTTCTTTCAACATTCCACTATATACTCCTCGCTTCTTTCAACATTCCAGTATATATGATTGAGCAACCTTTAATTGAAGAACTACAAACAAATGCAACCTGTTGTACATTGTAGGGAACATGTACTTACACATTTATTTTTGACTTAATACATGTAATGATAACATTTCTATAACTATTACAATAAATGCCTCTTGACTTACAATACATTTTCCCCCCATTCTGTAGTTAGATTTTGATTTCACTCCGTAATGATATTCAAGTTCTTCCCCCAGTTTAACTCATGATGCCAATTAAATTGAACCTCCTATCTATATTCAAAGAGAAGTCTGCTATGAATCAATTGTTCAAATATATTTCATCAATAAACTACTTGCCTTTCAGTGTGAATGGGTACTTGGGCTGGTGACACCGGTAATTTTTCTAGTATGTATAAAGATTAGTAGTATGTATTATTATGACAAAGCGTGTGATTATGTTATGGCGTATTTTTCTTACATACCGTACCAAACACTGAGAGAAAATAAAACGCTTTCACCTTTGTTGTTCTCTTGTGTCTTTTTCTAGGAAAATAAATTCACCATAGCCATCTTGTATCAAAATTTCATTTGCAAGCTTAACTGAATATTGTTCAAACCAATTACAGATATTTTAAGGACGACAGAGTCGATCTAATGAATTAGATCTTGATATTCACATGATAAATAAGATCATAACTATACCAAGGGCGTTATCAACACCCGATGTAATTTTAAAATGAAAACAAATAAACCCCTTTAAAAAAGTTTGGAAACTTAAGTATGATCGATTATATCTCTCTTGTCATGGGATAATCATCACTATGTTTAGTATCCTTAGAAAATGTACATTCTTCTTTCTTTGAAGAGTTGTAGGGCTGCTGTGTTTTCAGATGATTATCCATGAGCAACATACACACTGTACTGAAAGAAACATACATGAAGTCGAACAAACATGCAAACACTAAAACAATCATGCATTTTCACTTAAACATACATGCATGAACATTCAGACAAACATGCAATAACACTTCATTTCTTATGAATGTTTCTCAGTAAGACGAAAAAAAAAAAGCACGAGAGAAACTTAGACAGTGAATGAACTTCATTTCCAGGATTTTTTTTAGAATTTAGCATTCATGGATGACCAGTTGGGAAAAATAGCCCCCAAGTCATTTACACAAATGACTCTCTCTCTTATGTCAAAGAAATAAGAGTGCTCTGCATAACAATACAAGTGCTCTAACACCAGTGCAATTTCCAAGTTTTCACTTATGACCCTGCTCCTTATTCTAATGCTCATTCCATGATTGCACAATCATACCAAATATGGTATCATCTTAAAGAGGAATAAACATACTTTCCAATGATACTAAACAAAGCGATGATTTTGCCAGGACAAATGAAATATAATCGATCAAACTTGAATTTCCAAACTTTTTTTGAGGGGTTAAAATTATCCTGAAATTATAAAGAAGAAAAAAATGTGAAAATGAGACTAACATGTGACTGTTGAATAGTGATTATCCAATGCCATATTAATTTGATGATATTGTAGTAAAGAAGCTTTTGGTTTTGCACTTCTTTTAATTACAAAAAATCTAGTAAATTTTGATGAGCACCACAAACATAGAAGAACATTCCACACAGATTATTTATGGCACTACTCTATCATGTGGAGTAAATATTAATAATAATGATAATAATGATAATAATAATGATAGTATAGTATAATATAATAACATAATAAGATACTAATATAATGATATAGTGATATAATTCATAACAATAAATTGGTATCAATTCTAAACCATTTGAAATGTAAACCCAATGAAATTATTTTAAGGAGGTAAAAACGGTACATCAAGGAAAACAAAATTAGCATTTATTTTTTATCAAAAGAGGGTTCTGTTGCTGTGACAAATTGGTCTGTTGCTTTTCTGTTTAGATTTGTTCTTCAACTATCAAAAAATATGTAAGCACTAATAGCCACCGTACCCCCTTTCCGTCCGAAGATAACAACAGCTTGGAACGTAGCATATTAATCCTTTCAGGACAGGAATTATTTAAGGTCTAAAATGATAACATTTTGTTCTTCAAATTGGCAACAACGACATTTTACTTTTAATGCTACATGGTTCTAATAAAATTTAATGTCTTTAAAAATAACATACATGTTTTTGAGCAATCCCCAAAATGTTGTAAATTATCTCGAAAAGGTTTAGAGAGATATATCTATGTCTCGCATAAGCGATCGCAGTCATGGGTTTAATCATGGAACTTCGAATAGTTTTGTCCGATATACAGTCTCTATGGGAGGGGACTTTTTAAAACAACAATAATAATAATAATAATAATAATGGTGACTTCTTTTATAGCGCTCAAGTCTGTCACGTCGTGACGCTCCTGGCGCTACAACATTAATACCCCGTTCATAGCTTAGCGGCCGAATATGTAGCGCTCTAGGATATCGGGTACCGATGCATTTGCTCCTGGGTGGAGAGTTGCAAATGTGGATTAATGTCTTGCCAAAGGACATTAGTGCCGGGCTGCAGTTCGAACCCTCAACCTTTTGACTAAGAGTCATGTGAATCCACCACTATCAACGACGCCTAATGGAGCTCCATGAAATGACTGACCAATCAGGAGCAACTTCCGGTGACGTAATTATCTCTTTCAATGGCTTGGTTACCTAAGCGTCCTCATCATTTAACCCCAAAATTGTTATTTTCCTTTTTTCCACAACACGTTTGAGGTCAAATCTATAAAAAAAATCAATGTGAGACGGGGGGAACGAAAACAAGTGTAGGGTCGGCTGATGCCTTTTCTTGCACTTGGAAGATGCAAACGTCAAATACAATTTAAGTATAGGCCTATCCGATTTATTCCCAGAATTAGGATTATTTGAGATTTATATAAAAAAGGAACATGTTCCCTTTTTTCTTAGCATAATAGTAAATAATATATTAAAGAATTGTGTTCTCATAAGGTCCATATTATACATTCCAAAGCGAAAAGACACTGCAAATACTCCAACCTACACGGATTTTACAGCTCTATTAATAGGAAGGCCCTATACCTTTACGTCACAATGCACACAAGTCGTGTTAAAAACTAGCGACTTTATACTGAGCAACGTATCACTCATCGTTCTGCCAAACCGTCATTATTTTGGGTCGGCTTGGTTTGCGTGAATATCTATTGTTATGATTTTGTTTTTTCTATCTCAGACGATAAGAAATGCTGTAATAGAAAAATCTATTCAGAGGGATTGATGAAATGGAACAGCTTTGAAGAAGTCAATTCGTATTTATATTTTGATTTTATGCACAAACTGCTGTAATGGGCCATAACATGTGACCTATGATATAACTGTTTTTACACTTCATGTTGTATGTCTATCTGATGGGTTATGAACCATTTTTTGAGAGATATTTACATCGGTTATCCTGCTATATCCAGTAGAAATTGCAATTAATTTGGAGGAAATACCTCCCCGAACATTTAGTTGACCAGGTGTTTGTCTAAAGAAGATGTGGTATACTCACAGGGGAAATAATGTGATGTAAACGATTCACAGGAAACATTCCAAAAGAAACACCTCTGACTATGTTATGATGTGGACTTATCCTTTAAGGTCAAGCGCATGGAATGGTTATCATTGTCGCTTCATAAGAAGGAGTTAATCAACACACAAACCCATTTTATTATTTTTAAATTTGTCATCTAACATTTTGAATAAATTGTGGATTTACATCGAGCCTTTTTCTGCACATTACAAGTTATCCTTACTTTTCATGTATTGTGTGTGGTAAATGAATCGGGAGGACAGGAATTTGGTATTAATGAAGACAAATTGTTAAGAAATATGCATATTTGCTTCTTCATTAAGTTTGTCTTGTGTTGTTAGCTGTGAAATTGGGTTTAATTTTAGACCTTAATCATGATTTATAAGCTTCTTTAGCTAAGTTAGACTAGCCAGGTGGGTTAATTCCTTTCGCAGTAGAATAATGCCAATGCTTTTTTAGTTAAATATCGATTTTTCCAAAGGTTCATAATTCCAAAGATTCGTATTTCCGAAGGTTCGTTACTCCGACGGTTCATAATTCCGAAAATGAAAAAGGGTTCATATTTCCGAAGGTTCATAATTCCGAAAAGTTTTGTAGGGCTCTATTGCATTTTCGGAATTATGACCCCTTTTTCATTTTCGGAATCATGAACCCTATTTCATTTTCGGAATTAGGAATCTTCGGAATAACGAACCTTCCGAGTAATGCATAAAATGTTCGGAATTATGAACCTCCTGCTATGGCAAATTTGTGTTTCGGAATTACGAACCTTCGGAATTATAAACCTTCGGAAAAACGAACCTGATCGGAAAAACGAGTACCCCGCTATTTTTTCACGTCGGTGTCTTATATGTCAAATGATTGTAGCTTACTAACTATAATCTTCCTCACAAACAATAAACAATCCTTTAAAAGAAAGAATGAAAATAGATAAGTTGGAATTTCCCAAAACATAATTAGATTAGGCCTACTTATCAGCTAATTGACCATGATACTACAGTCATGACAACCAGTTAGAAATTAAGGATTGATCAAGGGTTTGAGAAAAAATATTTCCCCTTTTCCTTCCTAGACTCCTAAAATTATATAAATGCCTTTAAGAAACTTGTCAACCTATGCCACCTTTTAGCGATATCATGGGAACATAGTTGTATTTCCAAGTAGTCCTAAACTATTTTCTCTATTTTTTTTTTGTGTATTAAAAAAATATTTATAGATGTGATATTAAGCAATAATGGATCATCTCGATATGAAGGAACCATTGAATTCTCTATGGATGGTCGTATGGCTTGGCACACGACCTGCGGACAGCATCTTGGGTTTTCTGAAGTAAAGGTGATCTGTACGCAGTTAGGATTCAAAGGTGCTAGTAGGAGTATCAGAAACTCTCCGTTCGGGAGCAAACAGAGGAATGCAACGACATTTTTAGGTGCAACGGAGGTATTCAAATTTCATACATACACATGATACATGTATGTAGCAAAAGCACGTTCCACCTGAACTGTACCCATGCCCCCCCCCCCCAAAAAAAGGTTGCATTGTTTAACTCTTTCACTGCCGATGTCACATATATGTGACAGATAGGCTTGTCATTTTCATTCACCAATTGCTCGACCACAGGAAAGGTATATGGTGGTCAATGTGTGTCAAAATTTTGACCATAAATCAAGCATTCTGTATATGATTATAATTATATGCTACCATTGAAATTTTCAGAGAAAATTGCGGATTTTTCAAGAGATGTTACCTTATTTCAACATTAAACAATAGTAAACAAATGAAAAACCAGAAAATAATGGACAAAAACGAAACTCAAATGTAATGTTCAATAATTCTTATGCATAAAGTTGGGTATAGTAATAATGTTTAGTATCATAAGAAATGGTAATAAGTTTCCTACAAGTTTTGTACACAATATTTTGTGAAATAATGGATGGCTAATGAAGTGCAGAAATTTGAAAAGTAAGCAATGATATTTGGAAGTTTTCTTCTAAACTGTTATTTTTTTCAAAAAAATCTGATGGCAAAAATTTGTATTTTTCACATTTCATCACTGTTCTTAACATATTGATAACTCAACATACAATTTTACTGAAAATTACCAGAAGATGAAAATATAACCCATCTACAATAATCCTACTTATTCCTAGGTCTTGTGCATTTGTATTTTGAAGAAATATTGTAATTCCAGTATCAATAGATCGGTCGGTATTATCTGCCTCATAAAACCAAGATAAACCCACTCAACAATACCAGAAACAATGCCACTAACGACAACCACGGGGACGATTCCACAATATGGTACGTATAGTGAATAAATAAATTATTATTTTAAAATTACATGTATCTTTTGGGTCAAATAAAGTGAGCTGTATTAAGATGTGAGGTAACCCAAAAGAAAATTAATTCACATATCATCGAGTTTAGTAGTAACATAAACTGCCATGATCAGAGTTATAATTGTGACTCATTAGAAATTAATGCGAGCAAGAATAAATTTCTCACATCTCAATGTCTTTTAAGCCACTGTTCAGTGATCGTCTCTGAAAAATATTGTGGACATTTTAGTAAACGTTTCACAATAATTAAAAGTATATGATGTAGTTTTTGCCATATAGAACGTCATCTGAACATTGTTCCCTTGTTGTACATCGGAATATTCTTTTTTAAGTTATAGAGGTTAGTAGATATCTGAATTAACATTTAATATTGAAAATATTAGGATATTTCTCAAGAAAATTTCATATGCACTGAGACAGACCTGGCAGAGGCCATCGACGTGCCTCTCACATATGCTAGATACTGGAGAAACATCCGATTCACAAATAAGACACATTAAACAACTGTGAAAAATTAAGAAAATAACAAAGTTTATACTGTAGAGATTATGTAATCCCTAAGCTGAGTCATATGGAACACGTTAATGAACCTTACCCGTCATAATTGGGATACAGATGCTTACCATATTTACGGTGGTTTGTGCAGTGATTCGAATGTGAGATATCCGCTAACGTGTATGATAATACCCACTGATTTGCCAATCTGCTAATTTCAAAAGTAGATTACGAGATTTACAGTTCGAACTGTGTAGAAATCGTAATTTCTAAAGTAAATTGGGAGATTTTCAGTAGTAGCCTGTGTTCTATTTCTAAGCCAGCTTAGGCATTACATAATTTTAATAATATTTCACAGTTGTCGATACTGTGTTCCGTTTGTGAACCAGGTGTGGGAAACAGTATTGTAATGACCCGAAATGACGACGGCCATAAATCAAAACAATATAAAAGTTTTCCATTTAAATGCCTCATGAAAAGTTCAAATTTTCATAATATTTCAAATGTTTCAGCATCATCTTTTTGCTGGATAAGATGGAGAACACAATTTTACCCTAGTGTATACGTAAAGTATTGTAAACATTTGCGTCAATTTCTTTTCAGGGTCGGGCGGGGGGGGGGGGGGGGTTGCAGCCTTTACCATTGTTTGCTTACACTGTAAACAATAACTGTAAAATTACAGGTGTTTTAGCCCTTGAAATTACAAGTTATTGCCGTTATTTCAATTTAACAGTCTCTTCCTGTAAAACAACAGCAAGTTTGTTGGTTTACCGGAAATCGGCATATATTTACATAATTTTATTGTAAATTTACATAATTTTATTGTAAATTTACATAATTTTATTGTAAATATATGCTGATTTCCGGTTTTAAAAAAATGTGGAAAAACGGGCATTCCCGGCATCCTGACTGCCAGGAAATTCCCGTGAAAAAACGGCATTTTTTTTTTTTTTTTTACAGTGTATGTATTTCTCTTTGTTTATCCTTTAGTCTATCTTCTCCTCTTTTCTTATGTATTTCTTTGTTTTCCTGTAATCTATCCTCTTCTATTTCTTTATGTATGTCCTTGTTTCCCTCTGATTTATCCCCTTCCCTTTCCTAA
The DNA here is from genome assembly GCA_025618425.1 of Heliocidaris tuberculata. NCBI lineage: Eukaryota > Metazoa > Echinodermata > Echinoidea > Camarodonta > Echinometridae > Heliocidaris > Heliocidaris tuberculata. The sequence continues at coordinate 4,247,906 of CM046841.1, forward strand.
TGTATTTCTTTGTTTTTCCTTTAATCTGTCCTCTTTTTAATTCCTTATGTTTTTTCTTTAATCGATTTCCCTCTCTTTCCTCACGTATTTCTTTTCTTTTCCTTTAATCTTTCTTCTGCTCTTTCCTTATTTATTTCTTTGCTGTTCCTTTAATCTTTCTTCTGCTCTTTCCTTATTTATTTCTTTATTTTCCTTTAATCTATCCTCTTCTCTATTCTTGTGTACTTTGTTTTCCCCTTAATCTATCCTCTTCCCTTTCCTTATGTCTTTCTGTGTTTTTCGTTCTAGGCCCATAAGTTATTTGTCTAAAGTTGGTCTAGGCCTAGATCTATGCCGCGCGCAAGCCGGTGGAGGCTTTTAATAAACAATTAAAAAAAAACATCTTGACCGTTTAAAGATACCATAATTTTCCCCTTTATGACTGATTGCCAGTATGACTGATTGCTAATTAACATAACGAAAGAAGAAGATACCTTTCATTTTTGAACTGCCGAATTAACGCGACAATGACGCGACTTACCAGACCGTGAAAAGCCTTTCATGTGCATTGTAATGCAGTTCAGCACTTCCGAATTGGAGTACAAAGAACGCCATACACATCAAGTTAATATAGTTGGTGCGGTTCGTAGGTTTATTGTGAAATAACTGGTATAAGCTGTGCCTTCGTGATTTGTGATCTTCACGTTCCATATCAGAAGAAAATTTTAACATTGTATTTTACGGGGCGGGTGTGACTACTTGTCTGAAAACTTGTATTATTAGGAGTAATCTGTTGTGTAGAAACCTCTTTTCCCAGGGGAACGGACAAAATAAAAAACGGATGTCATTAATTTTGAAAGTTTGGTGAAGAAGACAATTTATGATGTGATTGGTACCAAGCACAAAGAATAACGGAAAATTGTCACTGGTGGGTTTGCATTTCTGAATGCAGTGTCGATTTTTTTTTTTTTTTTACAACGCGATATCTAAAGGAAATGTATATACACCAAGCTTTGCTCTACGTGCTGTCAGTCATTTTGAGTTTGGCTCATTTGCATCAGTCAGAAGGACAGATATTTGGTAATTTTCTTGTCTCTTGTTTACTGTATTTATTTACTTTGATTTTGAACATTCAACAGGTTTATGTCAGGGATTAATATGACCATAGGGGACTACAAAACTGCTGCAATAGGAACGCAGCCATTGAACACACAAATAATTTGTGTACCCAGTGGACAAAGCAGTCATGGTGGTGTATATTTAACATGCATACAGCCCTGGAAAAAATTGATAGACGAAGCTCCAATTATAGGGGTAATGTATGACGCACACAAACGAACAAAAGTGACATTTTCTTTGAACCTCCTTGAATGAATAACATATCATAAAAATTCTAGCTTGCTATTTCCTTCTTACCCCAGAAATAACATAAGTTTCGGTCTGTCAATTTTATCCATAGTTGTTGATGAGATTTCCGTTAACATTCCCTCAGCTTACTAAACTGCTTAATTGATTTCATATAGATGATTCTATTACGTTATTATTCGAAATGGGTCCGAACAGAAAAACCTGGCAGAGAACGTGTGTCAGTTCAAATACTTTAAAGGAGGACATATTTACCAGCCTGGTGATACCGAAATGGAAACTTCCGATATCTCCAGTCTGGAAAATTGTGATCAACAGCCATGGAAAATATAAAAGACCAAGACCGATGATGTTATTTCTGTGGTAAGAAGGAAACAAAATATCACATTAGCAACTTAAAATTTCTAAGCTATGTTATTAATTTAAGGAAGTACGATAAAAATTTCACATTTGTTCCTTTGCATGCGTCATACATCATCCCTATAATTGAAACTTGGTCTAATTTGTTTGCAGGGCTATATAAGTTACGTTCATGGTCGAAGAAATAATAATAATATTCCAAGTAGCTGGCCGAATATCGGGTTCATTGTCATCATGGTCATAGCAAGAATTGACATTTTTTAAGAAACAGAAGCAGAAAGTGAGATAGAGTGGGTGTGTGTGTGTGTGTGTGTTTGTTAAGGGTGGGGGGGGGGGGGTGATTACCTGTTTCAGTGACATTAAACAAACTGAACAAGAGTCAAATGTTCCGATGAAGGGGGTATTCTTAAGCTATGGCCACATTCCAGAAAATCAGCCAGAGCCTGCTTGGCGGCCGGGCGGCGAATTTTTAGCCAATTTTGCCCGGGCACCGAGCGGTAGCCGCCCGGACACCGCTGTTTTTTAGGGCATCGCTCGGTCGCCGCTGAAGTTTTAGCGCGGAGTTAAAATTTCGGCGGCGCCTGGCCACTTTTCACTCGCCGCCCAAAATACGCTCGGTGCCAGGGCAGTCGCCGCCCGGGCACCGACCTAATCGAACGGTCGCCGTCGAGCGATTTTGGTCAAAAATCGAAGCCGCTAGATCAAAGACCGGCGGGCCGCTGTCGGTACGCCTAAGGGACACCTGCAGATGCCCCGCCGATCACTGGCCGGACGCCGGGCAATTTCTTAAAACTCGGCCGGTGGCCGGTGGAAGATCGCCCGGGAATCGATGGGTCATCATTCGGTCACTCCTCGGACGCCGCGCGGAAAAGATCTCCCGATTTCGCCGAGTTTTGACCTAAAATCGACCGGAGACCGACGGGAAATCGACAGGGCATCGCTGGGGCTTTACAGCCCGCTCGATTTCTCCAGAAATCGTTGGGCGATGCCTAAATTCCAGCGGCGCCCGAGCAGGCTAGAAATCGGTCGGTCGCCGCCCTGATTTGTGACCATAGCTTTAGCTAAACGGCGTTGATTACGTGACTATAATACAGTACTTAAGTAGTACTGTAGTCAAGGTCCAAACCCTCAAGGCCAAGGACAAGACCAAGACATTGACTAGCAATGCCAAGGCCAAGGACTAATAAAAATACAATAGTACAATATTCAAGGCCAAAACCCTCAAGGCCAAGGCATTAATAAAGAAAGGCGGGAAAAATGGAACATACTTTTTTTTTGTCTTGTCATAATTTTTATTCCTTAATTCAGATTTTCAAAATGAATATTAAAAATTAAGCACTGATTACACAATATAATTCAACATGGCAATAAACGCAATACAAATAATATAATTCCATAACATGCCATCCATAAATAAACAACCATATTACAATTTAACTGAACAAGGTATAGATTAAAACCTGATAGGTGACGAATTAAAGTATATAGGGCAATTGTAACAAGGAACATATTTTTTAAAAGCTGTTTGTAATCCAACGACGGAGGTTCAAACACACCCACACCCACACACATACACGCACAAAAGAAAGTATTCACTGCTTTGAAAAAACAAATATCAGCAGGAATAACTGAACATTTTCAAGGGGGCGGGGGATGTTATTGCACAAAGACACCTTTCTGGAAAAGGGTGCACCTACAAAGACCGGGTGGAAACATATATATATTATTTTTCATAAGCCCCCTCCCCTTCCATAACCTGCTGTTTGTACATGTATTGTTATCTTCCTGGACATAGATATCTGGTAATTATCTGGTTATCTATTTGTGAGCAAGTGAAGTGAGCTAGCTAATAAAGGGGGAACTTCATTTTTTCTTTTATAGTGCTCTTGCCTCAAATATCAGAACTGTATATTTAACAAAGCTTGATTGGGAGTTTGCATTTGGTTGATAAGTCATACAAGGCACTGTACATGTATTTTATTACGATTTACTACTCTAAAACCAACAATTCCCTGTTTTTCCAGCTGATCACAATTATTGGCCTCTTGCCAAGATAGTGAATGTGAGGTCTCATTCACTAGTGCTCTATTGGTGTATCTTTGGGTTGTGGAGCAAAGCAACCGAGCAATATTTTTTTTCATTATTAACTCTTCGAAAATGCAATTTCTATGCACTTTAGTAAGAAAATTCGTACAGGAGCACCCGAATCAAGCGTTAGAGAGTTACGAATTATGAACATTGACGGTTTTCCCAAATGGGACGTCAAATTCATGAAAACCCAGAATAATTCATGTAGAGGAATTCAGTAAGGCAAACGAAAGCTAAGATTTCTTTTTTCCTTTGCAAGTGCTATTTTAACTTTATCCTATATTCGATGCAAAATACTTACAAAGAGTTTGATGAAACTTTAAGGCCTTCATGTGTATTAGGGAGCAAAGCAACGAGAATTACATTTCTTTTCTTTTTTAAAGATAATTATATTGGGGCGTGAACTTACAAAATTCTGAAGCAACGTTACGTGAGGAAACAAAGCCAACAAGCTTCAGAAAATCATTCATATTTTATTCCCTAAAAATTGGGGCATGTATAATGCACATTATAATCATAATTGTTTTCTTCCTTTTCTACCCTCTTTTCAATTTTTTGGGCGCCCCATTCAAGTGGCCCCCTGCCAAACAAAGCACACACAAACAGATGTAGGCCTATACCTAAAACTTAGTACCAGTTTTTGCATAATAATGACAATGGAATGAATAATATAGCAGAAGCCTTTGAAAAAATTCACAAAAATGTGCAAATACGAAATGTTCACAGATAGACAAGAAATGCAAGCACATTTGATCAAATCTGCTCCTGTGTTTCATATAGTATTATTGTTACCATGACCATTTTTCATCCTCATCATCAAATTTATCATTATTACTATCATTACTATTGTTATTATTATTATCATCATCTTCATTATAATAATAATAATAATAATAATAATAATAATAATAATAATAATAATAATAATAATAATAATAATAATAATTAATATAATGATAATAATAATAAATATTATTATCATCATCATTCATAATCATCATCATCATCATCATCATCATCATCATCATCATTCTATCATATTAATCTAAAAAGTTGTAAAACATAGGGGATATTCCGTGTCAGATCACCCAATTGGTTCAAGCCTATCCCCTTCAAATTGGCTCAAATTTGGTATATGGGGTAATCGACTCTTCCAAAGCTAAAATTTTAAGTTTTAGCCCCATTCGGCCAAACGGTTTTCGCGCTATGGCTCGCATTCCACAGGCATGGCGGCCAAAATGGAGACTTATTTTTAATAATAATAATAATGATAAAAGCTGTTTCTTATATAGCGCCTTACCAGTTGAATATAACCGACCGAAGTCACTGGACTCAGTTGTGATTCTGCACATTACATTGCACATTCTCCACTCCTCTGGGGAGCATTTCAGCTAGTCGCCTATTTCCAATTTTGAAATGACCATATTATCTCTGTGACTACTAGGTCAATTTTGTTGATATTGACGTATTTAGAAAGGTGATTACACAAGCTATCTAAACCTGCCATCATTTTTCATGTTCGAACAACATTAAAATCAATGACCTCTTGATCTTTGCTTTAACCTTGAATTTGACCTTGAGCGTCACATAATCTGGTGATGAAATTTGGTCAATTTATACGTCAACATTTTTTCTACATCATATCAAAAATATGGACATGATGGAGGAGTAATATTTTTCGTTTTCTTTCCAGCTTCTTCTAAATTTGGTAAAAAAATGATTTTACACTGTTTGAAATAGTTTCAGTAATTTATTCAGAGCAGTATAAAATCTATTGTGCCTGACTTCTACCATTCCACACCATCCTTTTTCAGGCAACATCACCATGAATAATTAATGACACTGGGCAGCAAAAGCATTATTAAATTGACAGGTATGACAGCCATTGAGTGTTGCTATATGCTCTGAATAAATTACTGATACTAGGTCAAACAGAGAAAAATCAACTTCTTGCCAACTTTAGAAGAAGCTGGAAAACACGAAGAATATAACTCCTCCAATTTTTTTGGATATAATTTAGAAAAATGCTGAATGTATAAATTGACCAAATTTCATCTACATATTACGTGACGCTCAAGGTAAAATTTAAGGTTAAAGAAAAGAGGTCATTGAACTTTTTTTTGTTGACATGGGAAATGATGGTAGATTTAGATAGCTTGTGTAATCACTATTCTGCATGAGCCATAGCGCAAAAAACGGTTCGTCGATAGGGCTAAAACTTAAAATTTTAGCTTTAGAAGGGTTGATTACCCCATGTACCAAATTTGGGCCAATTTGAAAGGGGTAGGGTTTAAACTTAAAAAAAAAAAAAGAAAGTGTGATTTGACTAGGAACGACCCATGAATTCATTTTCTTAAGACTATTATGATTACCAAAATTACTTAAATTACATACATGATAAAGTGTTACTGCACAAAACAACCAAAACATTTTTTTAAAAATTGCTTGCAAAAATAGCAAAGTTTCATATGCCTTGAAAATGCCTTGAAATCTTTTGGAGATGATCAAGGCTTAGAACCCCGAAGGCCAAGGCATGTCAAAGGCCAAGGCATGTCAAAGGCCAAGGCATGTCAAAGGCCAAGGAATCCAAGTCCAAGGACAAGGCACTGACAAAAATTGGCCTTAAGATTGCTTAAGGCTAAGGCCGAGCATCAATGCACTACAACAATGCTATAATATCTGTACACCTCTCCCACCTCCCCCTGATATCACTGAACACTTGTCTAGCTTTGAAGATTTTTGTTGCTGAAAGGGATGTGTAATTCAATGTTTTATCATTTTCCCCCCATTTTTTCCCTACGCGTTGATCCACAGATGTGAGATTGAGTGGCGGCCCATCTCAATATGCAGGAACGATTGAATATTCTGCTGATGGTGGTATGACTTGGCATGCGACCTGCGGACAGCTTCTGACACTGGATGAAGTGAAAGTGATCTGTAGGGAGTTGGATTTCAAAGGTGCAAATAGCATCATCACAGATTCTCCTTTCGAAGTACGAGGGAATTTTAGGACGTATTTCACGTGCAACGGAGGTATTACAAATTTCATGAATATGTAATATAAACTCGTCCACTTCAAATTTACCCATTTCCTATTGGGCATTAAGAAGCTTACACAATGATACTGTTTGTGTACAAGCCAGGGTCTTCCCTGCCGGAAAGAACACACTGTAAACACACTCTTCACAATGTGTTCACATAGTCGACTCTGTGAAGATGTGATGCACAGTGTTAAAATGCTCGAATTTAACATTGTGAAGATGATTTCACACTGTGGACACCTCCACATTGTGGTTTACCACAAAGTGTTCACATAGTGATGTTCGATTAAACAGTGTGAATATACTTGCTCACAATGTGAAGATGTGATTCACAATGTTAAAACGCTCGAATTTAACAGTGTGAAGATGATTTCACGCTGTGTTTCACACTGTGAACACACTGTGGGACACTGTGTTTTTTCGGGCAGGATAGGGTACATAGGTGATTGCTTGTTCGTTGCCCTTAAACCCGCCATTTTCGCTGATCATCATATTTACTACCTCTCAAAAAGCTTGCTTGAGACAATTTTTTCCTCTCCTTATTTTAGAGTTACGAGCAACAAATCCCAAACTAATCTGTCGACTTAACTCGACCCAAAATGTGGTGAGTATGTGCCACCGGCAAGACAAAAAAAAAAAAGGGGGGGGGGGCTTCGGAACGAGCGTATCATGAAAACGATGGTCTTCGGAACTACTAACATTTTTGAAAACGGGGCTCTTTGAAACTGGATTACAAGCATGACAAGATAAATATGATGCTACGGAACTGGGCATCGTTTCACTAAACCGTCATAAGTACAAGTTCGCCGACATCCCATTGAAACGCATATTAATTTTGATATTTCAATTTTTTGAAATTTTTGAAATTTTTGAAATTTCAATGGGATATCGGCGAACTTGTACTTATGGCCGTTTGATGAAACGCTACCCCGGTTCCCCCACACACACGCTCCACCTCGCTAAATACGCTGTGTGTCATGGCAATTCTAAGGTGTCTTCGAAACGGGCCGGGGCGGGGCGGGCCAGAACGGCCGGAACGGCGGAATAAAAAAAAAAGCAAAGCGGTGCTTTGGAAAGGGTTTCTCTCTTCTTTTTCTGAACAAGAAAAGAGAAAAAAAGGTATGCTTTGAACGGAAATTTGAGTGTAAAAATGGGGGTCTTCTGGGCGGCACATACCCACCGCACACTATACTGAGTGCCCCCCCCCCCCCCCCATGCTTAAACCTTTGGAAGATTCTAAGAAACATATATTTGTTAGACAAAATCGCTACTTACGTGCGTGTACTGTCTTTACCCTTACAGTACTGGGGGTGGGGAGAGGGCCTGGGAGGCCCCCTAGACAAATTTCGCCGCGCATTTCGAACCGCTGCATTTCACGCCACGCAACTTTTTGACTTTTTTCTTTCAAGTCTTGCACATCTTTTGACACCAAGTTTACAGAAATCGGTCATACCGTTACCGAGTCATGTGACCTTTTATGACCTCATGTCAGCCCGAAAACTGAGTTTTGTGTACAAAACGAATTGTAAACTGCATTCCTCATGTTCCTTCTTTATCACCTATAATTTCTTTTTAAAGTTGTAATTACCATCTATTATAACTGAATATTGGTTCATATAACTCTATATGAACGCAGACTTAAACAAAAAACAAACAAACAAACAAACAAACAAAAATGAAGAAAATAAAAAGTTACAGTTGACAAACAAAGAAATACATAAGAAATTCGTAAAAGTAGAACGCATAAGAATTGAAATCACTTACAAAATTTGTTCTTATGAAATAATGTTTGTAAGGTTTAGACTTTATCATTTTCATCATATATCTCTGTACTGAGTATCATCATTATTGCTGTTATTACTATTTATTCTGCCTTGTAACAGCGGCACTATGAATCATAATAATATCTCCAAGGGCTTCCATTACTTGTTTATTAATCAAAATATATATTTATGCATAAAATTTGCATAAATTATAATATGAAATAAAAACATACAGATTTACATTAAAATAACTATGGATTTGTGTTCTTTACGCGATTCTCGATTTCCGCGCAAAATTTCGCACCGATCGGTCGGAAGGCCCCCCCCCCCCCCCCCCCCCCAGGTGCTTGAAATAGCCAAGTACAGTAAGGGTTAAGGTGTATTTTGGAGTGACACAGAGTGGCCCTGATGCGCATTAAAAATGTTAAGTCATTTTTGTATAAATAAAATACTAGACTGGATTAGATACTCAATCCTCTAAATCACTGGTTATCTGAAAATAAGAACACATTGTAATGCAAAGTAAAGAGAAGAACCTTTCCTTTGGAGTTGATATCCTTGGACGATTTAATCAAATCTTTATCGATACTGGCAATGTGTTATTCTGGGAAAAATGTTTTTCTTGGTTTTTCCTTTAGATGAAGACGCACTTGCTAACTGCATCTACCATGATTCCTGTTATGGAGACACAGTACCGGGAGCTGCTGTTTGCTATGGTAGTGAATCCTTTATGACTTCCATATTGCAAATATAAAACATTCAGTTCATTCGAGTGTAGATATTTGTAAAGCATTTCGTGAATGCCTGAATGTCTTTTTTGTTTATAAACCAAACATTCATTCATCAGGTGCCGTCCCGAGGCCGGGGTTGGCGAATATGTAATTCTATTTTTTTCTATCATAACCATGTTAAGGTCTTAGTCGAACCTCATCGAAGCAAAGTCCAGTCCACTGCTTAATGTTGTCAAACCAAGCAGGACAGAGCGCCAGGGGGGGGGGGGGGGGTGGGGAACAGGGGGGCAATATGCCCCCCACACTTTTCGAAGTACCCCTAAAGTGCCCTTTTTATTTCTGAAAAAGTGCCTCCTTTCGCTTTGATAAGTGCCCTCTTTACTATCGAACGTGCCCCTATTGCTTTCTAATAAGTGCCTTTTCCCCTTCTGATAAGTGCCCTTTTTTCTCCCTCTGATAAGCGCCCCTTTTCACATCTAATAATTGGCTCCTTATCTCTAATAAGTGCCCTTTTCTCCTTCTGGTAAATAAATTTTACTTCTGAGAGGTGCCATTTTTTCTTTCTTATAAGTGCCCTTTTCTCCTTGTAATAAGTGTCCCTTTTTCATATATAATTATTGCCTCCCCCCTTTCTCCCTAACATGTGCCCTTTTCTCCCTTGATAAGTGCATTTCTTAATTCTGATAGGTGTCCCCTTTCCCTTATAATTAGTACCTATTTTCCCCTTCTGAAAAAGTGCCCATTTTCAAATCTGATAAGTGCCTCATCTTTACTTCTGATAAGTGCCCTTTTCCCATCTAATATGAGCCCTTTCCCTCTTCTCATATTAATGCCCCTTTTCATCTCTTATAAGTGCCCCTTTCCACCTCTGACAAGCGCCTTTCCTTTTCTGATAAGTGCCCTCTTTTACTTATTTTTTTCCATTGTTTCTTACAAAAAGAGGCATATCTAGTTTCAAAGAATCGGTGCGGCTTTATATAGTAACAGGTACCCATATACTACAACTACAATATAAGGCAGGGAAGCCTGGGGCAAGAGGGGCACAATACCCCTCACTCGAATGTGCCCACAATTTACACCAAGTACAAGGGCAATATTTTCTGAAAAATTTCCCCCAACTGGCTCGCTAATGCTCGCTCGCTCTTATAGTATATAATGAAATCAAGCAGATCACGTTAAGTATGATGATATCGATGTAATCATGGTAATCCTAAAGAAAAACGACAGTGTTAATGTACGAATTAAAAGATCATTAGGCATTCCCCCAAAACTAATTTGCTGTTATCATTTTCATTATATCGCTGTAAATAATGCACAAACCAAGGACTTCAGCATTAGAAAAGAGTCTGAAAATTTTTGATCGCTTGCTTCGCTCGCTCGCACATAAATCATTAGGCAATTAAACACAACTGCTTGTTGGGAAGCTGCTGAAGCAGTATCCAGAACCACAATAAAAAGGACGAAGATGAAGCTCATTACGTATCAATTGGACTGTAGGGTAATACCAATGTCACAAAATGGTCCGTTTTTGCTTTATGTTCACCCTTTGTATGTTCTCCAAAAGTGCCCATTTTGGCTGGTCTCCCCCCCCCCCCACTTTGAAAGGCGCTCCGCTGCCCCTTAAACCAAGTGATCCGTTGTCTACCTCTTTCACGTTTCCCTTCTATCATTCCTTCAAGTAGTAACTTCTGCAGTCCTCCGTCTCTTATCAAATGTCTAACATACACAAGCTTTCTTTTCGTTACCGCCTTCATCAACTCCCTCTCTATGTTTGTTCTTTGTAGCACTTCTTTATTGCTGTTTTTATAACCCATCTAATTCTTTGTATTCTCCGTAAGCAAACAAGACAGTTCGAGATATAATATCATTTTTAACTCTGTGTGTTGTTTTAAACAGATGAACGATATCTTGGATGTTTCATTGACGCTGTAAACGATCGTGTCCTACCTGGCAGTGTGCTCAGATGTGAAAACATGACAATCGCAAAGTGCATTAATCATTGCAGAGGTTCACCTGACGCAGAATATGTATATGCAGGAGTAGAGTTTGGCAATGAATGTTTCTGCGGGGATGTCACTGCAGAATACGGTCGTCTGGGAAGACTAGGCGATGAGGATTGCCAGTACCTATGTACTGGAGATATGTACAGCTCTTGCGGTGGCCTAGGCGCAATAGCTATCTTCAGCCGTAAGTCCATGAGCTCAACTATCATATGTCTAAAGCAGATGCTGCTTTTTTAGGTCTCCAAAAATACAAACATGTATTCGAAATATATCTCCAGAAGGAAGGTCGTTCCCAATAGTCACGCAACATAAACTGCCAAGGACTTAATTATCCAAACATACTGCTATGTTATGTAAAAAGTAAATTTAGACATATTATGAAATGTTTCCCAACATAATGATAATTAAAACATTGCATTTTATTGAAAATTACTAGAAGATGAAAATGCAACCGACCTACGATAATTCTATTTTATGATTATGTCTTGTCCATTTGTTTGTTGAAGAAATATTTCAATTACAGTTACAATAGATCAGTCGATATTAACCACCTCATCAAATGAAAATACGACCCAGTCGACAATACCAAGAACGATGTCACTAACGTCAACCGCCGAGACTATCCCACTCGACGGTTTGTATACCATGTATACTGTATGAATATTATTATTCAGATGTCCAATAGTATTAGAATGACATTTTCTTCTTTTTAGTGAAGTTATAGAGATGCAGGATAACCGAAGTCTACGCCATTACATGTAATCAGTTCAACACTATTATTTTGTGGACATTTTTAGTGAACATTTCACAATAATTCAATGTATTATGATGCAAATGACACAATGGCACAGTAAGCGTAAATATTGTTCATTTTAAGGAGCCTACAAATTACATAACATGCATACACATTGAGAGTGACCTGGCATAGGCCAATGACTTTGCTCTCATATTTGCTTGACGCTAGGAAAACAGTATTATAATGACCGGAAATGATTACGACCTAACAACGGAAATAAAATCATTAATATGTAAATTTGGTATTTCCATACTTTAAGTTAACTTCTAAGTTTAACATAGTTCTTAGTGTTTGAGCTTTTTCTGAATAAAGGAAAAAGGTCGGAAACCCCTTTTTTTTTTTTTTACCGAAATGCTTATTTAAAATATCGTAAACGTTTGCAAATGTGGCAAAACAAAAGTCATTTGAAATTTTAATTTTCAACAATTTTCAAAATTTGTCCACATTCTGACTCTGTATAGCTTCACACACTTATTAATGGACTTGTGTAACTATTAATCGATTGCTATCGCATACGGTTCTGTGACAGAGTAAAGGGTTTTTATATAAGTAGTCTTTGGTTAAATAAAATGTTTCTTGTCTTGTAGATGTTTCGACGAGAAATATCCAAATAATGTCGACCTCCACCTCTCAGTCAACAAGCTTCTCAGAAGAACATCAACCAACTACTTACAAGGGTAAGCTACAGGTGACTTAAAAATAAGTAGTCGTTTGGGTAACAATATTTATAATAATATTCCCTTCCACTCATGAAAAACCCAACACAATATTTCTGTGATTCATTTTAAAACAATGTCTAGCCCAACTTCTCTCCTCGTCAATACGCAATACATCTTTGTCCATCATGTTCTGCAGGAGCTGTCATTGCCTTGGGGGCCCTCTTCGGTGTCTCAACCATATACGGTATCTTAGTTTCAGTGAAGTTCTATCTGACAAGGTGCAGTACATTTCAGATCGCTCATATATTACAGTATTCTGTACTTAGAATATGAAGTTACAAAACAATTAAAGTCAAAGGAGCGGTTTAAACATGTTATAAGGATTGAATTATGTTTACTTTTATTCAAATGTATGTTTGTGTTATTTGTTTCTTGAATATTTAATCAATGCTATAAATCCGTGTTTTTTCATGGTATAGTTACATTCAGACAGAAATACAGATTCTTACAACGTAAACAAATTAACCCCCCCCCCAAAAAAAAACAACAACAACAAACAAACAAACACACACAAAAAAGGATCGCACTAATAAAACAGAACGTAACATATCAAACATGATATCATTAGAAATGTATGACTATATAATAATCTTGACTATGTAAAGAGCATATGTCTGCACCTAGACGCCAGACTGAGGAAAAATGTGACACTGAGTTACAAAAATATAAGACAGGTTACTTTAGTTATAAAAATGCCAATAGCTCAATTTGACCAAGTGATCTAGAGTAATTTTTGAAAACCTGTAATTAATCCAAATATCATAAAGGAAGAACTACATATTTCGAAGTTTTATAGTTGAATACGATTCTCCACTATTATTTTACGTCTGCGCAGTACTCCCACAAAAGTTGTTATCAAAATAACCTTTTCTGTATCGATATTCAATTCTTCCACTCAAGCAAAGCTTTTCTCAGATATAAGAAGTCTCAAGAATCCAAGGTTCAGGATAGCCAATACCAGACGATCGGACAAGCAGCTCAAGATCAACCATCTTTATACAAAGACTTGAAGCCTACCGAAGAGAAAGACCTTTCAAGTCCAAACCATACATATAAGAGTCAACTTGTAGTAGATGAAGGTCGTGACCCGAATACGTCACTTACGAGCTAAATGATTTCTAAAGAAAGAAAGATATAACTTGGGAGGGACTTTATGGTTCCTTTATTTTTTTTTCATTTAAATTATTTCTAAGAGTAAACTGTTTACAAGAAACTGTTACCAAACACATTATTTATAGCACATTACTTAATTATTGAGGAAAATCTGTCGTCCCTATGAACCGTTCCTGTTTTTATCAAAAGTATTTTCAGTAACAAACACCCCCAGTAAAAGCCAGTCCTCAGCTTATCAATGCTTTATCAAAATAATTTAGAACCAATGTCACCAGTATAATAGGCCTAGTTCAATGTTAAATGCTACTGATGTCGCTCAAATATTTTCATTCCTAATCGGAGTTGGTAACTCGGTCATCTGTATCCAATATCATTTGTTTTCAATCCGAAGAAAAATATTCATATGTCAGGCTGATTATAATTATATATTCCTACACAGATTTGTGTTCAAAATTTATGTATGAAATATCATTACTGTCGTCATTATCATCATCATCGCTATCATAAAAAATCATTGATATTGATTATTGTTATCATTATAGGGCTACTGATATGTAAAATCTTATCATAGTTGTTATGTAATGAGAAGCTATTATATTCAAATGTGTGTTGGAGAGGATGAGTGGGTATGTGGTGTTTGTACGAGCGCGCGCGAGCGCGCGTGCGTGTGTTTGTGAGTGTTTGTGAGTGTTTGTGAGTGTTTGTATGAGTATCAATGATAACCATTTTAACAATGTCATAGTCGTTCTTCACTTAAAGTGTTGACAGTTGTATTTTGCTTATGAGAAATAAATGCATTTATCATTTCCTTAAAATGTGTATTAATATATGTGTATATATGCAAAATGGTAAATGATGTGTCATCTTTAACCCATATAATGGGAGAGAACGAAAGGCTTTGGCCTATCTTTTACACAAGGAAAACATAATTTATAAACAGTCAGGGAGATAGCCGAATCTTAGGGCGTCCCGTAGTCCCGCGTTTTAGGGTACACTGAAGCGCATGAGGTTGTTATGTGCTGGAGCGAAGCGAACTGGTCACAGGGAACCGTTATAAATGTTCTTATTCCAGTCGCTACGAGAATAATTCACCGAAGCGAGTGAGAGAGAGGGAGAAAGAAATAGAAAGAAATACACACACACTCGTAGCAACAGAGCTTCGCATCAAGCGGGATGGCGGAGGCCCGCACACAATAACATACACGCAGATACACACACACACACGCGCGCGCGCGCGCTTACGCATGTGTGTGTATGGTGTACACACAGCCTATGCATAGGGCATTACAGTGTGTTTCGTTGCATTGCTGCAGCAAACTAAGAACGCCTTGAACGAATATGTGACACGCAGATTCAAAAAAATACATTTTCGAATCGCGTTTTCATCCTTCAATTACGAATTTTCCACATGGCCTGTGAATCCTTTTGTGGGGGGAGGGGATAAACTTTATTTATCCATCTTTCATTGACTGAAATTTCAACATCAACATTCCATGAGGGTTTTTTTGTGGTGAATGTTTAAAGATATGTATGTGAAAACGATGTAAGATTGTCATTCACTTTGTACATGACGATCAACAGTCAGAAAACGGTGAAAGGTCATGAATGATTCATTGAGGCCAATAGTCCCTTTTGTTGGGGACTTTGATCATTCCCGAAAACTCAGTACTCTCACTGACTGATAAAGTCGTGTTGTATGTAGATTTGATTCGCAAAGTAATTTGAATATAAATGTAGTTCTATTCATTTAAATACTAGGAAGACTTTTAAGAAATGTTAGAAAATACGGAAAATACTTGATGAAATTATACTTTTTACCAAATAAGTCATTGCCACTCGATGTAATAAATAAATATGATAAAAGATCAATATTATAAAAAAAATCAAACCTTCAATTGCGTACGAGATAAATAAAGAGAGAATATATATCAAACGAAACATAAAGGAGGGTGATAGAGACAGAGACAGAGAGAAAAAAAATATATATATATATATATATATATGCAGCGATGGAAATACCCACATGAGAGTCTACCCGGTGTAGGGCACCCCGGGTCGATTAGGGAACTTTAACATTTTACGTATGTTTCTCGCCATTTAGTCAGCCCAGGGTAGATAACACTTCAACTATTTATATCACAGATGTCCCAGATGTTTTAATGTATTGTCAATCCAGAGTCGTGTTTGTGGATGCCTGTGATAGAGACAGTAGGAATTGTTATCTACCCTGGGTTGATTTAATGGACACAAAGACAATTCTGGGTTGAACATAAACTAATAGGCCAGGAGCCTGTCCCGAAATAGTCAACCCATTTTACATATGAGATTTGACCCCTGATAGTTGCTAAGGCCATCCATGTCATACACAAAAAGCTTGTCAGCTCGAACGAAGCCGCTGGGTTTGGCCCCCAGAGCCCCCAAAAGGGGACCCAAAGTCGGGTCGATTTCACTCCATCTAACATGTGCGCCAAACTTTGCCAGAAGGAAGGTGTATAACTATACATTACCAAAACACCCAAACTGACACAATTTTCCGATGGGTTGTCAGAACGCCCCTAAAAATTGGGGCAAATTTTTCCCCTTAAGGCCCATGGACCAAATTTTGTCAGAAGGAAGAGTTATGGGTGTACATTACAAAAATATAAAAACTTACAAAAATTTCCATCGGGAAGGGGGTGTAACATTCGACTGAAAACACACCAAAGTGCCCCTAAACCAAGCTTTGCTGCCCAAAATGCTCTGGATGTAGAGAAATTTTTTTTTTTTTTTGGCATTACAATCTTAATAACTCCAAAGTGTCTCATTCAATTCCGCTAAAATTTACATAGTACAGTCTTGAGTATTGTAACTTTCGTGGGGTGCAATTTAGTGTCAAATGATCATTTCAATAATAATTTATCAAATTGTGAAAATTGTACTGCTTTCTCAAAAGTAGTCAAATGATATTGTTAGGATTATGTAAACACACACATTGTACATCTGCACCTGTTTGACAAGACATAACAGAGGAGCTTGTTATTTAGTCGAAGTAACTTTAAGGGGTCAAATCTCATATGTAAAATGGGTTGACTATTTCGGGACAGCTCCCAGACTATAAAGTGTCTAGGTTGATTGTGGTATAGGCAGCTGGGATTCTTATCTACCCTGGGTGGACTAAGTGGCCACAAATACTATTCTGGGTTGACAATAAATTAAAACATCTGGGACACCTGTGATATAGATAGTTGGAAGTGTTATCTACCCTGGGTTGACTAAATGGCCAGAAACATACGTAAATTGTTCAAGTTCCCTAATCGACCCGGGGTTTGTCTACCCGGGGCGGGGGGCATACCCCGGGTAGACTTTCATGTGGGTATTTTTATTGCTGCATATATATATAGAGAGAGAGAGAGAGAGGGAGAGAGAGAGAGAGAGAGAGAGAGAGAGAGAGAGAGAGAGAGAGAGATCTTGGTGGTTGGGTTGAAATGAGAAAATAGTAAAGACCAAAATTATATACTTCTAACTGTTAATTCGATTTCTACAAATGTTCTCTCTTTAGTCAATGCTTGAATATCTTATTTCACACTGAAGATAAATTGCTTCCCTATTCATGCTAATTGAATACTCTTTATCTTCGTAATTTTCCAAGCTCACCCAGCACGGTTACACAATCAGGGACCCTTGCTACAGCTCGGCCCAAGTTATTCATATATCATATCAATCAATATCGACTGGGACTGTTGATAGTTTGCAGCCACAAACCCTTGTCAGCTGGAACCTGTAACAGAGTGACTGAAAAATGTATGACTATGTATTCTGCACGGTCTATAGCACTCCATATGCCCTGTACTGTAGTTGCTTATTTGACACAGCCTGAAACTGGAACTTTAGGATCGGCTCAAGACTTTATGGAATTGGGTTTAAGTGTAAAATTATTGTCTGTGCCTGCGGACAAGACTGTTGACGCCCTTGTCTCTGACAATGCTAACATTTTAATACAAACATGAGACAATAGTGGTTTCTATTCACAAATATCGGGAACCTGTTATGGAAATTCCCTTTAGCAGCACCTTCAGAGGCAATGATTCCATTTCTTTTCACATTTCCGCCAAACCTCTTTTCTATTGGAATACAAGTGTAAAGAGGATCGAGCTTGACAGCGATTCGAAATACCTCCTTTCCCAGGCTGTGTTTGTAATATTATCATGACCATATAAGGACGTTCAGGATCTCTGTTTAAAAGATATTCATATTGCTATTTCCTGAAATTGAGATGTCTGTTAATTTTGCCCCTAAGCCAGTGTCCCAATTATGTTTGATCCGTTTTTTTCCGAACTCTGTCATCCTTCACCCTCTCCATCTTTACAATTTTCCCTGTCTTCCTTACCTTCAATCACACACTCACTCCTTCTTTTTCTATTTAACCTCCTTTCTTTTCTTCCCACTCCCTCTCTCTCTATCTCCCATCTTTTACCCTCTTTCACTTCTTCGTCTTGCTTACCGTTTTTTAATATCTCTAAATCTTGGGCTTATTGATACAATAGTAATTCATGAATCAAAGGAATTGCGTTTGAGGTCCATTTCACTTTAGGGGGCTCTGTATACCATTTTTTGTTGAAAATATGCCCCATCTATAAACAAAATATATACATGACATTTTCGGTGACATATATTCATAGACATAATGCTTCAAACCTACGCCCTATAGCTATTTGAAATGAATTTATCATGATAATTAAATACCCGTTTTGGTTTAGATATGAAATGCCGATGATCCGACAGTATCATTCGGCGACATTTGCCCAGGGCTTTATATAAATAATGTAGAGTTAGGGTTAGATTTTAAATTAGGTTTAAGTTAGAGTTTAGGCTGAGGGACATTTATAGGGTTGGGTCAGAGTAGAAGGAGGTAAAAGTGTCGACTATTGTACAAAGTTAACCATAGGCCGATCGTCGACAGACCATTAGTCACACAATCGAAATGCCTCACCGCATTCACCAGACTAAAACACATTCAGAAATAATGTGCAGTGACGGGAAAACCATGAAGGAAGTTCATGCTCTAAAATCAATATCTTCGGAGTACAATTCATGCAATACACTATATGTACATGTAAATATAGTTGGCGCGGTTCGTGGGTTTACTGCGAAATAACTGGTATTAGTTGTGCCTTCGTGTTTTGTGATTTGATTTGATTTGATTTGATTTGATTTGATTTATTGACTGCTTCAATCATTCATATTAACATAATACTGCAGTGCATAACATAAAATGAATACAATAACAATAATATATCACAATGATGTTTTTCCATACATAGGGGCACATAATCAAATAACAATAAGTAAAAAATATGATGCACAGATATTGACCTATTAAGTGATATTGAAAACAGTTGGACATATTTAAAAGCAAAGCTTGGTTGGCCTTCCATTTCAAAGGAAATATTGAACATTGTATTTCACTTCGGTATGACTACTTGTCTACAAGCTTGTATTTAGGAGTGAGCAGTCAGTATGATCGTAACTAGGAGTGTGCAAATCCGATATGATATGGATCATAGCACAACTAAACCAAGGACCTAGTATTGTTCAGTTCTTAACCAAGCACAATGCACTGTCAACTGACAGAGTCTGTATGATGTAGTAACACTTCATATTTTTATTAGGATTAGAAGATATGTACATTCATCAGGCTCTTCTCTTCGTGATGTCAGCCATCTTGACTTTAGCTCAAGTACATCAATCAGATGGACAGATATTAGGTAATTTTCTGTTCATTTCACATCTACTGTCTTCTTTCATTGAAAGACTGTAATGGATATGTTGAATGTACAAGTCCAAGTTATGTCCCAAACGTTTGCAATGGAAATGTATGATGGAAAAGTGAACATAAATTGACGTAAAATATCAATTAACTTGATATTTTGTCTGATAGCTCTAAACAGGCTTGCAAATAAATATAATCATCAGATATACTAAAATCTTGGTTGTGGTCGGAAACGTGTGGGACAAAATACATTGGACTTGCCCTAATACTCTAATTGGCAGGACACAGGCTGGTCTCTCTATTCGAATTTAATTTGCTACAATAATTATTTTTTAAAAAGTCAGAACATAAGGGCATACCATATGTTTTTAATGCAGTGGTGCCAAAGGTGGAAATCCCAGGCGATTGAGTGACAAGGTCATGAAAAATCATTATGCAAAAAATAAGGGAATAGCCTTTTTGGTTTTAGGAACACTCTTAACAGAAAAACAATTTTCACATTGGGAATGGATAGGCCTACCAAGCTTACCCCGAGTTCGAATTATCTCAGTACAAAGTAAACTATCCTAATCCTACTGTTGGGTATATAATATGCTAACTGTTTATTTGCACAATAAACGCTCAAATTGATTTTTAACATTTAGAAACAGGATTGGAAAGTTGTAAGATCAGTGATGATTTGACAAACTGATATTGATTATGATTTCAATCGATGTTTATATTAATTTGATCTGATTCAAAGTTGTATACCTGGTTTCCAAAAATGCTTGTTTTTGTGTTGTAAGTTATATTTTCCATTTGACTGTTAGACGTGAGACTGAACAATGGACCGTCTGCCAATGTAGGCACTATTGAATATTCTAAAGATAGTGGATTGAATTGGCATGCAACCTGTGGACAGTATCTGACACTGTATGTCGTTCAGGTGATCTGCAGGCAGTTGGCAAACAGAAACATCCAAATATCTCCCTTCGGCAATGAAACAGAAAATGCACCTGAATATTTTACTTGTTTAGCAGGTAATTACACTTTATATTTGTTCTTTCATAATCTAGATGTCTCTTACAATCAACCAAAACGATCATGGCTATTACCTCAGTCACACCGACAGACCGACTCAACGCCGACTCCAAAACCGACCCCCTTTTTTTTTGAGGGGGGGGGGGGGGTGACATTCGGGGTATTTCTGTTCGGTCTGTTTGGCGTCGATCTTGTTGGTGTGACTTATATCTAATTGGATCCATGACGGGGAAGAATCGACCGGGCCCTAGTCCCATTTTGAAACAATGATACGAATCGAAAATATACTCTACCCAAGTAGTAAGTCACCCCTGACACTCTCCAATATAAGTAGAGAAGTATTTGATGAGATCTGTCCATTCTGATAACAAAGTGTGCAGAATTTTCTTTCACACACTTTGACTGGTTGTTATTGCAGTTGGTAAGAGAAAAAAAGTTGCACTATGCGCAGGCTTCACAGCGCAATGCAGGATGTTCATGTGTGTACATATTCACATCTCTTGTTCATTTACAAGCGAATAACTTGAGATTTAGATTTATGAAACTGCATTAAAAATACATGATTCTTAATGCAGTTTTATGAATCTAGATTAAAAATAAGCCTTCTTTACATGAACTGAAGATGAAAAGATTTGAAAAGAGTTTTCACGCGTAATATCTGCATCCAATTATGTGACGCGATGTGAAGCTTTTTTTTTATTGTACCGACTGCAATAAAAACCATAATTCCATTATGAAAACATCAATTGTTCACAATATAACCGATCAAAATATGGGTAAGCGAATTCTCCATAATTTGCTTTTTAAATAAACATACTTCATCAAAAATTTCTCGAGTTGTTTTTTTTAAACAATTTCAGGGGGGACATTAGTAATTTTGACTGAGTATATAACCCATCAAAGCGGCAAATCTTCGACTTTCGTGGTTTAAGAACAATATTTACCCTAGACAATATTAGGTTTTTCATTGTTGAATAATAAATGAGTATGTGCCTATTTAATTCATTTGATTTGATATGATTCGTGAAGTATGAATATATCAAAAGCAGGATAAGTGTATTACAAAGAAATGGGAAAAAAATTGGCAGGATAACCGATATCTTGTTTCAATTATTCTTCTTCTATATTTTCCTTAATAAAAAAAAATAATAATAACTAATTTTGCTTTTTAGGAAAAATTTAAAAGTGACCGATATTCATGTTCATAGAAGAAAAGAAGTTTAATTAAACTTATGACTTATGACTTTGCTTACAAAAACCCATTTGCTTGTTTCATGTTTTCTTGTTTTGTTTTCATTTGAAAGGAAATCAGGAAAATATCAACGATTGCACCGTGAACAAATGTTCGTCCAATATACTCGGAGCAGCTGCTTGCTATGGTAATGAAGAATATCTATATGAATTATTTTTTGTACATTAATTAATGTATCATTTTGGAATAAAAACATTTGAATTCGTGTGTGCAACAAATGTTATGATAAAATATAAAGTTAAATACTGCTCATGCAAGTACATATAAGAGAAACGCACTGTCTTGAAGCACTTGGGAAATGTTGATAATTTAGCACATAAGAAATGATTGATACTGTGATGTTTTGGAATCATCAAAATTATGAGAAATTTACTCATTCTTCCTGAAAATAACATGCACTTCTCGCGAAATGAATACGTTATTATTTTTTTTAATTGGACATTCCTACTATTTAATTCTTCTAAAATGACATAAAAAGCATACAATTTTTCACTTGTACAAGAAGTCAACCTTCCCTTTAAATAACCGTTTAATTTCTCCAGATGAACGCTATGTCGGATGCTTCAAAGACAACAAAAGCAATCGGATCCTACCAGACAACCAACTCATATCTAATGAAATGACGATCGAGAAGTGCATTCAACACTGCGAATCCAGCAGCGAGTATGTCTATGCAGGAGTAGAGAATAGCAATGAATGCTATTGTGGTGATGCGAGTACAGACTATGAACACCTTAGACCTTTGGGAGATGATGGATGCCAGTTCCCGTGTGCTGGAAATATGTATAGCTCATGTGGTGGCTCTGGCGCTATTGCAGTCTTTAACCGTACGTTATTGTGTATATTTGTCTAATTATGTCTCATTAATCAGTTAAGAAGAGATTTTGACTTATGATGAAGAATGTGACAATTTACTTGACAAAATTTGCATAATCACATATTATTTGTAAGTATATGTACATGTACTTATCTTTATCAGTAATGTCAGTGAATTGTTGATCACATTCGTCAATCTATCAGCAGCAAGCAAGAAAAAAAAACACAACGCAAATAGATGAAATTTTGATTTCTTATTACCAGAAGGGAATAGTCCACGAGGCTGCAAATATACAATCGACCTGACTAAAATTCATTCCTACAGAAGTCCAATATAATTGAATTATATTGCAACTCCCTACATCACATGTGCACACTGTAATCCTGAACACGACTGACATCGTCGCAGCTTGTCAGTTTTCACTGGGAAACAACATATTTGATTATGAAAATCGTACTTATCTGGATTGTATATCAATTGCCTGATAGCGAATGACATACTGATTGAAGATCAAGCCTCATTGCTTCGTATGCAAATAATTCGAATGTGCGAAAAAAGCAAGTATTAGGCATAGGCCTACTTGGTTAAATTCCCGTATATCAAATTAAAAGTATTAGATGTCTTCGGCTGTCGAAATGTCGCATTTACCGTATATATCTATGTACATGTAGATGTATATTAACATTACCACTAAATAAACCTATTAACATTCTTCTTTTTTTTGAAATGTGATTCCATTTTGTCTTTTCCAAACTCAGTCAGCGCTACACTGCCATCAGAAACAACAGGTAACCCCCCCCCTTTTTTTTTTAAACTGTATCATTTATTTGAGAAACCACTGTAACACAGAAAATCATACTGATTCGGTTTTTTGTATCAATTACCTGATAGTGATTGACATGTTGATTTTATAAAAAGCAAGCCACAACTTGTTTCATTTGCAACTAATTCGAATGTGCGATATGAATGCAACTAGGCTTATTAAAGAGAAGGGTAAATCCACATATATCAAATAAAAGAAAATTGATCTGTGTGGCTGTAATAAAATCGCATTTCGTATCTTTATTGTTTTACACGAGGTACATGTACAAGATATAAGTACTTCCAAAGAAACTAATATTCATTTGTATTCGTTTCCCCTCTCAGTCAACCTTACTATATCACCAGAAACAAAAGGTAAAACTTTTTTTTTTTTTCTGAACCCTTTGTATTAGAAACCCCCTATAACACAGAAAATCGTCCTTATTTGGGTTGTGTATCAATTGCCTGCTAGCGAATGTCTCCACATGTGTTGATTTTTAAAAAAATAAGCCACGTTGCTACATATGCAGATTATTTCAACGTGCGAGATAAATGCAAATAGGCATACTAGAGAGAAAGGTGTTATGACTTAAATTCCCCGTATGTCAAACCAAACGTATTTGATCTGTTACCATACAATCAAAAACAATGTGTAAACATTTTTTTTTCCTAAACCATTTGTGTGTGAAACCTATGTAACACAACAACAATAAATAAATCAAGAGACATCCTAAAATGTTTGTCCCAGTATTAATAATTTCATTAATGTTTGATAGTCGGTGATATGTCCAAGTCATAAGTGTTTACTAGTCGTATAGACTCAAATTACTGGAGCCAGTAAATTTTTCCAGACTTGATATTTGACAGCATGACACCTGTCGTCTTTATTGCTTCAGTTATAAGTCCTTATCTATAAAAAAAAATAGCAATAGCTCAAGCAAACGTTTAGATGAGAACAATAGTACTATTCATCACGATCGACTACGTCAGAAACTTGAACAATATTGTATGTACTCCGAGGCTTCTCTACAGTAAAAAAAAAAAAAAAGGGGGGGGGGTGGGGTTCATCCATGCACACTTTCTGAACTAAGTGATTTGGTCATAATGCTGTTAAAACTGACAAACTAGTTCCGGATTGATTTAAATGATTCATTTTGAAAACCTGTTTATGCAATAAAGAATATTAAGCTGTCCAAAAGATTTAATGATAAAAGTAATGACACTCTTAAAGATGCAAAAAATAACGGCTAATCTTCCCTGATAAAATAAAATTCAAGTAAACTGACAAGCTACTTTGAGAGGAGATTGAAAAAAAATCAGCAAATTCTCGATGATAAAAACTATATATCTTTTTCTTTTTTAGCAAGTAAACTCTAGTCGTGGTGAAGGATTTGCTTGCAAGAATAACGTCGCTCCTTTTGTTTTCTAACAATTGCTAGGCTTTTACTAATTTCATAGATACGGCCTCACTTTATGAAGAGACCTATGAATGAGCTTCAAATCATCACAAGAACATAGTAGAATCAACTTTTCAAGATAAATTGTAAATTTGTTTTCAATCTATAGGTTTGATCAGTTCTTCAACGACTGACCCCTCCTTGCTCACAAGAACCACTGGCACAGAATCTAGTTCTACGTCAACTGAATCTCAGATTAAACATATTCAGGGGGACAAAGGTAAAATTGGTTTGTACGAAATGATTTCCTAAGTTTCGTAATAAGTATGCCTTTTGACTGCCAACTAGTTAACTATTGAAATCAGCATTCGTTTTATGCGTGTTGCTGGGACATTAATGGTTAATCGACCCCCCCCCCCTGGAATGGTTTCTACATTATTATTTTAATATATCCATCACGTAGTCACTCCTCTTTGCTTATTCAGATGTCTTACGGTTCGAATTTATTACAGTATTTCTATACTTGAATAAAAACGATAGAACGTTGCAAAGGACGATGACCTGTGTAATTCTGCTAGGACATAAAAGAGAGCAATATCAGAAATTACTCTATAAGCATTTCAAGTAGTGCTAGGTCAAAGTTCTTCTCAACAAACATGCATGTTCCCTTTTCGCCCAATATGGGATAAAATTTTATCAAAATTACTTTAAAATGCAACTAAAAGACAAAAATATTTAAAGGAGAATGAAACCCTGGAGAAAATTCAAGTTTAATGAAAAGAGAGGATAAAGAGAAGCAATTTAAAAAAAGTTCCATCAAAATCAGTTACGAAATGAGAAAGTTATGAATGTTTGAAAAGTCTCAAATTACTTTCTATGGCGATCCTCAAATTGGCAATGTTGCTTCAAAGTGACAGGTTAGGCAGTACAACTCTCCATATATTTTGTACAAAAAATTTCCATATTTTCCCCATTATCTCTCAAGGTGCAGCTTGTCTCCTTAGCTCAAGATATATCATGGGAAAATGTATTTGACACAACATATGTTATGTGCTGTGCTGTTCATTGTCCAAAACCATTTTGCAACCCTTCCATCTTTATTCATCATCTACTGCAGGAGTCTCCATTGCCTTCGGGATACTCTTTGCAGTCTCAGTCATATACGGTATCATCGTCTCAGTGGGGTTCTATCTGACAAGGTAAATTATATTAAATAATGATTTGGATATGTTAATGCAGTTATATGAATTAAGCAAATGTTTGCTTGTCTTGGTCACTACATATAGGCCTAAGGTTTCAGTTTTGTAAGATTCTACAGTGGTATCTTGAATCTTCAGTTCTTCATATGGGACCTCTCATTATTGTTTACGGATTCTACAGTATATCCCCTCAAAGAAAGTCATCGCCTCACCCCGTCAATAATCATGCTACTATAAATATCTTTTGTTTGCTTTAGACGAGCTTTTCTCACATTAAAGAAGTCTCAGGAATGCAAGGAGCAAGACAGCCAATATCAGACGATCGGAACAGCAGCTAAAAAACAGCCAGCTTTATACCAAGACATGAAGCCTACCAAAGAGAAAGAACTTTCAAGCTCAAACCATACATACGAGAGTCCAGTTGTGGTAGATGAAGGTCGTGACCCCGAAAACGTCACTTACGAGCTAAATAATTTCTAAAGGAACAAAGATATAACTTGGAAAGGAAGTCATGGTGCTTTTACCATTGTTTTTATTTGAATTATTTTTAAGAATGAAATATTTGCAAGAAACGGTTTTGCCGAACACATTATTTATTGCTTATTACATTGTATTAGCTAATAGTTACATAAAATCGAGCTTCATATTAACCGTTCCCGGTTTTAGGAAAATATTAGTGACAAACACTCTTCAGAAAATGTTAGTCCTCTGCATTCTTAAAATATTTTCGAACCAATGTCATCAGCATGGTACGCCTAGTTTGATGTTAATGCTATTGATACTGCTCAAATATTTTCCTTCATAATCAGAGTTGGTTACTCGGTCATCTGTATTCAATATTATTTGTTTTCATTTTGAAGAAAAATATTCCTATGTAACTGTGTAAGGGTCATTCACCATTATAATTACATATTCCTACACGGATTTATGTGTTCAAAACTTATGTAAGGAACAACGAAAATCAAAACCAAACAAAATCCAAGCAAACGAAAACAAAAAGAAGAAAAACCCACTTTGATCCCTTAATCCTCAAACTCTTGCGAAAAACAAAAGGATATTTGTGTGATCATTTCAGCAATTCTAATTGTATATTATACGCTTATATTTTTATCTAAGCTGGAAAGTACGTAGAGAACAAACGTAGTTTACGCGTGGTATTAAATTGTTATTACTCCCATCGTCATCATCATCATCATCATTGCTATCATAAAAAATATTGATATTGATTATTGTTATCGTTATAGGGCTATTGATATGTAAAATATTTTGTCATACTTGACAAAAGTCAATAAGTATCCCTCAAAAAAATTTAAAAATGCCCTTCGTGTGATGGAAATCTTACTCACGATCGAGACTGCTCGCTGAAGAAACCGTCAATAAAGCCCTAGACTCTACTTTGGAACGAGAGTCGAAGTGGTCGTCGAAACAATCGACTGCATCTCGCTTCCAAAGTGTCCATGAGAAGCTTGAAACCCAAGTAGATTTACGTATATCTACATGGGACTCAACTAAGAGGAATAAAAATTCATTAACAGAGGACGATATCTTGACCTACTGGAAGGATATAATTAGGCCTCTACGGATCCAAGGTACATTTTCAGAACTGCTCATTATACAAAATGAAAACCTGACATGGAAATCAATAATGCATAACCTACCTCGCAGGGTTCTAAGCTTTGCAGTAAATGCCTGCACAGATTACCTCCCTTCGTATTCCAGTCTACACCGTTGGGGTAAACGTTTAACGGATAAGTGCCCCATCTGCCGTAATACTACAGGGACACTCCATCATATCTTAGCATACTGTCCAACTTTGCTTGAAAGATACATATGGCGTCAAAACGAAATACTAAAGTCTATGAACTAGGCCATAAAGAACAATGGATTAGGAACATTCGCAGTATATATTGCGATTTAGAGGGCTATTCCATAGCAGGGGATATTATCCCCCCCCCCCCCCGAACATTCTTGTAACCAACCAACCCCTTGATTTGGCCATGCTGTGGGAAGATATAAAGAAAATCTTGTTAGTAGAACTTACCATACCTTTTGAAAGAAATGTAGACGCAGCCCACCAGAGAAAAGTAGACAAATATGAAATACTGATAGAAGACCTACAAGAAATTAATTATACTGTGATAGCAGTAGAAATAGGGCAGAGGGGGCAAATCGACAAAACTAACAAACAACGATTAAAACATATTCTTGACGAATGCAACTGCAATATGAAGTCCAATGAACTCATAAAGCAGCGAAGCAGACAAACATTACTGGCTTCTTTCATTATATACTATAGTAGGAAAGAACAAGTATGGGAATGTCGCCTCTATATTTCTCTTGTAATGTCAGTTATGCCATACAGACATAAAGCGAAGTAATGATATACGATTGAAGTCTCTGTATTTGCTCATTCTTTTCTTTTTTTTCTTTTTAAACAAACGAATTATGTTAATTTATCAAAAATCATATAATCAAAATCAAAAGATGAATGTATGCATGCATATCAATTTTAGTTACTACTTTTTGAAATATTCTAGAAAGCCGATCATGTAAGATTACATCTATAAGTTACAAATCTGTTTCATACATTTAATGTATATGTATATAATATTTATGTAGTACAAATCATGCAAACCTGCCATCCGGCTTAATAAGCGATGGACTTGGTACAAGTGCAACTTTCTCACTATTATGTTTATGTTAATACTCAGTCTTATTTTTTTTTTCCTTTTCAAACCATGTTGGACTGATAATGTTATGGTTGCCTTGTGTATTGTATTCTACTTTTTTTAATAAAGAAATGATATCAACAACATGTGAGTGAGAAGCCATTATATTCAAATGTGTGTTGGAAAGAATGAGTGGATATGTGGTATGTGTGTGTGTGTGGCTGGGTGTGATTGTAGGTGAATATATGAGTATCAGTGATAACCATTCTAACAACAGTTATATTCAGTTTTCACTTACAGTGTTCACAGTTCTATTTTGCTTATGAGAAATAAATGCATTGATTTTATCCTGAAAGTGTACCAATCACCTGAAAAAACAATTTGTGTACAGCTAGAAAGTATAAAATCAACCTCAAAGAACTTTGTCTGGTATTCTACAGGTGAACGGGTAATGAGTATGAAGGAAATAAGGGATCACATGAAAAAGCTCGCGCGGAACCGAAGTCCGAGTTTGGTTCCGCGAGAGCCTAATCTTGGCGAGCGCGAACGGGTGCGTTCAGTAGTCTACTCACGAGTCGCTTTTACGCTTATAGAGAGTATAATTGAAATTGCAATATCTCTTTATAGAATTAATTTTTGAAGCCCATATTTTGAATATAGTATAACGACATGAAACCTCTAACATATAGAGCAAAATTATTTTTTGGTGATAGGTACCCTTTAAGATATGTATAAATGTTAGTGCATATATGAAAATTGTAAATGTCATGTCATCTTTAACCCACATACCAAATAACGGCAGACTCGCAAAAGGCGTTGGTCTGTCTTTTACCCAAGGAAAATGATTTTTTTTTAATGTATATCATCTTTTTTTTCCTTTAGATTTGATTCTCGAAGTAATTTATTCAAATTCAATTAAATACTCAGAAGACTTTCTAAAAATGTTATTAAAAATCTTCTGAAATGGCTATTATAACTAATTGTATCTTAATATCCACAGGAAATATTGGGTTACATTATGTTCTTTGCCAAATAAGTTATGGGCAGTCGATGTTATGAAGAAATGCAATAATAATATTTAAAAATACATTTAAAAATCAAACCTTCTATTTTGGAAAAGGGAAATAGAGAGAGAGAGAGAGAGAGGATATATTTAACGAAAAATACAAGAGACAAAGACAGAGACAGAGAAGGTACACTGTCGCTTGGTCTACCACCACTTAGACTAATTATCAGTTCGTCGAACTCCACGTGGTCTAACTTCATTTTGTCTACAACAAGTTTGTCTACTTACCATTGCGCCTAATTTCCATTTGGCCTAATAACTAATTCGTCTAATGCCCAGTTTGGCTAACCCCATTTAGTCTAAAATGCATATGGGCTAATATTCACTTCTGCTAATTTTCACTTCGTCTATTTCCAAATAGTCTAACAGTCATTTTGTCTACAAGCCACATAGTCTAATATCCATTTGGGCTACACCTACTTTGGCTAATACCATATGGTCTACCTATCATTTTGTCCAATTCCATTTAGTCTAATAACCAGTCGGGCTACTTATCATTTAGTCTAACTGTCATATGTGACCAGGCGCCACAAAACCACCAAAAAGTCGCCAGATATGAATTTTTAGTGGTCTGATTCTGAAAGAGGAGATTCTCAGCTTTAAAATGATATATACCTCATTACCACTGGATGTTCCTAACTCACTGCACAAAGAGCAGAATGAGGGTAATCTCGCTAGTCATAAGGACCGCTATTCATAAGGACCACTTATTCATAAGGACCGTTATCCATAACGCGTGACTAAATGAATAGCAGTTTTGTATGAATAGCGGTCCTTCGACATAGCGAGCAAACCATAGACAAAATACCTCGCTATTCATAAGGACTTCCGTTCATAAGGACCACTTTTCATAACTATTCATGAGGACCGCTATTCATAACGCGTGATAAATGAATAGCGGGCCTTATGAATAGCGAGTGCACCCCGTAGGATGCACATTCCCTCAGAATATTACCTCTAAGAAATAAGGGTTTAAAGTTTGCAGTTTATTGAAGCACTCTGACTTGCAAGGTGATGTGCTAAGGTGACAAAAGGAGGATTAGAACTCAATAGAAATTTCTATGAAGGGATTATCAGATTGTACTAAAACTTGGCATACTAATTAGGCACGTCCTTTTCATCATAGTGCACAAGTATCAATGCAAGAAATTACTCTATTTCAAAGTTATGGGAGATCAAAATAAGAAAAGTATTCAGGGTCGTAAAAAGAAAAATAATACAACAATATCCGGAGAAAACATACATAAGTCTAATAAAAAACCAGTCAGAAATACCACTTTTAGATTGTTTGGTGCCTCCAAATTTTTAAAGTACTTAGAAAAAAAGTATACTCTTTCAGGAAATATAGAAACTAAAATCTGACCTTGCCAACCAAAAACACATTGAATGAGCTCTAACTGAAAATCACACAGTGCGACTTTTTGGTGGTTTTGTGGTGCCTGGTCACATATGGTCTAATGAAAATTTGGTCTAATATCCAAGTAGTCCAATAACCAGTTAGGCTACTTAACATTTGGTCTAATTTTCATATAGTCTAATGACCATTTGGTCTAATTACTATTTATTCTTATGGCCATTTAGTAGCAAGTTGAGAAAGGACAGGGAAATTAAACTTACAAAAAAATGAAACTTCAAAGAAGTCATCTACGTAAATGTGCATTAAAAGAGTTATTCACCTTGCTGCTGCTTATATCAAGTTCAATCAATATCCCTACATTTTATATATTAATTATTTGATTTATTAAAATCAATTATTTAGTATTATTTTTCAGTAATTAAAACATTCATAGGTCTCCTCTTCCTTTCATGACTTAAGTATAAGAACCTGATTTTGTATTGCACTTCAAATTATGTTTGTTGGGTTGATAATCTGTTATTATTCATGTTTCTTATTTGATATCCGATGTACAAAACTTTGTGCAAGTAGTCAGTAAAAGCTAGGAGCGGTGCCAGTGTATTTTCATAGGAGGGGCAAGACGAACTACAGATTTGGGGTTTCAATGAACTGGGTACCTTTTTTTGGAAAAGGAGGAACTTAATTATAAAGGGTGAAGACAAGAATGGAAAATGGTGTTTTGATACGTTGCTGTACCCCTACATTGTATTTAACACATATTAAATTTTAAGGATATATTTTCTAATCTTTGCATAATATGCAATTCTGCTCTAGTCCTAACTTGCAAGCGAACGATCAAAAATACTATGTTCTTGTTGAAGGTCATCCATGATGCTTGCATTATACAGTGATTTCATGACGAAGATGCCACAAAAGCGTTTAATTAACACAATCTCTCAATAAAAGAGACAGATAGGACTTTATGTTACTGCCATGGCCAACAAAATGACGCATAGTGCTGTTGGTAGGGAATAGCCCAATAGGTATTTAGCCTTAGTGATAATTAGACAAAGTGATGTTTAGACAAATTGGCATTTAGACCAACTGACAATTAGACTAGATGGATAGTGGACTAAATGAAAGTTAGACCAACTGCACATTAGACCATGTAAATGCCATGTAGACCAAATGGATACTAGACCAAGTGGATTTTAGACGAAATGCTTGTAGACCAACCAGTTTTAGACTGAATGGGAATTAGACAAACTGACATTAGACGAACTAGTAGACCAAGTGACAACAAAATAAAGTAGACGAAATGGTAATTAGACGAAATGGTAATTATACCAAGTGATAATTAACCCAAGTGATCATTAGACCTTCTGGTTATTAGACCAAGTGCATATTAGACCAAATGAAGAGTGGACCAAAAGGGTTTAGCCCGAATGAAGGTAGCCCATCTGGAAATTAGACCAAGTGGTTTTAGCCCAAGCGTGCATAAACCACAGAAGACACACACACGCACACACACACGCACACACACACCCACACACACACACACACGCATATATATATATATAGAGAGAGAGAGAGAGAGAGAGAGAGAGGGGGGGGGGGGGATCTTGACGGTTGGATTAAAGGGAGAAAATAGTAAACCCCAAAACAATGCCAAACCAAATTTATACACTTTTAACTGATAATTGGATTTCTATAAATATTCGCTATTTATTCAATGCCTAAAATATCTTATTTCACACTAGATAAATTGCTTTCCTTTTCATACTAATTAAATACTCTTTAACTACGCCATTTCCCGTGCTCACGGCCCAGAGCGGTTACACAATCAGGGACCATTGCTACCGCTCGTCCCTAGTTATTCATACTGCATTCCATATCAAACAATATCGACTGGGACTGTTGATAGTTTGCGGCCACAAACCTTTGTCAGCAGGAACGGGTAAGAAAGTGTCTGAAATGTAAGGCTATGTATTCTGCATGGTATAGGCCCTGTACTGTATCATCTTATTTGACACAGTCAGAGACTGGCAAGGTTAGGATCGGCTCAAGGCTTCATGGAATTGTGCTGAAGTGTCAAAATAGAGTCTGTGCTTGCAGGCTAGACTGTTGATGCCCTTGTCTCTGACAATGCATACAATCATCTTAATGTTTCTACAAACATGAAACGAAAGGCGAGCAATAGATGTCATTGTATTCACAACGATCGGGTACCTGCCATGGAATTTCCCTTTAGCAGCACATTCAAAGCCAACGATTTTAACTGTCATTGTATGTTTTTTTTTTCTTCTTCTTTTCACATTTCCACCTAACTCCTTTTTCTATTGTATTCGAGAATGTAACGATCGTCGTGCTTGACAGCAATAAAAAAAAACAAATAAATAAAAGAAAAAATCCTGGGTTGTGTGTAGAATATTATACATACAAGAGCTTTCAGAATTGCTATTGAAAAGTGGTTTAAAATGGCTACTTCTTGAAAATGAGATATCTACTAGCTTTGCCAAATTCCAGCGGCTTTATGTTTCTTCAGTCTATATCCCTCACTCTGTCTCTCTTTACCATATTAACTCTCCCTATCTTTATCCTTCTCTCTGTTCTTCTTATCCTCGATCACACGCTCATTCCCTTTTTATTTTCAACTTCTTTTATTTCTTCCCACCCCCCCCCCCTCTCTCTCTCAATCTCCCCTCTTATTATGTTCTTGCACTTCTCAGTCTTTTCTACCGTCTTTTAATTATATATTCTTATCTCTCTCACATTCTCTATGTCCCATAACTATGGCTAATAACAAAAACTGGTTTAAGATAGCAAAAATCAATGGAAATGCGTTTGGGGTCCAATTCCACATAAAACTTTTTGCAAAGAAGCCCTTTATAATAATATAATATAGTGAATCCAGCGCAGCTAATATAACCTATAGAGTCGACAAAACAACATGCAAAATAGCTATACGGCACCCCCACAAGCGCAGATGTGCAATGAATTATGATATACTTCAGCTGTTAGTTTCGAGTTCAGTAAAATAGTAACATTATTCCATAATCATATGAAATGTCGAAATATGATCCAGGGACATTTTCTGCGTGCTTTATTTAGTAAAAATGTAGCGTTATGGTTCGTTTGCAATTAGGTTTTATTGTTGGGTTAGGGTTTTGGAATATGTATGTTGGGTGCAAGGTCGAAGAAGATAATAAATCGACTACAGTGAAAGAAATTAAAACTAGGCCAATTATCACCAGACCATGAGTGAAATCATTGAAAGCCCCCCCCCCCCTCCTCCTCGCCGTTTCTTACCCTCCCCGTCTAAAAAAAAAAAAAAAAAAAAAAACGAAAACGAGAAAACATACACGAATGATGTGCAATAACGGGAAAAACCATGAAGGAAGTTCATGTACTAAGAATCCGTCTTATTTCAAGACATGTGTTTCAGACGCATTCCAACGCGAACTTGGAGTACAAGTAACGCAGAACACTCAGTGTAGTTGTAGAAATAGCTGGTGTGGTTCTTGGGTTTCTAGTGAAATAACTGACATTAGATGTGCCAGTTGTGTTTTGTGATCTTGGCCTTCCATTTCAGCGGAAATATTGGACATTGTATTTCACTGCGGTATGACTACTTGTCTACAAGTTTGTATTTAGAAGTGCGCAGTCAGTGTCAACGTCGTAACTAGGAGTGTGCAAATCCGATATGATATTGAACATGGCACAACTAAACCATGGACCTAGTATTGTTCAATTCTTAACCACGCACAATGTACTGTGAACTGATCGTCAGCTACACAGACTCTGTATGATGTAGTATACACTTCATATTATCACAACGCGTTATCTAAAGGACTTGAAGACATGTATTTTCACCAGGCTCTTCTCTACGCGATGTCAGCCATCTTGACTTTAGCCCAAGTACATCAATCAGATGGACAGATATCAGGTAATTTTCTGTTCATTTTATATCTACTGTCTTCTTTCATTGTAAGACTGTAATGGATATGTTGAATGTGCAAGTCTAAGTTATATCCCATACGTTTACGTTTTTGGAAGTGTATGATGGAATTGTGAATATGAATTGATTGACGTAAAATATCAATTAACTTGATATTTTGTCTGATCCTAGCTCTAGACAGGCTTGCAAATGTATATAATTATCAGATATACTAAAATCTTAGTTGTGGTCGGTAACTATGCAACAAAATACCTTGGACTTGCCCTAATACCAGAATACTCTAATTGGTAGGACACAGGGTCTCTCTATTCGAATTTAATTTGCTACAATAATTATGGTAATAAAAAGGTCAGAACATTAGGACGTACAATAACTTTCTAATGCAGTGGTGCCAAAGGTGGATATCCCAGACGATCGAGTGACAAGGTCATGAAAAATGATTATGTAAATTTAAGGGAATAGCCTTTTCGGTTTTGGGAACACTCTAATATAACGGAAAGACAATGGATATGCCTATAAAGCTTACTCCGAGTTTGGATTACCTCAGTACAAAGTAAACTATCATAATCATACGGTTGGATATGTAATATGCTAACTATTCGTTTGCACTTAAATGCTCGAATCGATATGATGATTGAAATTATCATTTATATCAGTTTGTCAGTCATCACTGATCATACTGTTTGCTAATCCTGTTTCTAAAATTTTTATTTCAATTCATGTTTATATTAATTTGATCTGATTCAAAGTTTTATACCTGGTTTCCAAAATGTATATATCCTGGGTGTTCCCAAAAAAGTGGAACGGCGGATTTTCACTACTTCAGTACTTTGCCTTCAAAAAGTATATATATACATATATTTTTACATCATTTGGTAAAGCATCTTCTACCAAAGAAAATGATACAAGATCATTGAATTTGGTTAAGTAATTTTGATTCTATGCCCGTTTTTTAAAACACAGTCATTTTCAAATTTCGCTTGATTTTTGCGACCGATGAGTGTAAGATCGTATCGGGAATGGGTTTTAGTGAGTTGTAGCTCGGGAAAAGTCGGAACGACGCTAATTATTGTACATGCCATATAAAAGGCCATTCCTGACACATTTATACTCTCATTGGTCGCAAAAAACATGCGAAATTTGAAAATGACTGAAAATTACTGTATTTTAAGAAAACGGGCATAGAATCAACATTACTTTACCAAATTCAATGATCTTGATATCATTCTCTTCGGTAAAAGATCCTTTACCTAACGATGTAAAAAATATATATATACTTTTCGAAGGGAAAGTACTGAAAATCCGCCGTTCCCCTTTTTTGGAACACCCGGTATATATATATATATATATATATATATATATATATATATATATATATTTGTTGTATTGTAAAGTTTTCATTTCCATTTGACTGTTAGACTTGAGACTGAACAACGGGCCATCTGCCTATGTAGGCAATATTGAATATTCTAAAGATGGCAGAATGACTTGGCATACGACCTGCGGACTGAAGCTGACACTATTTGTTGTTCAGGTGATTTGCAGGCAGTTGGGATTCAAAGGTGCAAACAGACCCATCCAAATCTCTCCCTTTGGAAATGGAACAGAAAATGCAAATGCATATTTTACCTGCGAACTGGGTAATTACAATCTGTATCTGTCCTTTTATTATTATCATTATTATAATATTATAATAATAATAATAATAATAATAATAATAATAATAATAATAATAATTATTATCATTATTATTATTACTATTATAATTATTATTATTATTATAATGATAATTATTATTATTATTATTACTATTAATATTATTATTATTATTATTATTATTATTATTATTATTATTATAATAATAATTATTATTATTATTATTACTATTATTATTATTATTATTATTATTATTATTTTATTTTTTTTTATTATTATTATTAAAGTATTAGGTGTCACCTGTGCCTGGGAGGGGAAATACGAACTGAATCACTGTAACCCTTAATAGGTCTCTCCTCCCGATGCAAAGATTGGGATGTGCAAGTGTACCACTACACCGAGGTTTCCCCCTACTCTTATTCGAATAGTGCAGTGCACTGGCGTAAATCCCGGGGGGATGGGGGGGGGGGGGATGGCCTGTACAATCACCCCCCCCCCCACTTTTCACGAAAGAAATGAAAACATATATGTTACTAGATAGTTTTATTGGCGAAAATTTTCCCTGAAATGCCGCTAAACACTTGAACTGAATCAACTTTAATTTTAAAAATGCTAATAAAGGGCCTGCTCACCATCGCCATACGAAAGACCTATGCCATTATCATAAAATTGAAACAAAAAAAAAAAGAATGCCGTTCCCTCCTAATCATGGTATGTACATGGGCAAGTGGTTAAGATGGAATGTCAAAAATGTAACTTTACGCGCATATTAGCATTCCAATCATATCTAAAATAACTTTACCACTTTTCATCAGGTCGGGGTGAGACTGCTTCTCCCCTCTCCACCCCCCCCCCCCACCCTCTCTCTCTGTTTCTCTCTCACTCTCCACGGTCTCAACTTCTGTCTGGAAAGTATTATTATGATGGTCATTAAAATAATTGTATTTGATTTTTCCCTGAGAATGTACAGAAATTTTTAAAGCAACAAAGTCTGAAATAAAAGAGATTTCATCTGATTTTATACATCATGTTCAAGACTCTTCTTCACTCTTCTAGAATGACGCATCATTTGAAGAAAATTAGATGTTTGTGGACTTTGATAGAGGTGTATGTGTGTGTATGGGGAGTGTGGATGGGTGTTAGAGTGAATGTGAATGATATGCGAGGGGTATATGCCTATGGGTGTTTTTTGAATGACAAAATTTGCCTTGTGTTTGTCAAACAAATCAATCATTTCATAGTTCCTACCATTGATAAGCATACAGTCTCACCTTTAGATATTCATTTCTTGTTCTTCCTCCTTTATCTCTTTAAAAGACAAACATTACTTTAAAAAATAAAAGTTTACAATAATAACTTATTATTTTTCTCAATCCTTTCATGATTGCAAATCTATATTTTATAAAATTATGAGGAAGTATTAAAGATTCATCAACTTCAATAGAGGAATACAAGAACATGTATAACATTCCAGAGACACAATAGTAGAAAGCGAATAAAATACAATATGTTTTAAAGCCTGCATTTGTTATGATTATATATTTTTCTTCATTATTTTTTCATAAAAATCATGTCCGATATCATTTATAGACAAAGAGTAGGAAAGAAATCTTTATTGCACTTTAGAATAACTAAAACAAATTATAATTACAAAAAATAATTCGTCCAAAATCAATGTAAGAAGTAACTTCAGTTCCATCTAAAATTTAGAAATAACGGGCCACGGAGCGTTTTTGAAAGGGGGGGGGGGCTGATTTTATTTCATTCATTAATTGAAAATTTTCGAACTTTTTCCCGAGGTCTTATAAAAATGCGTCTACTCAAAAAAAAGTTGGGGGCTGCAGCCCCCATCCCCCCCCCCCAGGTTCCGCGGCCCATGAATAATGTGTACAGTTTTTTAGTCATGACATAATATCTTCCAACAAAAATGTTTTCATGAAATTGCCTTTAAGGGAAAGTCCACCCTGGTATTTTATTGATTTGAATAAAAGCAGAAAAATGAGAGAACAGATTAGTGAAAGTTTGAGCCAAATCTGATAAGAAATAAGAAAGTTATGAATTGTTGAAGTTGTAATCAATCAAACACAAATTGGCAACTCTGTGACGTATCTTGCGAGCTCCTCTCCCATTTGCTCAGTACAGAAAATTTCATAAATTTTCATTTTCTTAGTTTCTAATGAAGGAATATATTTGTTTCATACAGGTTTTGTGTAAAAACATATGAGCAATGATTATATCTGAAGTGCATGTATGTTTGAATATTTTCCTTAGAGAAAATTGAATTATTTTTGGGGTACAGGGCAAATGGGAGAGGAGCTCACAAGATACGCCACGGAGTTGCCAATTTGTGTTTGATTAATTACAACTTCAAGAATTCATAATTGTTTATTTATTATCATATTTTGCTCAAACTTTCACTGATCTGTTTCTTTAATTTTTCTGCTTCTTTTAAAACCAACTTGTAATCAGGGTAGACTTTCCCCTTAAAGGCCATTCCTTTGACCGCTTGACAATGGACTAATAGGCCAAACACATTTGATTCACTGCTGCTCAGGTGAATCTTGAGATTTATCAACATGAAAAAAATCTAATTATCTATTCTGACCTTTTAGATAAAAGACTTCAAAAACCCTTTTTAAATAAATTTTATTTCCAAAGAACATAAATGCAGTGACAGATTTAGGGGGCTCTTCCGGCTCGTTCCCCTCCCCCTTGAAATAAAAGTGTATATTGTTTAGTAAATTGTGCCCCCCCCCCCCTTTCGAAATGATAATCTTTTTTCACTCCTTGTTTGGGGGGTTTGCTTGTCAGAGAATTTTTGGGACGACAAAGAGCAAAAAATGTGATAAACCTTCTTTTTTGTTTTTTTGTTTTTTGTCAGAAAATTGAGACTTGTGCCCCCTTACAAAATCCTGGATCCGCCCCTCCATAAATGTAACCTATATACAGAGGTATGTAGGGTGTTATGGTCCAACTTGAAGCAGGAAAAGGAGGGTGTTACACAAGTATCTAAAGACTGGCCATATCGAGCAGATCATTGTTGGAGATTCAGCCTCTGTAGTCTGGAAAAATGAGAAAAATACAAACACAATTCTGATAAATGAATTCATGGGTACTTAAGGAAAAAGCAGTGCTCTTTTAATTCATTCTGTAATCATATTTTATAATTATATCAGTTACAATGCATTTTCAAATAAATAAAGTACAAGGATTAATAAAAAAAAAGAATTATGATAATATTGTCTTTGTTGCTCTTTTGAATTTTCAGAATGGATAAGAGTATTACGCTTGGTAAAAAGACTATTAATATTGATTTTTATTTATTTATTTATTTTTTTTTATTTTAGATTGATTGTTGTAGGGTGTGGCAAAAATGAAAGGCACAAAACATG
The DNA here is from genome assembly GCA_025618425.1 of Heliocidaris tuberculata. Taxonomy (NCBI): domain Eukaryota; kingdom Metazoa; phylum Echinodermata; class Echinoidea; order Camarodonta; family Echinometridae; genus Heliocidaris; species Heliocidaris tuberculata. The sequence continues at coordinate 4,288,176 of CM046841.1, forward strand.
CTTATAAACCAATCATGTCATCTAATACTGCTTACCTTTTCAAATTGAAGTTAAGTACATCAACTAAAGCATGAAAGTCCAGATGCAATGAATGAGCAGTAGATGCCACACCTCTATTCATGTAGGCCTATTTGAAAACCTGAGATTGAAATTTTTTTTTACCTGTTTTGATAGCAAATATATTCCACAGAATAATTTTCAATTTGTAAAAATGAAATACATGTACATGTATGTTCAAAAGAATTAAAGTGTAATTTCGTCAGTGGTTCCAATTTTATTAAAGTGCAAGATATTTTTTCCACAACTTTACCAACCACATTAAAGTTTTAATTTGAGAATAACGTACATGTATCTGATGATTTTTAAGCAGTACCTGATCTTGGATTAGACCAAATATCTAGTGAAATGATATTGCAAAATTGGCATTAAATATCATTTCATGTTCATTAAATACCATAATGTAACATAGGGGACATCAAATGGCCAAACACCTTGGATCTGCCTATTTATTTTTGAAATATTAGTATCACAACTTTATTTATGTTTACTTCAACACATCCATTACCAATATGAACCTTTTGTTAGGGATTGATTTTAATTATCAGTTTTTATCCTTTGCCACGTAATAAAACTAGTTGGAAATCCAGATTACACTTGAAGTACTAGTAGGGTCTATTAGTAAACCAAATATACTTACCCTTGCTTTAAAGGTAGTAGTAGTAGTAGTAGTAGTAGTAGTAGTAGTCAAGGCTATGATAGCTCAGTAGCTGTAATGTACATTCTGCAGATCCATTCCCATTCCTCAGGGCCAAGGGCAAACTTGGTAAAACCAAATGCGGTGAAGACATGGCTACAGAAAACCCTTGGGCTAGCCTTGGAGTACTGGTTGGAATACTCTTATCTCCGACTGTGTCCAAAAAAAAAAAAGAAAATGGGGAAATAACTTTGAATTTAATAGTCAGTAGAGACAAGGTTAGCCTTGCCCTTGACTCTAGAACATTGTTAGTCTAGCCAATCTAGTAGACCTAGTTCTAACGCTAGATCAAGACAAATAAAATAGATCCCGGGACCAGGCAGTCTAATTGTTCATGTTACTTGTCTAGACTACGTCTAGATCTAACAGTTACTCTAACTGTTAGATCTAGATCTAGACTAAATCTACATCTAGATATTATAGACCCTACTATAGATCTAGACTAAATCTACATCTACTCTAGATCATAGATGTAGACTAGGTCAGTCTACATATAACTATCATTTCATAACCTATGATGCTAGGCTAAACTTATTGCTAACAAGAGACGAGTCTCACTGAACATTTTCTTGTACAAAACTCGATTGTTACCGAGTGTTACAGAATCCAGACATTGGTAGATCTATACCTAGACCCTACTCTAAGTAACTTAATTAAGTTAGATCTAGGGGCAGGGCCAGGCTGTATGACATAAGCACAAGACCCATTCGTAACTTTCAAATGTGATGATTCATACGTCCCGGCATATTGTAAATTGAAAAAACTTATGGACTACTAGTCTAACGCGTAACGTTCCTGTAAACTGATATTGATAATGATATTTGATTTACGCCGGTAGACAAAAGTTGAGTTTGACTTGCATGAATTTATATGAATGGGACTAAAATGCCTACAGCGGGGGAAATTCGCCTATCTGTAACCCAGTCGGGGATGCCGTATTAAGCTGTATTATTACAAATACCAATTGGTTCTATGAATTTTTCTTCAAAAGAGTAATGAAAATTCTTTTATTCTACCAAAATAATACAGTCTGTTATCGATTAAAAAATATTTTTTTTGTAGAAAATTTTGGGGACCCCTCCAGCAGTGGTTTGGCGTCGCCATTTTGTGGTTGACAGACACAAATTTCACTAGTCTTGATCACAGAGCCCTCCAAATTTATGAAAAATTAATTTAAATCGATTTTAGCTTAAAATCGATTTGATGAAACAGCTCTCAAGGATCAATTTTAAGCTAAAATTGATTTCTATCTTAAAATCAATTTTAAAATCGAAATCGATTTTAGTTGATGAAACACCCCCCCCCCCCGGTCAACTGATGTCTACTCTCTATTATTTCCCTATCACTTTCTATTTTCTTAATGGATCGAATTCGCTGACGCTTCTGGGTTTACTAGCGTGGGCCTTTACTGCTGTGGTGTCTAGTGGCCACTGTTTGAATAGACGGAGGCCCACCGACATGGCATCCATTGGAATATATTTAATTTCATCAGTACTCTTGTCATTTTTTATTTTTTCTCCAATAACTGTTTTGTACTTATTTTATGCATACATCTTCTTATTGTTAGTTCTCTTTATGTTCATTATATATTTATTAATATGTCACAGGACTACAATGTAAAACAGCCTCTGTACTGATTGTCTTTATCCTGTTTAAATATGTTTTAATAAATAAAAAAAAAAAAAATAACACGCAAAATCCCATTGACTTTCGAAACCGGGCAATAAACAATTTTTCAGCCCGCAGTTTTGTTGGCTTGTCAAGGCCGGGCAATAAAATGTAAAAATTGCATTGGTCAGATGTCTGATAGAATGTATGACATTTGCTCCGCGACAATTGCTCCGCGACAATTGCTCCGCGACAATTGTTCCGCGACAATTGCTCCTGCGATAATTGCTCCGATGGCAATTGCTCAGATTGAGCGACAATTGATCCGCGACAACTGCTTCGTCGATAAAAATGATATATATGCGACAATTGCTCCTGCGACAATTGCTCCGTCGACATTTGATCCGATCGAGCGACAATTGCTCCGCGACAACTGCTCCGTCGATAAAAATGATATATATGCGACAATTGCTCCTGCGACAATTGCTCCTCGACATTTGATCCGATCGAGCGACAATTGCTCCGCGACAACTGCTCCGTCGATAAAAAATGAATTATGCAACAATTAATTGCTCGTGCAACAATTGCTCCGTCGACATTTGCTCCAAAAAAAAATCGATTATTGCTCCGTCGATAAACATGAATATGCGACAATTGCTCCGTGACAATAAACTCGGTAGATAGAAATGAATATGCGACATTTACTCCTCGACAATTGCTCCGCGACAATAAATTCGGTAGATAGAAATGAATATGCGACATTTGCTCCGCGACAATAATCTCGGTAGATAGAAATGAATATGCGACATTTGCTCCGCGACAACATCTCGGTAGATAGAAATGAATATGCGACATTTGCTCCGCGACAATAATCTCGGTAGATAGAAATGAATATGCGACATTTGCTCCACGACAATTGCTCCGCCAACATTTTCTCCGGCGACATTAGCTCCGGCAGAAAGCGTTCGATCCGCTGACATTTGCTCCATTCGAGCGACAATTCCTCCGCGACATTAGCTCCGTAGAAGAAAATAAATATGCAACAATATCATATTGCTCCGCAACAATTGCTCCATCGAAATACATGTATGTCGAGACAATAGACCTGTTCACAAATATATCCAAATTGTATGCATACTTTTAAAACAAGGGTTGTTCTTGACAACCTGAAAGCTTGTCAGAGGCTTGTCAGACATAGCAACAAGTAATATATGCAAACTGGATTCCAAGTATTGTAGTTCATTCATTAATAACAGGTTAATGGAATACCTCGTTACTAGGTCCGCAGGAAAGAAACATCAAAATTTGAATAGATTTGTGAACAGGTCTATTAACATTACTGCCGTACCTCTAACTGCTTATCCCACGAAAGTACAATGAAAGTGGCGTAGATCCATTTCGAGGAGTGGGTGGGGGATGAACGTTTGGAGTGAGACAGTTTTGGATTGATAACACCGGCGTAAATTCGTTTCGAGGACTGGGGGTTGGGAATGAACAAAATAATTTGCCGAAATTTCTTGCTCACATTTGAGTATACACACCCCTCACCCCGCACACCCCAACACGCATACTTTTTTTAAATTTATTTTGCGAGCGAGTGAGGCAAGCGAGGCGAGCGAGCCAAAAATTATCACTTCTTCCTTTAAAAGAATTCTTATTTTGTGGTCAAAATACACTCTGGACTTATAAGATATTTAAATGGTATATTTGGTCACCTCACTGCCAAATATTATATACTTCGCTGTTGCAAATGTTTGCTGTCCAAAACCACCCTGTTTCTGAACATTACGAGCGAGCGAAACGAGCAAGGAAAACACACTCTTTTGGGTATCATTTCGTCATCAAAATACACCACAGGCCTATAACCTTTCTAAAATATATTCGTCCGCCTCCCGTTGCATGCCCAATTTGTTTGCCTTCCCAGTAAGTTTCACTCTAGATTTTCAGTGAGCGCAGCGAGGGACGAAAAATATACAAAATACACTTATTGATGATTTATAATGTACACCTATACTTGCAGAAATCGAGGATATAGTGGGACATATCGCTGCAAAAATGTTATCAGTCAGGGAGATAGCCGAATCTTAGGGCGTCCCGTAGTCCCGCGTTTTAGGGTACACTGAAGCGTAACTGGAGCGAAGCGAACTGGTCACAGGGAACCGTTATAAATGTTCTTATTCCAGTCGCTACGAGAATAATTCACCGAAGCGAGCGAAAGAGAGAGTGAGCGAGAGAGAGAGAGAGAGAAAGAAAGAAATACACACACACAAACACGCACTCAGGCCTGCACACAATAACATACACACACACACATACACACACACACACTCCCCCGTGTGTGTATGGTGTACAAACAGTCTATGCATAGGGCATTACAGGCACAGTGTGTTTCGTTGCATTGCTGCAGCAAACTAAGAACGCCTTGAACGAATCTGTGACACGCAGATTTAAAAAAAATACATTTTCGAATCGCGTTTTCATCCTTCAATTACGAATTTTCCACATGGCTTGTGAATACTGATTTTTGGAGGGGATAAACTTTATTTATCCATCTTTCATTGACTGAAATTTCAACATCAACATTCCATGAGGGTTTTTGGTGGTGAATGTTTAAAGATATGTATGTCAAAGCGGTGTAGGATTGTCATTCACTTTGTACATGTCGATCAACGGTCAGAAAGCGGTGAAAGGTCATGAATGATTCATTGAGGCCAATCGTCCCTTTTGTTGGGGACTTTGATCATTCCCGAAATCTCGGTACTCTCCCTGACTGATTATGATGTGCAGGGATCCGCTGCTGGTATAAGAATGACTGCTGATCGAAAACGTCTTGTTTCTAGACTTTATAAGCGGGCAAAAAATGATTTTAAAAAAATATTGTTATTTTTAATACTAAGAATAGGTTTAAGTGTATTGTTACGATCCCTTCTCGTGATTTTAGTAACGTACATTTATCGGCATCTTCCGTTCACACAGAGAGTATGATCAGGGTATGATGAATAGGCTAATGGTCACAGGCGGTTATCTCCTGAAAATTCATCTATTTTAATTAGGTCATCTTGCTGCTCGAATCCTTGCAGTTATTTAACTATCACTTGATGAGTTAAAGAATTTAGCATAAATATTGGATAGAGAGACAAGATTCAAACCTATTCCCTTTCTTAAGAATATTAATAAAACCAGCAATGGTTAATATAGTGAAATCAAGCGAGCGAAGCGAGCGACGCTTTAAATTCATTTCAATTCAATTTCATTCAATTCAGCTTTATTAAATTCCATATAGTATCATTAACATGCAAGAAATATAATATAGTAAAGTGTGCTTAGATATAATCATTAAAATTGCATGCAATTATTAAAACATGAAAAGACTGACAATAAACATGGGAATTTGGTTACTGTATAAAAACCCTTTTGAGTTTGTTTTGACAGCATCTTTCAGGTTTTCCCTTCATTTTCATTCCTCTTTTTCCTTTCTCTTTTCCTCTCTTTTACATTATTTCTTCTTTAGAAAGTGGGGGTATATCAATTTGTACACGCCATCCCTTCTTCTTCCTCTACAAGTGATTATTTTTAATGGCTAGACAGGAGCGAGACCCGGGACCGAACACTTAATACCCCGCTTGACAAGTTCAAAAAGTTGAACTTGGCAACCCAATGATTGTCATACTTTGATAATACTGGTATATTTTATATTTCATGTTTGTATTATTTTTGTTTATATATATTAATGGCAAAACATGCAGTTCCGCCTGGGAGAGTCAGGGAGCTGGAGGCATAACTATGATATTTTTTGTTTGATAGAGTACTGCCATATTAAAGGGCAATCCAACCTTGGTTATGAGATGATTTGTGTGAAAGCAGAAAAATAAGAAAAACAGGATGGTGAAAGTTTGAAAGAAATCGGACAAGGAATAAGAAAGTTATGGAAGTTTGGAAAATGAGATCACTACATCTATGTGAATTTCAAATTGGCAATTTGGTGATTCGATTGTGACATTTTTGTGGACAACTCTCCCATTTGTCGTACACAAAAATATTAATTTGCAGTTTTCTTCGAGGCGCTTTTACCTTCGGGCAGTACTCAAAATATATTGGAGATAGCATACTGTTATAGGTCCTCATAAAAGAAAAAGATCCTACTGAGAAATACATTTTGAAAAAAGAGACATTTTAGTCATTTTGTGTGTTGGAGCAAATGGGGGAGTTGTCCACAGCTACATCACAGTGACATTACCTATTCGGCCAATTTGAAATTCCCATATGTATAGTGATTACAACTTTCCAAAATTCATAACTTTCTTATTTCTTGTCCGATTTCGTTCAAGCTTTCACCAATCTGCTTCTCTGATTTTTCCTCTTTCTGTCAAAGCAACTTGCTATTAAGGTTGGATTTCCCTTTAATAAGTATGATATATGTCAATTTGTTTTGTTTGCGAGGCATTATGCAAGCTCGACGTGGCGGGAGGCCCGGGAGCGAACACTTAATTCTTCCAATTCCCCATTTGTTGGGCGTGTATTCCCTTTCCCTCACTATTACACTATTAAATTGAACCTATGAGCTTAAGCAATTCTCAACAAGCCTCATACATGCAGGACTAGCTTGTTTTCCCCACCAGCAAGTGTCATGACTAGAAATAAATGTTCGCCATTATTTACTCAGTTATGTTAAAAATGTCCAAGATAAAGAAAGAGAGAGAGAGAGAGAGGGGGGGGGGGGGGGAGTAACCAAATAATAAAACATGTAGATGAATAATTGAGTATAGGCAAAATCAGAAAGGAAAGCGGTAGAAAAAAAATCTTTAAAAAGATTTATTGCCAAATCCCGAAACACCACCAACAGCTATTGTTCTGAATTCATTGTGTTCGCTTTTGATGAGGACTTTATATAAGGTTGTCGTTGGAGCAATTGTCGCATTATATAAGTATTTATCGACGGAGCAGATGTCGGCGGAGCAGTTGTCGCATGAGCCATTGCTGCGGAGCAATGATATTGTCGCATATTCATTTGCTTCGACGGAGCTAATGTCGCGGAGGAATCGCTCGGATGGAGCAAATGTCGGCTGATCGAGCGCTTTCCGCCGGAGCAAATGTCGTCGGAGCAATTCTTGAGGAGCAAATGTCGCATATTCATTTCTGTCTACCAAGTTTATTGTCGCGGAGCAATTTTCATATTTTTTTTTATCGACGGAGCAATAATCGATTTTTTTGAGCAAATGTCGGTGGAGCAATTGTCGCAGGAGCAATTGTCGCATATATTCATTTTTATCGACGGAGCAGTTGTCGCGGAGCAATTGTCGCTCAGTCTGAGCAAATGTCGACGGAGTAATAGTCGCAGGAGCAAATGTCGGAGCAAATACCGCGGGAGCAATTGTCGTCAGAGCAAATATCGCAGGAGCATTTGTCGCAGGAGCAATTGTCGCCGGAGCAAATGTGGGTTCCCCGTCTGATAGGGTTAATAATACAAAGTATTACCCATCAATGCGGCAGATCGTCGACTTTCGAGGTTGAAATACATTCTGTGCCCTAGACAATCTCAGGTTTCACATTGGTGAATATAAGTGTGTGTATTTAGCCGATATGGAATGCTTTGAATTGCTTCAATTTAAGTGATTCGTCAAGTATGAATATATTTATAGCAGGAAAAGTGTATTACATGAAGTAGATGCGTATCCTGACAGGATAGCTGTCAATAAGCTTAATATTCGAATTACATTTTTTTTAAATTCTTGACAAAAGAAACGACTGATTAAGTCTTTCAGAAGAAGTTTTAAAAAACGATTGGTATTCATGTTTAAAGAGTCAGAGAATGTTAATAAAACTTAAAATTTGAACTCCTTCACGATTATACAAAAACCAGTTGATTTGTTCATGCTTTATTTTTCTTTTCTTTTGTAATTTAACAGGAAAACAGGAAAATATTAACAATTGTACCATCGAAACCTGTTCATCTAATATTCTCGGTGCAGCTGCGTGCTATGGTAATAAAAGATTATTACGTTGAATACATGTTATTTTTTTTACACTGATTTATATATAACGATGGAATAAGCCATGTGAATAACACACGGTAAGCAAAATTATGATAACTAGTTATAACCGATTGATTTCCACAGATGAACGCTATTTAGGATGCTTTAATGACAACACGCAGGGTCGAGTCCTATCAGACAGTCGACTCATTTCTACAGACATGACAATTGAGAAGTGCATCGAACATTGCAGGAATAACTCCGAGTATGTCTATGCAGGAGTAGAGAATAGCAATGAATGCTACTGTGGTGACGCGAATGCAGATTATGGTCGCCTCGGAAGGTTAGGAGATGGTGGATGTCTTTTCCATTGTGATGGAAATGAATACAGCTCATGTGGTGGAAATGGTGCTATTGCAGTCTTTAACAGTAAGCTATAACTTCTGTTATTATGTCGTAAGCATCATGAATCAGTTAAGAAGAGATTTTTCGATTGATTTTTAATATAAGAAATATGGCATTTTAGAAACACATATAAATGCATACTATTCGTAAATACTCATCTCAAGTGTAAACTGTAAATCAGAGTCCAATTGTTGAGCTAATTCTCATTCCTGATGTTTCAGAAATATCTTGCTGTTCTCATTTGCCATTTGACTGAGAGTGAACGGCATGTTGATGTTGTAGAAAGAAACACATTGCTGCATGTGTGATTATTACTGGAATGTGTACATTAAAAACAAATAGGTCGAAGGGAAAGGTCGACGTAAGTTTAATCACTTAATTCCAGAATTAAACGTTTTGGAATCAATGATCGTTCGGGCTGTCAAGATTTCACATTCATATCTTCATCTACATATCTGTCAGAACTATTAAGTACAACGCTTAAAATTTGTTTATTAGATTCCATATTTATTTATTTCAGTTAACTTTCAGTCAGCGAAAGTTATAACAGGTAATGTATGATTTTCTAATTTTTGTGTACAAGCAAACCTGCAACAAGGAAATCAGTATATAAACACACATCCAAAACTTCCAGGGGCCCAGATATTAACAATATTTACAAAGTTTGATAATCATTATATTTCAGTATTCCCTTCATAGTTTGACCAAGTCTCCAAAAGAGAAAGAAGATTATCACGAGTATCATCAGAAACCAATAATGAACAGATTATCGATCATGTTTGATATTCTAAAAAAAAAATATATTGATTCAGGCAGGTAAATTCCCCAAACCTGACATCTGAACACCATACAATACTAAAGCTTTACTAAAGCGTAATTGTTTTACATGTTATTCTTTTCCCATTACTTATTTATATTTTCTCACTCTTCACAATATAATTTATCCCTTTGGTATTCTAAAGAGACAAGTGCAATACCTTCAACGTGTCAAACTTAGAAATGAGATCGAGCCCTGGAAAATTATGAATTCATTTGAATACCTAGATGCAGTCAGTTCGTCAACAGTTGATGAATCTCTACTCACGTCAACCACTGACAAAGAGATTTCTACAAGAGAAGATCAGGGTCCAGGGAAAACAAGTAAAATCGGTTTGTATGCTAATTTTTGTACTATTACTTTCAGAATACATCTCTTCTGGCTACTAATGAACTGATTAACAGTTGTTCTGATTTCATTTCATTTTGATTGGCCATTGATTTTCCAAGAAATCGTTTCAGACGGTAAATGTAACTGAAAACCTCATTCATGCATCTAAACGTGCCAATCTCTTTATTTTTATAAGAGCAAGTCGTACAGTTCAAAGGTGGGATTATTCCTGTTCTTTAATTTGAATAGTAAATGAAATACATATATAAAATGGGATTGATGAAGTGTATAATTCCGATAAGAGTAAAAAGGAACAATACAGGTATATTCAGTATTATAAACATTAAAAGGACAACTCTACAAAAAAAAAAATAGTTTGTGAAACTTTAAGTTTAATGAATACAATATTTCGGTACCCTTGATGTAATGAGTTAAGTTAAGTTTTTATTGTCTCATTTCTCCCAGCATTGTACGCCGGTGCTGGAGGGGGAGGTGTATTTCTGGTGATCCTAATTATCATATTTATCATTGCGTTCGTAATCTGCAGACGGAGGTAAGCGTATGTCGAATGTAATGAAATTTCATGTCAGCCTAAGGAATATGTCTAAATATTGTTGTTATATTTAATCTATAAGATAATCTGATTGAAGCTTACACATTTATTACATTTCACTGTACTTATCTGCCGTAGATATCAAAAACAAGTTTGTGATAAACTTCAATAATTGTGAATTAGTAATATATACTTTATCACTGTTTTATAAATGTGATTTATTAGTTGCAAAGCGACAGAAATTACACTGTAATTTCTCTGTATAATCTTATAATCTTCTTCATGCACTTACTAATAAGAACGTTTCTTGTGATGGCAGAAATAGAATTTTTTTTTAACAATCAAGGTTTTGTTCCTTCTTATTTTCCGCTGCCAATAGGAAAGCAAAGGAAAGGCCCAGTGATGTTGCCCAACCACTAGCAACCTTAGGTGCTGGTGGTGACAACAGGTCAGCATTGGACACATCTGCCAATAAGGAAGATGATCCTTGTTATGAGAACAAGGGTGCAGAAAAAGAACGCGAATATCAAAATATGAACGAACTAGACAAGGGGGAGTACGCTGACCTTCCTGAAACGGCCAAGGATAAACATATAACGTATATGAACTCCCAGAGAGAAGGTGAGACGAATCAAGCACAACCTTACCAATCACCTCTCTATGCATTGCCTGACCTATCATCTAAGTTTTCCTCAGCTAGACCTGGGATGCACACTTCTTCGGACCAGACAAGTGACACATCGTCGATGTACGCAACGCCAGACAAACGAGCCAAGACAATGTACACTCACAAAGGAAATCAGGACGAGAACAACTTTGACGTCATGTACGCTATTTCCTCTAAGACCCGCCCCGAAACGATCGGCATGGAGGCGGAGAAGGATGCGGGAGAGCTGTACGCGCTACCAGACAAGAAGCAACATGATCACGTGACTCAGAGTGGCGCCGAGAGTACAACGCCACGAGCGATGCCTTCTACTGATGATGTAGGTTTGCTGTACGCTGTACCTGATAAAAATCGTGGAAACAGTGAATGTGATGAAAAAAGCGTGATGGTAGAAAATGAACTTTACACCTTTGCTTAATACTTGACAAATGTTCATTAATTGACTTAGCTTAAGACGCTGTACCTGATGAAAATCGTAGAAACAGTAAAGTTAACTATTCACCTGGATTTTAGAAAAGGATCATTACTTTGTTTCCTGCTTTTAGTAAGTAGTGGAAACTGTTACACAGACCATGAAGTATACAAATGTTTGTGTTTCATGTAAAATACGTTGGTAATAGAGTGTTCAAAATATTCTTAGCAGAAAATATCTTAAGCGATATTGGTATCTCAAAGAGTCTAGGCTTCCAAGCCTAACTTTTTCTTAAACTATATTGACTCTGTAATACAATATCAAACAAGTTGTTGTACTCTCGATTGCGCTTAATAGCAGATGTATTTTCTTGAATTTGCTCAAGGCATCTTTTTAAAATGTTTCTTTCCTCTCATACTCATACTTAACTGACATAGCCATTCACGAAGGTTAGGACATTTATCAGGAGAACATTTGTTTTTCTATATCTGAATATAAATGAAACCAAGTTACAGCAAATGTAAAGTAGATTGGAATGAGATTATGATAACAAGGAGGTGAAGAGAGACATACATGTTGGATTATGGAATTTTTAACGTATTCTTGTGCTTAAATATGATTTTACATGATAGAAGTGGAGCAAGTTTTTAGAAGAGTTTTGTGTTATAAGAAAAGAAATGAAAAGTATCACATTTGTCAGAAAACAAAATATTTATTTTACGCGGTCCTTGCTATTGCAGCACATCCTGATTAAAGGGAAATTGACCTTTCATAGAAAGTTGCCAAAGTCGAAACATGAATATCAGTGGAAAAAAGTTTATTGCAAATTTCAGAAAAATCTCGGAAACAATAAACTTAATAATTCACCGTGATGATAGAAAATGATCATTAAACATGTTTCCTGCTTTGGGTAATAAAGAGTGGAAATAGTTACACTGACCTTGACAAAGTATTCAAATATTGGAGTTATAAATGCAAACTATATTGGTGATTGGGTGTTATGAAATAATATTAAATTCTTTACGGACAATATCAAACGTTCAAACAGGCTTCCAAGCCTGACCTTTTTCCTCAACTGTCATGACTCTGTAATACAATATTAAACAAGTTGTTGTACTCTTGACTGCGCATAACAGCTGATGTATTTTCTTGTATTTAATCTGAATGATTTCTAAAGAAAGAAAAATACATTATAACTTTTGATGCGCGTCTATTCAGCTTATCAGGAATTCAACAGTTATAAACAATGTCACTTTGAAACTTATTTTTAAAAAGTGTCGTCAAAATATCTTTGTTCCAAGTTTGGGCTGATGCAACGGATGTGGGTCAAGCCATATGAATGAGCTAAAATCATTTAAAAAGTTGAATTCTCCTTTATTCTTCAATGCTTTATTGTTTAAAGTAATCCAGTGTATATAAGCTTCCAATGACCTTGTTTGAATCCATACGATAATCATAATTTATTTTAAAAGCCTTCCAACTTCTTGTCTTATGATAAATAAAAACTCTCTGCTCATTTGTCCATTGCACCATTTCACTTGCATAAGTTGCACACGGTGTTTTTCTCGAGTAGCACATGAACTCAAAGGTTTACTCATCTTAAAGACTGAAAACAATAAAAGGAAGGATACATGTGTTGAGAATTACCAAAGTAATTGATAGTAGACTTTCAAGAAAGAAAAAAAAGAATTCCCAAATAAATGTTGTCCATTTTTAATGACTCAGTAAAAAGGCTTACCTTAAACAATGAAGCCAAGATTTTGCTATCATGGCAAAGAAAGTATCATGAAATTTAGCTTGTAATATGCCCTTTCTTGAGTTTGAGTTGACTTTAACCCCTTTTTTATTCAAAAGCACGAAATTAACTGAAAATAACTCAGCAATTGTTTTCAAACTGAAGTAACGAATGCATAATTGGTTTGACCCACATTCACTGCTTCAGGCGAAACGTGGTACAAGAAGATTTTGACAATGCTTTTTGAAAAGCCTACTGCTCAGTCATCCGTGACAGCAAAGTTATGAAAAAGGTATCATTACACATAATATAGGTTGCTCTTTACTATGAAATGAATGTCAAGGTCAGAGAGGTTATAACTGTTTAATTAGAAGCTACCAAAGTTTGGTACTAGTATACTTTTTTAAATACGCACTCCATATCAATGTAAGCGTATGAATGCAGTTGGTAATGTCATCTTTATCCCACCTACCAAACAATGGAAAAAGATGAAATGCTATATCTTTTAAGCTCTTTCACAAGGAAAATGATATTTTAAAATATTTGTGGTGTCTATAGATACATTTGTGACTCGTAAGGTACAATGAAACTACTCTAGATGTAGTTTATTTTCTTTTCTATATTTTAGTTAATTATCTAATTCTGCATGGTACGTGACATTACATAGTATGATCATTATGACAAAAATGAGAATAAGTATAAAGTAAAAATAACAGAATTAAAAGGCAAATATGATCATAATACAGGTACAATATATGGATAATGTAGTAACATGGAGAGGTATGGCAATATAAGCTTAAAGCTTGAAGCATTGCGATACCTTTTCCTTTTTTTGTTGTTGATAATACATATAAAAGGAAACAAATAAAAGGAAACTAACAAATGACTAATTATGACACTAACAACAAACTTGTTGAAACATAACACTATATACAAACCATATACTTGCTCGGAAGACATTAAAAAAGATGAATGAAAATCTTCTGAAATGGCCATTCTAACGAATTAAATCTTAATATTCACAGCAAATACTGGATCAAATTACTCAAATTAATTTTTCTTACCAGATAAGCTATTGGCACTCGCTATAATTGGAAAGTTACAAATAAATCGAATAAAACAAGAATGTTAAAGAAATGGCTAAATATACCCAGTCATGGGGCAACACCTTCCATCTTGTATGCAGCCAAGGGACTGAAAATAACAAAAATATCAGAATTATATGTTAAGTGTCATACATTGTCTTTGGCCTCTACCCTAACCAAAGGCGACCCGAAGGTAAGGCATGCAGGGAAATCGAAAATAGACAGGGAAAGTCTGTGGTCTAATAAGTCCAAAAAGTATGGAGTAAAAGCATCGATGAAAATGACTGAACTAGCAGGGAATACGAGCAATGATTCTCAACCATGGAGATCCATGAAGAGAGCAATCAAAAATGTAATCACCGAAGAAAAAAATAAGAAGTGGTCAGAACGTATATGTACGCAGGCAAAACAGGGTACTTTATTACAGTTGTTAAAAGAAGAACAAAGCGATCTTACATGGAAATCAATAATGTATGGCTTACCCAGGGGTGTTCTCAGTTTTGCCACGAGAGCTGCTATATCGACAGCCTCCCGACCCCTCAAATCCTTAAACTCTGGGGCAAAAAACTTAGCGAAAATTGTAGTTTATGCAATTGTACGGGCACTCTGGCCCATATTCTAAATATGTGCACTGTGGCCCTGACCCAAGGCAGAATCACCTACCGACATAATAGCGTACTAGGATATTGTTAAAGAACTGAAAAAATGTGCCGGTAAAAATGGAATAAAACTTTATCTATTCTCTGACCTTCCGGGGCTGAGAATAAACGGAGGTACAATCCTTTCTAATATGTTAACTACCACAGAGAAACCCGATATAGCTCTTTGTTTTTCCGGAATCTAGCCCTCCAAAAGTGGTACTGATTGAGCTGACGGTCCCTTTCGAACCTAACATTCGAAAAGCTAGAGAACGAAAGGAAGTGAGATATGCCCAGCTGAATAGGGACATTCTATCTAAGAATTATGAGTCGCATCTCATCTGCTTTGAAGTCGGAAGTAGAGGGGTGGTTACCAAAGAAAACAAACAGCAAATCAAGAATATTTTTTTCACCATGTCGGTGCAAGGAAATGCAAAGATGTCATACTGACAATAAGTAAATTGGCACTGATTGGGTCCTACGTTATTTATAACGCAAGGGGTGAGCCACAGTGGACTGACATGGCACTTTTCCACTGATTAACTAATTAACCTTTTTTGAACGAATTTTCTGTTATTTGCCTGAGCCAGGCATCTTCTCTTATTGTAAATGTATATTTTTTTAGCATACATCTCAAAAATCAATGTATGTCTTGATGTTATTTTCATATTACCTTTATAACAAGAAAAGCGAACTATATATATGCATGATATGAGTATTACTGTATCAGTATATAAGACTGACTGGATTTCCCTTTCTCTCTCCCCCCCCCCCCTCTCTCTCCACCTTCTTCCCCCCTCTCTCCCTATTTCTCTCTTGCTTCCTCTCTCTCCTAAGCCCACTCTTTGCCCCACCCTCTTCTCCTATATCTGTATAAATATCTGTATCTATTTGTATCTTTATGTATTACTCTCTCATTCTGTTTGCTCTGAATTACATTCCTGAATCATGACATTTTTAAATATAACGGTACAATTTATATATTTTGCTATATATGTGAATACAATAATTGAAATGCTATAAAAACTATATTCAGTTATTGCTTAAATATCTACATGTTTAAAGAAATAATATTTATGAAAGGTTCAGACTATATTTCATATTAGTAACGATCTATGGCTTTAGTTTTAAATATTTCTGTGATATTACACTAAACAAAACCGAGTAACGAGATATCAACAAAATAAGAATAACCTAAGACACGATGCAGTATGTTTTGAATTTCTCTCCATTTCTTGATCTGAAATTATTCGTTTGATATGTGCATTTTTCTCTGTTACTTATGTTTTATTTGTTAACTGTATCCATTTTATGTTGCCCTGTACCGTGTTCGATAAGAACAGGTAACCTGGGCTTATTGTATTCTCTTTATTGATTAATAAAAGGTGATTTTTTTTTTTTTTTAAAGATAAAATCCCAGTCAAATCTCTCTAATTTGGACAAGATAGAAATGGAGAGAGACAGAAGATGAGAAAGAGAGAGAAAAAAAAAAGAAAGAAAGAGAGAAAGAGATGTCGACGAAAGGGTTAAAAGGAGAATATAGTAAAGCCCCAAAACAACACCAAAACCATTTTTCCTTCTAACTATTAATTCGATTTCTGTTTGCTATGTTATAGACTATGCCTACAATATCTTTCGTCACATTGGAGACAAAGTGCTTTGCCAACGGTTTATTCGTTCACTACATCATTTTCTAAGTTCACCAGTTTAGAGTACACAATCAGGGACCCTTACTTTTGCTCGTCCCAAGTTAATCATATTTCATATCAAACAATATCGACGGGAACTGTGGATAGTTTGCAGGCACAAACCCATGTCATTATGTGTGGAATGTGTAACAGAATGTGTAACAGAATGTCTGAATTGGAAGACTATGGTCTGCTGCACTCCAAAGTCCCTGTACTGTAGCTGCTTATTTAACACAGCCAGAGACTGGAAAAGTTGGACTCAAAGTTAACCTCAAGGCTTCATGAAATTGTGTTGAAGTGTCAAAATAGAGTCTGTGCTTGCAATTTAGACTGTTGATGCCCTTGTCTCTGACAATGCATACATCTTTATGTTTATACAAACATGAAACGAAAGGCGAACAATAGATGTCTTTATTGTATTCACAACGATCGGGTACCTGCCATGGAAATTCCCTTTAACAGCACATTCAATGTCAACGAATTTAACCGTCATTGTATGTTGCGTTTTTTTTTTCTTCTTCTTCTTCTTGTCACATTTCCACCCAACCCCAATTTCTGTTGGATATGAAAATGTAACGATGATCCTGCTTGACATCAATAAACAAAAAAAAAAAAAAAAAAAAAAAAAAAAAAATCCTTTCTTTGGTTGTGTGTAGAATATTATAAATACAAGAGCTTTCAGAATTTCTGTTGAAAAGGGGTTAAAAATGGCTACTTCCTGAAAATATGATATCTACTAGCTTTGCCCAATTCCAGCGGCCTTATGTTTCATTAGTCTATATCCCTCACTCTGTCTCTCTTTACTTACTCTCTTTAACTCTCCCTTTTCTTCTGACCCTCGATCACACTCTCATTCCCTTCTTCTTTTCGACTTCTTTAATTTTTCCCCACCCCCCACCCCTCTCTCTCTCTCAATCTCCCCGAATATGTTCTTACACTTCTCCGTCTTTTCTACCGTCTTTTAATTATACATTCCCATCTCTCTCACATTCTCTATATGTCAAAATCCTGCTAATAATAAAAACTGGTTTAAGATATCATAAATCAATGGAAATGCGTTTAGGGTCCATTTTCATTTACTACTTTTCGCAAATAAGCCCTGATCTAATAAATTGAACGCAGCACAATTTCTACAACCTATAGAGTCGAAAAAACAACAAGCGCAGATGTGTAATACATTATAATGTACCTTAGCTTAAGTTTTAAGTTCAATAAGAATTGTAACCTTATTATCTAATCATATGAAATGATTTATTTAGTAAAACTGTAGCGTTATGGTTCATTTGCAATGAGGTTTTAATGTTTGGTTTAAGGTCTTGAAATATGTACAGTGTTGGGTCCAGGGTCAAAGTTAAGAAATTGACTACTGAAAGAAATTAGCCCTAGGCCAATTGTTACCAGACCATGAGTGATATCTTTGAAAGCCCCCCCCCCCCCCTCGCTGTTTCTTACCCTTCCCGTCTAAAAACAAACCAAAAAACAAACAAACAAACAAACAAAAAACCGAACAAACGAGATAACATACACGAATGACGTGCACTAACGGGAAAAACCATGAAGGAAGTTCGTGTACTAAAATCCGTATTATTTCAAGACATGTGCTTTGGACGCAGTCCAGCTCTTCTAAATCGGAGTACAAATAACGCAATACACTCCTTGTAAATATAGTTGGTGTGGTTCGTGAGTTTATTGTGATATAACTGGTATTACTTGTGCCTTCGTGATTTGTGATTTTGGCCTTCCATTTCAGAGGAAATTTTGGACATTGTATTTCACTGCAGTATGACTACTTGTCTAAAAGTTTGTATTTAGGAGTGAGCAGTCAGTGTAATGTACCAAGGAGTGTGCAAATCCGATATGATATGGATCATAAACCATGGACATAGTATTATTCAATTCTCAACCAAGCAAAATGTGCTGTCAACTCATTGTCAACTGCACAGACGCTGTATGATGCAGTAACACTTTTTTTTTTCACAACGCGTTATCTAAAGGACTTGAAGATATGTATATTCACCAGGCTCTTCTCTACATGTTGTCAGCCATCTTGACTTTAGCTCAAGTACATCAATCAGATGGAGAGATATTAGGTACTTTTCTGTTCATTTTATATCTACTGTCTTCTTTTACTGAAATTTATTATTTCTGATTTGCTATAGATATGCTAAATGTGGAAGTTATCATGGTTATATCCCATGCGTTTATAGTGGAAGTGTATGATGGAATTGTGAACATGAATTGGCGTAAAATATCAATTAACCTGATATTTTGTCTGATCCTATAGCTCTAGACAGGCTTGCAAATGAATAAAATCATCATGGCCCTGTTTCATAAAACTTGTCATCAATGACAAGTTTCAATAACTGTTTTAAGCTACTGAAATCCCTGCATCTGATTGGCTGAGAGCAAATTTGTCGGTAAAAATCTCCGACAAGACACTTGATGAAACGCCCCCCCCCCCCTCCCCGGATATACTAAAATCTTAGCTGCGGTCGGTAACGTATGGGGAAAAATACCTTGGACTTGCCCTAATACTCCAATTGGTAGGACACAGGGTCTCTCTATTAGAATATAATTTGCTACAATAATCACGGTAATGAAAAAGGTCAGAACATTAGGGTATGCCGTAAGTTTCTAATGCAGTGGTACCAAAGGTGGAAATCCCATGCAGGCGATCGAGTGACAATGTCATGAAAAATGATTATGCAAACTTAAGGGAATAGCCTTTTTGGTTTTGGGAGCACTCTAATATAACGGAAAGACAATTTTCAAATGGCGAATGGATAGGCCTACCAAGCTTACCCCAAGTTCGAATTACCTCAGTACAAAGTAAACTATCATAATCGTACGATTGGATATGCTATTCATTTGCACATAAAATCTCGAATTGATTTTTAACATTTAGAAACAGGGTTGGCAAGTAGTATGATCAGTCATGATTTGACAAACTGATATTAATTATGATTTCCATCGATGTTTATTTTGATTTGATCTGATTCAAAGTTTTATACATGGTTTCCCAAAATGCTTGTTCTTGTGACGTAAATTTATATTTTTCATTTGACTATTAGACGTGAGACTGAACAATGGACCGTCTGCCTATGTAGGCAATATTGAATATTCTAAAGATGGTGGATTGACTTGGCATACGACCTGTGGAAAGAACCTGACACTTTATGTCGTTCAGGTCATCTGCAGGCAGTTGGGATTTAAAGGTGCGAACAGAAACATCCAAATGTCTCCCTTCGGCAATGAAACAGAAAATGCAACTGCATATTTTACCTGCCAACTAGGTAATCACACTTTGTATCTACTCTTTCATAATCTAGATGTCTTTTACAATCAACCAAAACGATCATGCCTAATACCTCAGTCACACCGACAGACCCTATTTTTTTTGTTCAGTCTGTTGTCGGTTTGGTGTCGATCTTGTTTTTGTGACTTATATCTAATTGGATCCAGGACAGGGAAGAATCGACCGGGCCCTAGTCCCCTTTTGAAACAATGATACGAATCGAAAATATACTCTACCCAAGAAGTAAGTCACCCCTGACACTTTCCAATATAAGTAGAGAAATATTTGGTGAGATCTGTTCATTACAATAGCGAAGTGTGCAGACCTTTCTTACACACAAATTTCGAGCAGTCGGTAAGAGAAAAAAAGTTGCAGTATGCGTTTCACAACGCAATGCAGGATGTTCATGTGTGTATATATTCAAATCTCTTGTTCAGTTATAACCGAATAACTTGAGATTCAAATTTATGAAACTGCATTGAAAAAGCATGATTCTGAATGTAGTTTTATGAATCTAGATTACAAAATAGCCGTCTTTACATGAACTGAAGATGAAAAGATTTTGAAAAGAGTTTTCACGCGTAATATCTGCCTTCCATTATGTAACACGATGTGAAGCTCTTTTTTTTAATTGTACCGACTGCAATAAAAACCATAATTCCATTATGAAAACGTCAATTGTTCACATATAACAGATCAAAATATTAGATAAGGAAATTCTCCACAATTTGCTTTTTAAATGAACATATTTCATTTAAAAAAGTTCGAGTTATTTTTAAACAATTTCAGGGGGGACATTATTTTTGTATTTATTTATTTTTTAAAAATTTTTTTGACCGAGTATATAATCCATCAAAGAGGCAGATCTTCGACTTTCGTGGTTTAGGAACAATAAGTACCCTAGACAATATTAGGTTTTTCATTGGTGAATAATAAATGCGTATGTGCCCATTTAATTTATTTGATTTGATATGATTCGTGAAGTATGAATATATCAAAAGCAGGATAAATGTATTACAAAGAAATGAAAACAAAATTGGCAGGATAACCGATATATTGTTTCAATTATTCTTCTATAGTTTCCTTAATAAAAAAATAAATAACTGACTAATTTTGCCTTTTAGGAGAAATTTAAAAGTGAGCGATATTCATGTTTATAAAATCAAAGAAGTTTAATTAAACTTATGACTTTGCTTACAAAAACCCATTTGCTTGTTTCATGTTTTGTTGTTATGTTTTCATTTGAAGGAAAACAGGAAAATATTAACAATTGCACCGTGAACAATTGTTCGTCCAATATACTCGGAGCAGCTGCTTGCCATGGTAATGAACAATATCTATTTGAATCGTTTTTCGTACATTAATTACTGTATCATTTTGGAATAAAAACATTTGAATTCGTGTATGCAACAAATGTTATGATAAAATATAAAGTTAAATACTGCTCATGCAAGTACATATAAGAGAAAAGTACTGTCTGGAAGCAATTGGGAAATGTTGATTATTTAGCACATAAGAAATAATTGATACTGTGAGGTTTTGGAATGATCAAAATCATGAGAAATTAACTCTTTCTTGCTGAAAATAAGATGCACTTCTCGCGAAATGAGTACGTTATTTTTTTTGTAAATTGGACATTCCTAATATTTAATTCTTCTAAAATGACATAAGAAGCATATTATTTTTCACTTCTACAAGAAGTCAGCCTTCTCTTTAAATAACCGTTTGATTGCTCCAGATGAACGCTATGTCGGATGCTTCAAAGACAACATAACCAATCGGGTCCTACCAGACAACCAACTCATATCTAATGACATGACGATCGAGAAGTGCATTCAATACTGCGAATCCAGCAGCGAGTATGTCTATGCAGGAGTAGAGAATAGCAAAGAATGCTATTGTGGTGATGCGAGTACAGACTATGATCGCCTTGGACCGTTGGGAGATGATGGATGCCAGTTCCCGTGTGCTGGAAATATGTATAGCTCATGTGGTGGCTCTGGCGGTATTGCAGTCTTCACCCGTACGTTATTGTGTATATTTGTCTAATTATGTCCCATCATTAATCAGTTAAGAAGAGATTTTGATTTATGATGAAAAATGTGGCAATTTACTTGACAAAATTTACATAATCACTTACTTTTTGTAAATACATGTACATGTACTTATCTTTATCAATAATGTTAGTGATTATTAGAATTTTTGATTATAATTAATCGTAAATCTATCAGCAGTAAGCAAAAAAAAAAAAAAAAAAAAAAAAAGCACAACACAAACACATGAAATTTTGATTCCTTATTACCAGAAGGGAATAGTAAACAAGGCAGCAAATATACAATAGATCGCTTCGGTAATGTATGCAAATTTTATACATACCTTTCAAACAAAGGTTGTTTTTGACAACCTGAAAGCTTGCCGGACATAGCAACAAGTAATATATGCAAACTGGATTCCAAGCGTTGAGGCTCATTTATAAAAAGCAGGTTAATTGAATAGCTCGTCACTACGTGCTCAGAGAAGAAGTGTGCATAAATTTGTATATATTACAGAACCGGTCTATTGACCATGCATTCCTACAAAAGTCCAATATTATTAAATTATATTGCAACTTCCTGCATCACCTGTGCACACTGTATTCCTGAACCCGAGATCCGAGGGTTACAATGATTCAGTTCGCTTTTCCCCTCCCAGGCACAGGTGACGCCAAATACTTAAATACTTAAATACTTAATAACACGACTGACATCGTCGCAACTTGTCAGTTTCCACAGGGAAACAACATATTTGATTCTTACAGAGAATCGTACTTATCTGGATTGTATATCAATTGCCTGATAGCGAATGACATGTTGATTGAAGATCAAGCCACATTGCTTCGTATGCAAATAATTCGAATGTGCGAAAAAAAAAAAGAGCAAATATTAGGCATAGGCCTACTAAGTTAAATTCCCGTACATCAAATCAAAAGTATTAGATCTCTTCAGCTGTCAAGATTTCGCATTCATATATCTATGTAGGTGTACATGTACATCACCATTACCACTTCAACTTATTAACATTCTTTTTTTGTTTTACATATAAAATATTATTTATAAATATATAATATGAAATTCTATTCCATTGTGTATTTTCCAAACTCAGTCAGCGTTACAGTACCATCAGATACAACAGGTAAAACCCTTTTTTAAAATTACTTTATCATTTATTTGAGAAGCCTCAAATCATACTGACTTGGTTTGTATATCAATTACCAGATAACGATTGACATGTTGATTTTATAAAGATCAAGCCACATTGTTTCATATGCAACTAATTCGAATGTACGAGATAACAGCAAATAGGCCTATTAAAGAGAGGGGTAAATCCACATATATCAAATCAATATCATTTGTTCTGTTTGACTGTTAAAAAGAAAAAAAATCGAATTCGTATCTTCATTATTTTAATACACAACGTGCATGCACAATATATTATTACTTCCAAAGTAACTAACATTTAGTTTTATTTGTTTCCCCTCTCAGTCAGCATGGCTATATCATCAGAACCAAAAGGTAAAACATATTTTCTGAACCATTTTGTATGAGAAACCCCTATAACACGGAAAATTAATTGCCTGATAGAGAATGTTCATCACATGTTGATTTTTGTTAAAAAATAAAATGAAGCCAAATTGCTTCATAATTATGCAGATTATTCCAACGAGATAAAAAAGCAAATAGGCATAATAAAGAGAAGGGTGTAATAATTTAAATCCCCCGTATATTAAATCAAATGTATTTGATCTTTTACCATACCGTCAGAAACAACGCGTAAGACATTTTTTCCCTGAACCATTTGTGTGTGTGAAACAGTCAATAAATCAAGAGACGTCACTCCTAAAATGCTTGTCCTAGTATCCATATTTTCATCAATATTTGATAGTCAGTGATTTGTCCAAGTCTATATGGACTCAAAATGCTGGAGCCAGTAAATGACACCGTCGTCTTTATTGCTCCAGTTATAAGCCATTATATATATATAAATAGCTTAAGCAAACGTTTAGAGGAGAACAATAGTACCATTCATCACAGTGGTGGATTCAGGATTTTGTGAGGGAGGGGGCCCAATATTCACAAAGTTTTCTGACAAGCAAAAAAAAAAAAAAATGAATAATGATAAAGGGTCATCAGCATTTTGGGGTCTCTTTTAAACTAAAAAAAAATCTTTGACAAGCAACCCCCCCCCTCAAAAAAACAAACAAACAAACAAACAAACAAACACAAAAAACCAAAAAAAAACCCAGCATTTTGGGGGTGTCTTTTTTTCCAGGGGAGAGGGCCGGGCCCCCGGGCCATCCCCTGGATTCGCCCCTGATTCATCATGTTCGACGAAGCACTGCTAAAACGGTGGGAAACTTGAACAATATTGTATGTACTCCGAGCGTTCCCTATAGAGTCAAAAAAGGGTTTTCATCCATGCACACTTTCTGAACTAATTGATTTGATCATACTGCTATTAAATCTGACAAAATAGTTCAAGATTAATTTAAATGATTCATTTTTAAAACCTGTATTTGCACTAGAGAATATTAAGTTATCGAATAGATTTTAAGCGAAAATTAAACTATTAAAGATACAAAAAATAACGGCTAGAGAATAAAAGTCAAGTAAACTGACAAACTACTTTGAGAGGAGATTGAAAAAAAAATGAAGCAAATCTTAATGATAAAAACCATCTTTCTTTTCATGCAAGTAATCTCTAGCCGTAGTGAAGCATTTGCTTGCAAGAAGAACGTCGCTCCTTTTGTTTTCTAACATTTGCTAGGATTTTGCTAATTTCATAGATACGGCCTCACTTTTTTATGAAGAGACCTATGAATGAGCTTCAAATCATCACAATAAGATATTAGAATAAACTTTTCGAAATAAATTGTAAATTTGCTTTGAATCTATAGGTTTAATCAGTTCTTCAACGACTGACCCCTCCTTGCTCACAGGAACCACTGACAAAGAATCTAGTTCGACGTCAACTGAATCTCAGATGAAACAAACTCAGAGGGACAAAAGTAAAATCGGTTTGTATGAAATGATTTCCGAAGTTTCGTAATAAGTACTGCCTTTTCACTGCCAACTAATTAACTATTGAAACCAGCATTTTTTAATACTCATTGATATATATGCTGCTTGGACATTGATGGTGCATCGACCCACCCCCCCCCCCCCCCCGGAATGGTTTCTACATAATGATGTTAATATATCAATCACTTAGTCACTTCTATTTGCTTATTCAGATATCTTACGGTTCGAATGGATTAGTATTCCTATACTTGAACAAAAGGAACGAATGTTACAGGGGACCATGGCCTGTATAACTCTGCTAGGTCATAAAAGGGAGGAATTATTTTATAAGCATTTTAAAGGGAAATCCAACCTTAATAGCAAGTTGCTTTGAAAGAAAGAGGAAAAATCAGAGAAGCAGATTGGTGAAAGTTTGAATTAAATCTGACAAGTAATAAGAAAGTTATGATTTTTTGAAAGTTGTAATCACTATGCATATGGGAATTTCAAATTGACCGAATAGGTAATGTCACTGTGATGTAGCCGTGGATAACTCCCTCATTCGCTCTAACACACAAAATGACTAAAATGTCACTCTTTTCACAATGCATTACTCAGTAGGATCTTTTCGTTCATGAGGACCTATAACAATATGCTATCTCCAATATATTTTGAGTACTACCCCGAGGGTAAAGGCGCCTCGAAGAAAACCGCAAATTAATGATATTTTTGTGTACGACAAATGGGAGAGTTGTCCACAAAAATGTCACAATTGACTCACCAAATTGCCAATATGAGATTCGCATAGATGTAGTGATCTCATTTTTCAAACATCCATAACTTTTTTAGTCCTTGTCCGATTTCTTTCAAACTTTCACCATCCTGTTTTTCTTATTTTTCTGCTTTCATACAAATCACCTTATTATGGTTGGATTGCCCTTTAAGTAATACTAGGTAAAGTTCTTCATAACAAACACGTATGTTCCCTTTTCGCTCAATATTGGACAAAATTTTAGCAAAGTTACTTTAGAGTGCACCTAAAAAGACAAAGATATCTAATTTTCAATCCTATCCCGTCGCAGCTAGTATCAAATAAATTTAAATATGAAGTTGTCTCTCTTTCTCCTCTTTTTTTTTCTTCTTCTTTCTTCTAATTTTCCCCTAGGATTGTACGCAGGTGTTGGAGGGGGAAGTGGATTTCTGGTGATACTTTTCATCATACTTATCATTGTGTTCGTTACATGCAGACGGAGGTAAATGTAACCGTGACGACTGTATTTTCTCTGACATACCATATACATTCAAAGGTCATTTTAGGATGAATAAATGTGTCTTCATGAATCATGCTAACTGATCTATAATAGAATCCGACTTTAGGCTATACTGGTCTCCATTGTACTAATCTTTATCATTGTTGAGCTATATCGCAGTTGCAGGGTTGTGATATTTTAGTGAAAAGGCAGATAAAACGTATAGCAGTAATACATGTATTTTTTTTCATTGGAATGATCTTTTCCAAATGTTTAAATGCTCTTCCTTCATTCAGTTAGGGAACTAAAATCGAGGACTAATCTTTGAGAACATAGAAATGGGTAATAAATTAATACTGTTACAATCAAGCACAGTTTGTTTCTGTCTTTATTCTCTGTCCTTAGGAAAGCGAAGAAAAGATCACCTGATGTCGACCGACCACTACCACCCATCGGTGATAGTGGCGACAGGGGGTCAACATTTGACACATCTCTCGCTGAAGGAGGAGATCCTTGTTATGAGAATAAGGGTGCGGAAAAAGAGCGCGAATATGAGAATACGAATGAACTGGACAAGCGCGAGTACGTTAATGCTCCTGAAGCCGGCGAAATTAAACAGACAGCGTTCATAAACTCCCAGGTTGAAACCGATTCGAATCAAGCAAAACCTGACCTTGTGACTCTTTATGCAATGCCTGACTTATCAGCTAAGTCTTCTTCAACTAGACCTATGCCGTTTACTTCTTCGGACCAGACAAGTGACCCATCATCGATGTACGCCATGCCTAATAAAAAGGCCAAAACAGTGTACAATGACAACGGGAATCAGAACAAGAATAACTTCGGCGCCATGTACGCAAATTCCACTAAGGCCCGCCCAGAAACGATCGGCATGGAGGCGGAGAAGGATGCTGGGCAGCTGTATGCGCAACCAGACAAGAAGCAACATGATCACGTGACCCAGAGTGGCGCCAGGAATACGACGCCACGGGCGATGCCTTCTACTAGTGATGTAGGTTTGCTGTACGCTGTACCTGATAAGAATCGTGGAAATATTGAAGGTGATGACAAAAACGTGATGGTAGAAAATGGACTTTATAGCCTTGCGTAATACTTAGAAAATATTACATTAACTAAGATAAAGACGCTGCACCTGATTAAAAATCGTAGAAACAATAAAGTTAATAATTAACCTGGATAATAGAAAATGATAATTACAATGTTTCCTGCTTTAGGTAAGTAGTGGAGATTGTTACACTGACCGTGACAAAGTATTCAAATGTTTGTGTTTTATGTAAATTATATTTTGGTGATAGGTTACTGAAATATAATGTTATAATATATACTTCCTATACGGTCAAATAAGCTTACAAGCCTGATTTATTCTTCAAGTGTATTGCCTCTGCCTTAAAATCCAAAACGAGTTGCTGTACTATCGAATGCGCATAACAGCCGATTGATTTTTTTCTTGTATCTGCTCAAAGTATGTTTTAATGAAATGATACCCACCTGACATACTCTTTACAAATTACGGGCTTGTCTGTCACTCGTTGCAAAGTCTAATACCAAGGAAATGAAGATAGACTTCTTTATTGGATTTTATGTAGTCATTTATGTAATCTTGTGTTTAACTATGCTTTTGCATGAGACAACATAAATTAAGTCCGTGCAAGATTCCCCCACCCCATAATGCAGCTCATCGTGATTAAATGTGAATTCACTTTTCATAGGAAATTGCCTAAAGTATGTAGAAACCGGAAATATCAGTGGAGTAGATAAGAGACATTCTCAGAAAAATGGAGGAAGGATAAGAATATTTTTGTAAATGTTGAATTTACTTATGATACGGGGAATCCCCTACTGTTATTCGGTCGAGATAAGAGTGCCATGCAAGCAGAATCCCCACTTGTTATACTCAATAATCATCAAAATATTGCGTTTTATTTTTCGTGAAATAAAATCCCCTTCTAATAGTCTTCACAAGTGACATTATTACATGGGATCCTACCTTAAAATTTCCATGTATCTTTCAACCTTACAATCGATCAAATTGATAGGGTTAGGGTTTCGTCAAGGTCAGGGTGAGGGTTGGGGTAAGGGTCAGGGTTATATTAAGGAAGTTGTTCTCCTTGTTTGACATGTAGCTTCGTGCTGTTTTTGTTTGTTTGTTTGTTTGTTTTTTGTTTGTTTTTGTTTTTTTTGTTAATAATACAATACTTCGTTGCCAATGGGAGATTAGAAATAAAACAAACTAGAAAATAAATCCTTAATTTGATACAATTTGGTAAGCAGAATAGAGCTAGAAAATATAAGACTGCGTTAAAGGAAATCATTACCAAGAGTGAGGAGGAAAACTTATCAACATAGCAACTATGTCTATAAATATTTGTATTATTGCTTATAATAATACAAAGCAAAATACCAATATTCGGATAATCAAATATACTGCTAATATACTATGAAAATAATTTGAAGGCCATAAAGTCTAAGAGGTGAATGGGTAACTGAAGCTAATGTTTAAAACAATGCTACGTTTATTTGGACAAAAGTAGATAATGTTACATGTTTATGGGTATAGATATTCCTTTCTTTGTAATGTATTGCGATTTTCATTGAGAGGAATTTATGATTTAATTTGATTATTATCAATGCTACATTTCTGTTAATACAAATTATCAAACTTTTATTATAACCATAATAATCTTCTGATGTGACTTTGGGAGTACAGATGTAAATCTTATTACATTTTTTTATTAAGTATATTTTCTATGCTTATATCTTGATAATCTGTCTTTCAGATATAATGTGAAATCAATAAATACATAAATATTCTCGTGGTTACTACACTGCTACAAATCATTTGGAGAACCGTAACAACTTCAGCCTTTTGAACGTATGTGATATCAATCACCCTATTCAACTGTAGTCTTTGTCATGTTATGTATATTTTTATTTTCCACACGATTTCCTTTTTACACGAGTGCCATGTTACATATTAACCTAATTCATTTCTTACAGTTTTTTCTTTTGTGTGTTTATATTTTACTATGAACTTCGTTTTATTTGACCTTTTTTCAGGCTTGTGATGTACTGGAAATAAGGTATTGGAACGTTCACGTATTATGAGTAAAGGCAACATGATTACTGAAAGTTTTAACGATAATGGGGAAATGAAATATAATAGATGATCTCTGTAGGTTTGCATGGTGGAGTTTATAACGTGGAGAAGGTTTACGGTTCACCATGTGTAGTTAAAAGAAAGGAAATATAGGCAGAAATTGAAATGGAAAGACGAGAAAGGATGAGAAGAGGGAAATAGAGGTATTCTCTTCACTTCAACCTGCTACTACTCAAACCATCGCTACTCAAGCCACATTCAGCTCATCTCATCTGGTTTACAGTCCTTTTCAGGACTTCACTCATTTTCAAGAAAGAAGACCTCTATTTCCCTCTTCTCATCCTTTCTCGTCTTTCCATTTCAATTTCTGCCTATATTTCCTTTGTTCTAACTACACATGGTGAACCGTAAACCTTCTCCACGTTGAAATATAATACTTTTTACCTTGC
The DNA here is from genome assembly GCA_025618425.1 of Heliocidaris tuberculata. NCBI lineage: Eukaryota > Metazoa > Echinodermata > Echinoidea > Camarodonta > Echinometridae > Heliocidaris > Heliocidaris tuberculata. The sequence goes on from CM046841.1 coordinate 4,317,988, forward strand.
AAGAAAATCCTTTTTATAACGGCTGTGCATTCACGTGGAAATCACTGTTTAGGGTGAAATATGACTCACAGTACCCAATAAAGAGACAATGAAACTAATATTTTTTTGTCTATTGTGAACTTTAGTTTCACATCAGTTAAAACATCTGACTGTGCGGAAAAAACAAGATAACTTGAAAGATAATTGCAAGTAATGAGCTCATATCTATAAAAATCAATAGAAGATACAGCTTAATAATGAATAAGAAGTAAATCTACATAATTAAACAGGTTAAGACGTTTTGAACAGATATGTTAAAACTGAGTTTTGAACTGTAAGTATATGTTCTCATTTCGGAGTTGACGAGGGATTGAATATAAATGATTATGCAGAGTATCATAATTTTCCTCTTGTCTGAAGCATTTTCTTTTCGTCGACTACGTCCCCCGTTTCTTTGAGTCATGATTTATCCACCACCATCATATAAAGATCTGACTCCTTTGTAAAGGTGTTACCAATTGCACTTACCATGCTTTTCAAGGCGACTTTAGTCAACACAAATGCTAATGTTATAAATAATGTCATTCAAGATTGTATTGTTAAATATATATATATATATATATATATATATATATATAAATATATATATATATATATATATAAATATATATATATATATATATATATATATATATATATATATATATATAACACTTCTCTTTCGTTTTCTCCATTTCCTTATTATTACGATTTTTTGTTTTCAATTTATTTTTTGAAAATCTTCTTTTCAAAAGAAATGCATATTATATATATATATATATATATATATATATATATATATATATATATATAATGTGATGATGTTGAGTCTACTTTTACCATTCGCTTTGGTTTGGGTGATATAGAACATAGTGGGATGAATTCAAACCAAAGATGACGCAGGATACTCAGGAAATTTAAGCTTTCGTCTTTCGACTTCTTCAGAAATTTATTCTGAAACAGTTATAAAGAGAAGATACAATCACTAAGAAAGGCATGACAAAATTAACGAAGAGAATAATTCACAAAATACAAAGAGAAGACACAATCATTCAAAAATTGACGGACTAATATTATTGTCAGTAGAAATATCATGTAAAAATACCGAAATTTCAAATGAATTATAATAAAGCCGACATACCTGTCGTAAACAGAAGTGATGCCAAGGTCTTGTTGAATTCCTTGAATAATGTTAATAGTTTTGATAGTTTTGAGTTGCTTGGATACCCACTGGTGTTAAAAAGCGTACTGCGCTTTGCCAATGCGCATGTGTTGCCATGGGTAATATCATGAATATTCATTAAATACATGAAATGCACCAAGTGCATATATTTGGGAGTAAACAAGTCACCGAGTTCATACAACATTCTACTTATATACTACATGTACTATACGAATTGTATATATATATATATATATATATATATATATATAAGCGTATAAAACTCGGATCAGAGTGTAGCAAGTATAAGCGTATAAAACTCGGATCAGAGTGTAGCAAGTATAAGCGTATACGAATTTGTAAAGAACGCACACTAAAAAGTAAGATTAAATTTCCTGCTTGTTTAAATTGTAATCTATACTACGTGTAAAAGAGTTTATGAGAAATCTGATAAGGAAGATCTAATTTACACTCTTGCCTCAAAGTTTTATTCAGAATGAAACAGAATAGTAGGGAAATGAAAAAGAGAACACTAAAAAAAGAAGAGGAAATACCTTCCGGCATTTTTCTCGACAAACATGACAAAAGGGAAATGATTGGATACTTGTGATGCTATTGCTACACTCTGATCCGAGTTTTAATGGAGGCTATGGAGCAAATAACTACAGTAGATTGCATACTTAGATAAACATGACAAGAGAGCAATACTTCTCTTTCGTTTTCTCCATTTCCTTATTATTACGATTTTTTGTTTTCAATTTATTTTTTGAAAATCTTCTTTTCAAAAGAAATGCATATTATTATTATAAACATAACTTGCTCAAAACAAGCGTAAGAGGGTAATAGGATTAACTATGGGTAGTTGAGTATTGGAATACATTTTGATTAATGTTAAGCCTGGTTTATCCTAGGCCGCTGATTGATGTAAGGCCAAGTGCCAGCCCCTAAGCTCCGTATAAAGTATCACATTTATGTAACAAAATAAAGTTTTGAAATTATTTTTTTAGTGTGAAATGAACATGGAATCAATTTCATCAAGACAAGTATTTGTATTTGCATTTAGTTTCAGATCTACGGGGAATTGTATAGGATTAAGAGGGTGACATTTGGCACTCCATAATTCTGTGGCTTAAATCTGCGCACTTAAGGGTGCACACCTGTAATTATTTCCCCGTAGGCTCATGTGTTAAAAATGAGAAATAAAAGAAAATCATGAAAAATAAGTGCTAACAATGGCACCATTCAAACTTTTGTCTTTACTAGTTCTACAATACCCTTAAGTTCCTGAAAATATGAACGTCTGTTTTTCAGCATTTTTTTTTTTTCGATTTACAGGGGCTGCAATTATGGGCTGCAACTAAGACTTACCACAAACTTGGTCAAAACTGCAGTGGTTATAAGGTTTCTTGCGCCACTAATGAAGTCCCCATAAAATCCAACTGGGGCCAACTGGTGCTCTCTCATGGGACTGATCTGGGGCCCGTTGCACAAAACTTGCGTTTGAACGCAACTCGGGAAAATCAAACGCAACTTTATTTTCAGCCTATCAGAAGTGCGCATTAAGGACTTGCGTTTGAGTTTTAAGAGTTGCGATTAAACGCAAGTTTTATGCAACGGGCCCCTGAACCAGTAATTATCCCTCTTTTATGCACATATGAAAGAAAAAAAAAAAGTGTTCAAATATGTATCACTGAATTTATATGAACTTTTTTCAACAATTACATCATCAAACAGCATCAAACAAGGGTCGACTGGGGAATCCTGGAAAATGACTAGATCTAATTGCAGGAGTGCGTCCTTAGGCGGGTTTTAAGCCTGGCTAAAAGTTAGGCGGCTTTCGAGAATACCGGCCGCTAAGTCTAATGGCTTATTGCCGGTGCATTATGGTAATGGGTCAGTGGAGTACAACTGGGGATGTGGGACACAGGGGGAAAATCATGCCCCTTCCCCTCCTCCACATGAAACCAATAAACAGGAACAAAATATGGGGAAAGGAAACAGAGTGAGAAGGCAATACGGGAAAAGGATATGCAAGAGGAGTGTGATGGGCTCACACTCCAAACCCTCCACCCCCGCTCGGTCGCTTTGCTCCCTACTGAAGTTTCATCAACCTGGGAAAATTGTGCCCCCCCCCCCCCTCCCCCACACACATCATTGTTCTTCACTGGTACAGGTGATTAGTCTAAAATGTGTTCTCACAATTGGCATTGCTCGGGAATGGGGGAAAGGAGAATGGTGAAGAATGAAGAGAGAGAGATAGTAAAAATGAACTGAACCCCCACTCTATACCTTGTCCCCTCACATTCTATCGACCTTATTGTATCAGTGCCCCTTCTGACCCCGGTGTCCCATCACTAGCTTGACCAATACGCCGAATGAATTAACTTCATAAAGAATCAAGAGTGCTCTCGAACCCCCAGAAAACCAATGCTTGAAAGCTGTTCAAAAGGTGTATGGAAATGTATTTTCGGGATTACCACTAGTCTCAACATTGATAACCTAACAATATTAACTCTACAGGAGTTGTACCGTTTCTTTTGACACCGAGCTCTTCTCACCCTGGTGATCTTTCTGACTTTAAATGCTTCTGCCGGAAAAAAACAAAACATCCAAACGCCCCTGTTCTCCGGATTTCTTTCTATAAAAATAAAATGTTGCTATCTGTAATTTCTTTTAACAGAAAATAAAGGAAGTAGACGTGTAAGGGCAAATAAAAAATTATACAGTTATCTCCTATCCAGTTTTAACAAGGAAATATTATTTCGAGGAAGTCAGGTTGTTTAAAATGTATCGGCTTTCATTGCAGGCTTTGCACATTGTTGCAAAGTCACCCTAACTCCAATGCCTTTGTGCATGCAGCAACGATAAGCTGACGGTCGTTTAATAGCCTTGTACATATTGTGTGAGAAACCAGGTTTTCTTTGTCAATAAAAACTTTTTTTTTTTTATTTAACATGCCTTTTTTCGCATGGGAATGGCTCCCACATTATGTCAACATTAATTAAGGATTAGACGAACTTTACAAGTTGCAGCGAAAAGGACAATTAATGGAAACTTTATCGAATCTTACGATACCTGGATTATTTTCATTGGGAAAAGAGGAACTGCTGCATACCCAATCTGAGCTTAGCCTTTGACTTCCAGAGCAACATTTGATACTTCAAGATCATGAGTGTGCACCAGTTCTTTCTCGGCGTGCTTGCAGTCCTCTTGGTTTGCGGCTCGGGAGCTTCTCAGTCAAATGCTGGGGCAATTCGTAAGTCAAACTCAATTTTATACAGACTGAGTAATATATATATATATATATATATACATTTGTTTCCAGGAACAAATCATAATTCACAATTCTCTCTCTCTCTCTCTCTTTATTCTACTCATTGTCAAAGAAGAAAAGAAGAAAAAATTAATCATGGAACGCCTCTGTCTATTCTTAAATCTTGATCTAGTCTCTGTGATCTCCCTTTCTTGTCAGGTGGTGTATTATTTATTCATTTATTCATTTATTTATTCACGAATGTTTATACAGAGTGGCCTGAATCAGCATAAAAAACAAACATATAAAAATAACATAATATAATAACATAATATAGTATAAAGCAGAAAAAAATTCCTGGATAATGGCAAGATAGAAATCACCTAAAATTAAAAACAGGCTGCTCTTCCTCAGGGCTTTGTTTGATTACTATTAAAATGATGCAATATTTGAACAGATCAAAAATTGATCAAGGTATATAGAAGTTCAATTAAAAACGGATTAAAAAACATGTAAGGCGAAGTATATATAAAAAAAAACAACTAAAGCATTACACTGCACATGAGGGTCGATTTGAGAATGACAAAATATAACAAAATAAGATGTGACATAAATACATCAAGTTATAGTTAATCATATGAACTTACTCAGATCAACCAAAGAAAGTAAGAATATTTTTTATTACTAACAGGCGTAAAAAAAAGAAATTCGGTTTTTAACAGGAGAGAGAGAGAGAAAAAAAAATGTAGCTACGAAGATTAAAAAGGTTGCATAAAAAATCAATATGAAATCATACAGTGAAGAAAATGATACAGTGATCCAAATAATTGAATTGCATAATACATTACAAAACAATGGAGGTGGTCATGTTTAAAGAAAATTGAAAAGGTTTACAAGTCCTATAAAACAATAGATATGTCTCTACATGTGCCTAAGAAGGTGTTTGAAGGAGTGAATAGTTTTTGAGAGCCGTGCATGGTCGGGCAGTTGGTTCCAATAGACCGCTTCGGTAATGTATGCAAATTTTATACAAACCTTTCAAACAAAGGTTGTTCTTGACAACCTGAAAGCTTGCCCGCGGCTTGCCGGACATAGCAACAAGTAATGTATGCAAACTGGATTCCAAGCATTGAGGCTCATTTATAAAAAGCAGGTTAATGGAATAGCTCGTCACTAGGTGCTCAGAGAAGAAGTATGCATAAATTTGTATACATTACAGAACCGGTCTATTAAATGAGCCTAGATATACAAAGGATTTTTTGGAGAAAGCCGTTCGACATTTTGGTGGTCTCAAAAGCAATTTATTAGAGGTACGCGTGGTCCTTGTCGAGACATCGTCAACAAGAGAAAATCTTTGGTATAAGATGGCGGGAGCTAATTTATTAACGCATTTAAACATCAGAAGACAGGAGGCCCTATGAAGAATTTGGTTTAGTAGGGGCCAATTCAGTTCATTGAAGACAACTTCAGAACGTGTCTGCCATGTACCATTGGATACCATGTACGCTGCCCTTTTATGTAGTCTATTCAGGGTGTCATGATTACCTTCTGATCTGCCACACCATACATTAGAGCAGTAGAGTATATGTGGGATAATACATCCCCAGTACAGTTTTGCTAATTGTGGCTTATTAAAGTCGTGCTTATTTCTTCGAATTATTCCCAACTTTTGTTTTAGGAATTAGAGATTTCATCATCATCATTAATTTCGTTTACAAGTTCATTGATCGAATTTATGAAGTAATCATTAAAACGTTCCGCTACTTCCTTTGGCTCAGAGAGATCGTATCCGTTTTCTACCAAAGAAACGTGTTTGTCATTTGATCCCTTAGTGATGGTCTTAAAGCTCATGTAAAGTTTTGGTAAGCCCTCAAAAACTGTTCGTCAGATTTCTTCAATTTTTGTTGATAAATAGCAAGATACTAGCAATACTAAGACACTGTGAAGATTTCGCCTCCTAAAGTTTAATATTAAACAAATAAGAGGCAAAAACTAATTTATGTGCCGGGACATGAAAGGCACCTAAAATCCCAACAAAGGCAGCATGTGCTATACACTGTAAACACACGTGTAAAACCAATGATGAGTAGCTACACACAGTGCACACATGCTGTCTCTATGCGAAGCCCAAAGATTGCTGTGCGGGGAGCCGTCGGGGTGGAAGGGTCCTAGCATAATGGCAGTGATCAAGCATTTCTTACAGATGTTTACACTGAAATTCACCAGAAATCATAGATGGAATACCAAATGATCTCTTACAGACATCTTTTGATACAAGGGGAACAACATGTTTCTTTCCAATTTCTTTTTTTCTACTAATACTGTACATGAGCTTTAATAACATCCCATAGAGCATTTGGGGTTGAGTGATTAGCATGTAAGAGAGAATCCATGTAATTGGTTTTCGCTCTTTTAAGTTCAAATCTTACCTGTTTTTTCAAGAATTTGTACTCAGTCCAGTGAACGGGAGAGGATGTTTTTCTAGCTTTTAAGACAATGATCACGCCGGTTCATTAGGACAATGATATCCCCGGTTACCCAGGGGCATGGATTTTTTTTCTCAAGCGCTTTCTCAGTATGGTATAAACCTATTGACAACTTTCATAATCGTGGTATACCAATATTCCCAGGCGTCATTTTGTATCATTCATTTGTATGAAACAATGTTTTGTTCTGATAGAGCACTATAAAACTTTTCGATATCTAGATGCTTGAAATTTCTCCATTCAATAACGTTCTCGACGGATTTGGGGCATTTATATCCATACACAGTAAATACAAGATAATGATCACTGAAAAATGTAGTGAATACTCCTGTGATACTGTGGTTATCCGGGTCAGTACAAAATATTAAATCTATTATGGATTTGGAATGACGATGTTACCCTAGTGGGGGCATCAATAAGTTGATGCAATAACAATCCTGACATAATTGATTGCAAAGTGGTGGAAATATTATCGTTCTTGACAGGGCTCATGTCGCAATTAAAGTCATCAAGTATAACTACATCATTATTCGCATGAGTCACAATATTGCCTGCCAAGTTATTTATTGAATCTGAAACTTCTACGGGAGAATTTGGCGGTCTATACAAAACACATGTAGTTAAAGGTTTGATTCCCTTTGCTTGTTACTTGAATACAGATTGCTTCGATTTCGGTTTCATAATGGATGAGACGTTTGAAAGATATAATTTTACATATATACATGTACATAGCAACACCGCCCCCGTGCCTATTGCCATCTTTGCGGATAATACTGTAATCATGTGAAGTTCTGAGTCGACGATGGTATCATCACATTTTGATTCAAAAATTATTTGCATATCAGTTCTTTTACATTTCGTCAATTCTTATGGAAGAAGAAATTTGTCTATAACCCTTAAAGCGAAAAAAACAACAACAAAAAAAAACAACAAAAAACCGTACTTAAGACTACATTCTTGATTCTAGTTCTTTCTTTAACACTGTTCTATTCCATCTTATATTGGCAATTCAGACAAAAATACGCGATGTCAGGTTTTGTTCTGTAGCCAACTTGACCATTTTCTTCTAAATCCTTCGGTATGAGTCATATAATTATATGTCATGTCTGATATTTATACAATTTATTTATTTGTATACTTCCTGGACCCCATGGAAGAACAGTAGTGTCGTGCCTGGCACAGCTGAATATGGGTTACACAGCCGTTCCATTCATAATTATGCAAACACTTGTATTGTACATAGCTTATATGTGTGTGTGTGTTTTTTTTTTTTTTTCTAACTGAACGGAATATAAATACTACTACTACTACTACTACTACTACTACTACTACTACTACTACTACTACTACTACTACTACTACTACTACTACTACTCGGGTTTATCAGTGCTAGGCAAAATCGCAAAAATGCACGTGATTTCAAAAAGATTGGAAGTCACTCTCTTTGAATAATTTTTGTAAAAATAAAGCAGAAAGTCCTCCTTGTATGATATCTTATTGTGGCCAAGTTGTCTTTGGGCATGTGATAATTAATAGTTATTCAATAAAGAAGAAAAAGCATTGTTTATAGTTTTTATCTGTTTCTCTGATTCTAGTTTTCTCTTAATGACAACTTTTAAGGGAGGGTTAATTATCTCTTGAATTACCCTTTCTTGATTAATTGATTACTTGCAATGTTCCCACATTTTTAAACAAATTGAAGGAGGATTATTAAAGAGGTTCTAAGATTATTGAATTTTAGTACATGGGGAAAAATTACCACTTCGTTTTTGTTTCAAGGAAACGTGTGAGTTATTTCATTAGTAAATAATGTTTTGCCTTAGTGCAGAGGTACGATTGGTGAATGGATCTTCGCGCTACGAAGGCACTGTCCATTACTCTTCCGATCATGGAACGACATGGCACGCCCTTTGTGGAACCAACCTTGGTATCAATGAAGTGAAGGTGATTTGTAGGCAGCTTGGTTACAATGGTGCGAACAGGAACCTCCGAAACTCGCCATTTGGAAACGATTTAATGGCTGGAAATAAAGACTTCACCTGCGCTGGTGGTAAAAAGCTTATCCTTCTTTGAGCATGCACATTATTCAAAGTCATCCGTTAGTTATCGATGAACAGTCTAATAGAGTAAAAGGAACCTACTATCCAAATTTTATAGTAAATGGATAAAATATTCATCTCAGAATCGTTATCATCATTGTAGACTAAGGTATCTGGGTTTCGACTCTATTGACGATGATCCTTTTTTTTTTTCTTCTTCTTCTTTCTTCTTTTTATAAACAGTTCTCCGTATCCTCCATTTTCTTCTTGATCCTACTTTTTAATTGTCTTGTTCTTAATTGTACTGCTTTCTATTTCTCTTCCTTTCTTCTTCTCCTCCTTCTTTTTCTCTTTCTTCTTATGCTTCTTATCCTCCTCCTCCTCCTTCTTCTTCTTCTCCTTTTTATTTTTATATGTAATCACAAATGAAATTCAATTCCATTTTCTTCTGTTCGCAGGTGAAGATAACCTGCAAGGCTGCACGATGGCTTCTCAGTGCCCACCTAGCATGACTGGTGAACGCAACTCAGGCGCGGCTGTTTGTTACGGTAATGATTATAGGTGTGACAACCATAATTATGCAGAGTATTTTTTGTTTGTTTGTTTGTTTGTTTGTTTTTTGTTTGTTTTTGTTTTTTGTTTCAGGGAAATAACATTCATTTGAGCGGCTGGTGTAAGATAGCTTAGAACATGTGTAGTCATCGTATTAATTCAATAAGAATTAAGTAATTATTATTTTTTTTTAATTTTGGACACGCCTGAAAAAAAATCTAGCGAAGACAGAAGTAAATGACAAAAACTTGAATTCTGAGATGTATCATTGATGTGAATTATCTTTAGGAGTACAGAGGTCGTGATCCAGTGGGTATTCAAAGTTTCAAAGTTTCAAAATTTGAAAGTTTGATTTTCCACATTTTATTAACCATTACATATCAGAAATAAGAGCAAGAACATAACAAATTGTATAAACAGACATAGATATAACATAATTCCATAGACTTGGTTAGGATTTACATTGATAAAGCAATTGGTGTGACGTAAACGTTCAGAAAAACATGAGTGGGGGGGGGGGGGGTCTGTTAACATGATTAAGAAAGCATGAAAATTGATAGTAGTTACAATCGATTTCTCCATTTCTCCAGACTATGGATGGCAAGGTAAATGATTCGTATCCATTGACATGACATTAGTCTACATTTCGCTAATCTCGAAGTGATTTGTTACCCGGTGTAAATAGATTGCTTGAAAGCTAAGTAGATCAATCTACGGTTATAGTAACCTTAAAGACATATGCGCTATAATGTGAATGTAAATACAATGTACTACTATTATTAGATTCATTTCTTTTGATAAGATGTTCGGGTTACGGTTTATAAAAATAGTAATAATAATATGAAAATTTTATTTAGCACCTATTACAAAATGTTTCAAAGCGCTTCACACTAACATTTACAATCAACATTACTAACGAACTTAACATTACTTACATTACTAAGGAAATTAACATAAAATGTAACTTACAAGGGAAATTAACATTAGTTATCAGAAAGCAACTGAACATAAAACATTATACATATGAAAGTAAATAACACGATTCCCTATTCTTTTAACTATTTAGTTATTGAAGCTGTTGTTGAAAGTGGTAAGGCTTTAGTTTCTTGAAAGTGTCAGTGGTGGGTGAGTCATGCATATGGGCAGGGAGAGAGTGTTGCCTTTTAAATATAAATCAGACATTAGTATTGGGTTCTATCTCTTCTTTGCTGATGTAAGTTAGCCATTTGACTAGCCCGTGCTATATTATACCCATACTATACTATACGTTTCTACTTGAAAATTAAATGAAGGTAATTATGTCTTTCGGATGACTTGATATAAGACACACCACTTACAGATAAATGTATTCTTGTGTAAAAGGAGAGGCATGAACTTTAAGGGAAAGTCCACCCTGTTATTAACTTGGTTTCAAAAGAAGCAGAAAAATGAAAGAAAAAGATCCATTGAAGCTTGAGAAAGTTATGAATTTTTGAAGTTGTAATCAATCAAACACAAATTGGCTACTCCGTGACGTATATTGCGAGCGCATCTCCCGTTTGCCCTGTAATGATAAAATCCTCAATTTCCATTTTCTCTCTAAAAAAAATATTTTATCATACATGCACCATAGATAAAATCATTTCACTTATGCTTTTACACAACACATGTATGATGCTAATCTATTCCCGCATCAAAAACAAAGAAATAAAAAAAAATTATGAATTTTTGTGTACGGAGCAAAAGGGAGAGTAGCTCGCGAGATACGTCACAGAGTTGCGAATTTGTGTTTGATTGATTACAACTTCGAAAATTCATAACTTTCTTATTTCCTATCGGATTTTGCTCAAACTTTAATTGATCTGTTCCTTTAATTTTTCTGCTTCTTTTAAAACCAACACGGACTTTCCATTCAAGATAATTACTTGGAAAGCATGCATGACAGGGGGAGGGGGACATATTTTACCGGATAGCTTTAAAAAAACAAACATTTGAGGTCACCTTTTCTCCTGTTTAGTGGTCATTAAATGATATCGGATTTTTTAGTGAAAAGATTAGAAATTATTTCACATGATTTTGACATATTTTTAAATATTGCACCTGAAACCTCCCCCCCCCCTTTTTTTTTTTTGGGGGGGGGGGGTAATGCTTCAGTTTGAACTACGCCGTTCAGTCAAAAGAGGTGCAATTTGCTACAACTAGACATACTACTAGCATGTACATCCATTTAGAATCTTTCAATTTCATGTCACATTGTTTTTTCCATTCATTTAGCAAGGGCATAGATTCAATGGTGGGATGTTATGACCGGACAAATTGTGTGCAATGTAGAGCTCAACTTTGCAATTGATGAGCTTGTCCTTCTCCCTAAATGCTCTTGCTATTTATTGTAATTGAAACGTGTTCCTCGTAGGCATGAATTACAAATTGTCTGTAAATACGCGAATGGACAAAACCCCAAATAAAATAATGTTTAAATCATGTGATTCTTTTTTTTTTTTTAATCGATGTTGTTTTGCACTAGATGAAAGCTATCTTGGATGCTTCAAGGACAAGAAAAAAAATCAGGTCCTGCCAAGCAACGAGCTCATGTCTGATGAACTTACCATTGAACAGTGCATTAATCACTGCATCCTCGCACAACAGTATGTTTACGCAGGGGTAAGGAACAGCAAAGAATGCTACTGCGGTGATGCAAGTGCACAGTATGATCGCAATGGGAAGGTAGGAGATGATGGATGTCAACTTCATTGTGCTGGAGATATATACACCTCATGCGGTGGTAAGGCCAGCATCGCCATTTTCAATCGTAAGTATTAGGCACTATGTACAATTTTGTTTTTATTTATTTATTTTTGTGGGGGGGGGGACACTATAGATGGTCAAAACAAGCAAAAAGCAATTTTTGAAGATCCTGTAACTCGTGTTTTTTCATTGCACCAATGTATTCAAGGCGCTGAATGGTATTTTTTCTTTCTTTTTTGCAATTTAGTTTCAGTGATAATACCGCCATCAGGCACAGAAACGAGAGTGTCATCTTTAACAACTTTGATGACAACGACGATTACAAGAAGAGATGATCCTACTACAGACCGTGAGTTGACCACAATTCTAAATGACCCCACATTAGTAGAATCAACAAAATTTGGTAAGCATTATCATCAGGGCGGTGCCACAGTTGTTAAATACGGGGGTGGGTGGGGGGGGGGGGGTAAAGATCTCTAAATTCTCTGATAAGCAAAGAACAATAAAACGGGAAAAGGTTCCTTGAATTTCCTGAAGCGTTTTATGAATATGAGTGAAAAATCCAAAGAAGTCGAAAAAGAAGAAAAAGAAAAAAGATTAGCAATTTCGGGGGGGGGGGGGGGTAACAAAAATAAGGTGTTTGGCTGTTTTACAATATCGCAACCTTTGATAATCATACCCAATTTGGCTAATAAATCGGGGCATCCCAGTAGACCGACAGCCTACGAGATAAGATATCTATCTTTTGCAATCAAATTTATATTTCATATTCAAAGCTTACAAATAGACGCCTATTGTTATACCTATTTCAAAAAGACCTTCTTTTTTCTATTAAAGAAGACTTGTTTCTGCTTAATTTAAATCATGAAGTTGACTACATTGTAAAAATCAATTTGGTATTAACATCAACCTGTTTTACTCGAATCGTTACTGTATATAACGAAGTACCTGTATAATGAGAGATTGTGTATTGTGATTTTTAAAAGATGCTTTTTATCTGCGAAATCATCACTATTTGAAACGTGAATTGCTGGTTCGTTTATACCAGGTATAAATACTCCTTCTTATCTCATCGTTATTTATTAAAAAGTGGTGTGTTACTGTAAAAATAGAACTGACACAACATTTTTGAAGATCCTGTAACTCGTGTTTTTTCATTGCACCAATGTATTCAAGGCGCTGAATGGTATTTTTTCTTTCTTTTTTGCAATTTAGTTTCAGTGATAATACCGCCATCAGGCACAGAAACGAGAGTGTCATCTTTAACAACTTTGATGACAACGACGATTACAAGAAGAGATGATCCTACTACAGACCGTGAGTTGACCACAATTCTAAATGACCCCACATTAGTAGAATCGACAAAATTTGGTAAGCATTATCATCAGGGGCGGTGCCACAGTTGTTAAATACGGGGGTGGGTGGGGGGGGGGGTAAAGATCTCTAAATTCTCTGATAAGCAAAGAACAATAAAACGGGAAAAGGTTCCTTGAATTTCCTGAAGCGTTTTATGAATATGAGTGAAAAATCCAAAGAAGTCGAAAAAGAAGAAAAAGAAAAAAGATTAGCAATTTCGGGGGGGGGGGGGGGGGGGTAACAAAAATAAGGTGTTTGGCTGTTTTACAATATCGCAACCTTTGATAATCATACCCAATTTGGCTAATAAATCGGGGCATCCAAGTAGACCGACAGCCTACGAGACGGAAAGCCTACGAGACTAAAAATGCCGGTCTCATGAATCCTCAGAAAAGTTGCCAGAGTGTACACACAGACATGTTGCTTTCGTGGGCTGTCGGTGTCGTGAGCGGTGAACCCTTTTTTTCAGAAGGCCTACCCCCAGACCGCTTTCTTGAGCTGTAACCTATTAAGTGCTTAAGAGAGGAAATGACAAATATTCTCTGGAATCACGTGATTCAATACAATTTAACGTTGTAGTTGCCATTGTTACTTCTGAAAATACCAAGGTGATTCGTCATGGCATGATATATCATTGTCAGGGGTGTCACCCTAGGCAAGAATGACACGACTATTCAAGAAGAAAATGTAGGCCGCTTGATCATTCTTGTCGGCAAATTTATAAATCATCATCTCCGAACCCTTTCTTTTTAAATCTAGATGTAAGGCTATATTGCCAATTCAATTTTCTTTTCTGAAAAATAACATGTAATGGGCTGGAAATTTCGACCAGCGATAACCAACCTCGCCTTAATCGTGTGATGTTCAAGAGAATAGCGACGCACATACGGCTCGTTTATGCTAAGAATATTCACGCGGCTTTCGTGTATATTTTGGTGAAAATTTTGTTTGGTTCATTTCATATTACTCATAAACATCTTTAAGATAAGTTTGCCGTTTGAGCTGAGGTTTCCTTTAAATGTTTATGTATGATGATGAGAGACGCTAAGAATTTTATCCCAGTTTTTCTCGAACTGTTTTGTAAAAGTGACTTCTTAATTTTTGCCGTTTAACAATCATTACAACTTTTTGTGTTTACGGTGGATTCAGTCGACTGTTGACCCTTTCATGACAGGAATTATTTAAGAGCTAAATTGATCACATTTTGTTCTTCAAATTGGCAACAATAATATTTTCTTTGTTACATTGATTTAATAAAATGTAATGTCTTTGGAAACAATATTTATGGTAAGGAACTTTGTCGATAAGTTGAAGAAATGACCAATTTTGATAAAATACAATGATTTTGAACATCTCAGTGTGTTGCCAATTAATTTAACGATATTTATATAATATTGAATGGCCTTGAGTGGGATACAAGGATATATCGCACGAGCTATGAGCATATTTCACGAGTCGGCACGACGAGTGAAATATTTTCAAAGCGAGTACGATATATCCTTGTGTCCCACGAAAGAAAAGCCATTCAATATTATTATTATTAATTGTATGATACCTAGTTCCTCAATTTTCACCATTACATGTCCTTCTGTTTTTGTATTGACTTCGACATTAAAAAAAGTTAGAAAAATATTTTTGTCCTTACCCAAGCATCCTGCAAGAGCTGCGCGCATACATCCATTGTCTTAACCTTTGCGTATTTTAGCGCGTATTCACATTTTTACGCGTCACGCGCACCCCAAATCATGAGATATGGAGATTTACAGGGTGTTCAGACACAAAAAATTTATACCAAAACGGTATAGCTATACCACAACGGTATAGCTAAAAACGGTATAGCTATACGATTTATTTATGTGGATTTATGTGTCTGAACGCTGACTAACGAAACGTCGTATACGGAACTGGGGTCAGAGCATCGTTTCGAACTAGAACTCGATAACGAATCACATTCCCGTGTGTGTCTGAACGTATGGCGACCACAGAACGGTATAACTGGGCGGGGCTTAACATGAGCGCGCGCGAAAGGTGACCTTACCCAGGCCCCTAAAGCTCCGCCATTTTGTCAGAGACATTTGAACACGATTTGAACGCGCCCGAAGCCCCCATTAACATACTATGAATTATTCATTTCTTAAGATGCTCCCAACATCCGTACATGCTCTTCATGCAACAGAAACAAAAACGCGGGTCAGCGCCGAGCATGCGCATTGAGAGAGGTCAAGTACAATTAATTTATTCATGTATGTTAATGTATTCATGTTATGGATTTTGACGACTTACCAGTATTGGCCAATCAGTGCCTTTCATTTTTGATTAATTATAATAATCAATAATACAATTGAAATGATAAACAGTGAGAAGCTACGTGCCGTACTTCAATTCACTGTTGAAAAATAAATATGAAATCAAACTTGGTTAAGCTGTGTCACAAGAAACGAATCCATATGTGGGAACTTCTGACAGTAATTAAAAAAAAAAAAGGAATTATTTTTCTTTTTTGTTGTTGATTTTTTTTTCTTTAGCAAACTTGGAATTGAACTCCCGGCCCCACCCCTAGGGCCAGACTTACCAGCTCTCCCCCCCCCCCCCCCCCTTAAAAAGAATCACTAACTCATGCGGCAAATGGGGGGGGGGGCAGAAATGTTGGAAACTTTCTTTTCCCCTTTTTCTTCCCATCTCTCTCACTATCTCACATCGTTGCCTTTCTCATTATCATATCATCTCACAAGTTATCTCTCTCATTATATCTTAACTCTCTCTCTCTCTCTTTCTCTCTCACACTCTATTTCTCCCTCACGTTCTGTTTCATCACTCTATCTGCAGTTAGATTTGATTCATTGAAAAAAAAAAGAAAAAGAAAAGAAATACATGTACTATTGGATTACTGCTAGTTGAATGTTCATAAAACCAATTTTAATTGCTTAGCTTTTCACAATAATGTAATTTACCATGTTTACATTTTATGTGATGAAATCTGCAATCATGATGCCCAGTCGATCTAAAACAGATTTGCTCACCTTCTGCTTGATTATTTCTCTACATGTTATCTTCGATCACAAACCGATTGTTGTATTACCTTATGTTTTTTGCATCTTTTTCTTGCATCTATGTCACTTTTTCAATTGTGTATTCCATCATCCACTATTTTTAACACAACGTATATTTATAATGTATTTGTTCTACTAATATGAAAGGGCCCTATAAGCATTATTCTAAACTTTTATATAAATAAATCATATAATGCCCTACACGAAAACTTCAAACATATACTTTATATTACTAACAAAAAGTACATTTTCATCACAAATGAATTATTAAAATCAAATGACCTCACCTGCTACATGGAAGTATTACATCTTTAAATCTTATTGCATTTGTTGATTTATTTGGAATTTTTGAACACATTATAGGTTCCTGTTATACTTTGGGGAGTTTATAAAATGATGACTTATGCAACATAGAATAATTGAAAATCCTGATGAAATCATCAGGATTTTTCATAACAAATTTTCCCTAACTCAGTGCAGTATGCAGGATTTTCTAGGGGGGGCACACAAATGCAAGTCTGTCAACTTTAGGGAACTGCTTGAAGGGAGATTCGTATTTTTTTTCTTGTTGCAAGCCCTCCAAAAGTCGCTCAGTGGGGGGGGGGGGGGGGTGATTTCATGATTTCATGGGGTCCAGTTTTCCTCCATAATTCTCTGACAAACAAACAAAAGAAGTTCTAAAAGGGGGCACAATAAAAAAAAAAGAAGGGGGCACAATGTATACTGTTCTTTCAAAAAGGGGGGGGGGGGCACGGGCTGGGATTGCCTCCCTCCCTAAATCCACCACAGAGAAATTTTTATGAACCCGATAACCTTTTTTTTTTCTTCAAGAGTTGTCAGGTGGCAGTCTGCCCCTCTACCCCCCCCCCCCCAGCTACACTAGTGCCCTATCTCCAAAACCACAAAGTCTGCATTGAAACGATGACCAACTAATGTACATTTCAGAGTCCTAAAGATTGTTGGTTGAAATTTGATCCACACATACCAAGGGCATAATTATTTTACTTGAAAATGAAAGATGGTTATGTTAATTTTCTCTACATACATGTAAGGCTCTAGAGCTAGATGAACTAACCTGTTCTTTTTCAATTTCTCAATACTGATTGTTTTTGACAATTAGTTTTATATCATATAAACAGTATTACAGACTTTCCCAAAATGATAATTTCAATCATCAGATATAAGATCAGTTCATGGGATTAATTTTTTTTTTTTTACATTTGTTGAGATGCACAATGGATCAAAGCATTACCTCATTGGGCCTGGCAATCACTTCAGTAATGCAAGACAAGCTAATACAGTAGGGCAATTCAAATCTGCACTAAACACATACTCAATCAATTGATTGATATAATTATAACATTTCCGGCAGGTTTCCTACTTGTTTCTCTTTCTCACCCTTTCCTCAGTGCATTGAGACCTTTTTCAAAGGTATAATACGAAATATAAGAACTGTTCTATTATTGTTATCATTATTATTATCATTATTATCATAAATTAGGGGCCAGGCAATGTCTCTAGGCCATCTCGAAAAGGAAACCCTCAACTCAATAGGCCTAATGAGCTAAATACATCTACATGAAAGAATTGACTGTATTATAATTTATAAAGTGACATGTGGAGGGGCGGGTGAAGGTGCCACATGTGAAAAGCTTTAGATGCAGTATCCTTTTCCCTTAAATGAGCTTGTTACACTTCAGACTCTCCGGAATACGAAGGATTTGATCTGTTGTAGCAGCCATCAAAGATGAAGAGGTCAAGTTGAACTCCATGCATGTCTGTTGAATGAAATGAGAAAAGAATGGAATTAATCACGTTGAAATCACATGATATGCAAATCAAGGAACACAGTGGCAGTTTGGGGGGGGGGCACTTCCGGCCTCCTCCCTTTTCAAAGAGCAGTGTACATTGTGGCCTCTCTTTTTAAAATTGTGCCCCCCCCCTTGAAATAATAAGCTTTTTTTTTTTTTTTTTGCTTGTCAGAGAATTTTGAAGGAAAATTGGACCCAACAAATCTGACAACCCCCCCCTTTTTTTTTTCTTCTTCTTCTGAGATTTGTGCCCCCCCCCCCCTTACAAAATCTATCTTTGTGAATGAACCAAGGACATCCTTTAGTACCTCAGTTGTGGGAGTGTATACAAAGAAACTTATTCATACAGCTGAGCCTACCTCTCTTAACTTCAGCAAGTCGGTAGTTTTTTCTTCCTCTCTGAATTGTCTTTACTCAAAGTGGGATATATGCCTTCAGCATCTATTGTTACTGAAGACGAGAAGCATCATCCTGGAAAAATAAAATAGTTCATACATCACATAATAAGTATTTATACTCCATTCCTGCTGGTCTCATTGATTCTCAAAGAGAATACAAGTAAGACATAGATTCCTTTCACAGATTCTATCTGAAATTGTAATGTCTTTCTTCAGAAATATTTCAAAATAAATTTAAGTACATAATTTTTTTTTTTTGATATTCTACTTGCTATTGTTTGTGTACATTGAAAAGGGTTGAAGAACACTCTCAAAGGAAATAACATGATGTATTTACTTGTCAACACATTTTAGATCCCATAAAACCCTCTTATATTTATTATATACTTCGGATAACATACATCTATCCTTGATACTATAAGTATTAGCTCAATCTATCATTCCATCTTTAAAATCTGTAACTCCTCAACTGGATCTTAACATTCCCATTGAAATAACCATGGAGCTGCCACTTTAATTGATTTCCAAGATTAGAGCTCTAGATCTAGAACTACCATACCTGTCATGCAATCAGGGAAATGAAAATAAAATGGCATCTTAGCAGATTTACACTGCATTTCATCCATCATCTCCAATAGTTAGTGGTAGTAGTACGTTCAGCCATGCGTTGATGGGTAGATACATGTAGAACAAAACACTTGGTAGGTCTGCATATTCTTCATTTCATGTCCATCTGAAAAAGAAAAAAAAAATGAAATGATAATTGATGGTGATTCTCTTTATTACCTTTCAACAATTTTTTTGGTCCTGCCTAAAAATGAAAATGACTAGCCCATTTGATTTTGATTTCCTTCCCTGCTACACTAAGTAAAAAAAAAAACAAAAACAAACAAAACAAAACCAAAAAAAAAAAAAAAAAAACCAAAAACCAAAACATGCATGTCCCGACTTCTCTTAAAGTTCGTTTTCAAATTCAATCAAACTTTAACTTTTAGTTTAATTGGCTAAAAGCTAACAACACTATAGAGGTTTATTCATTTTAACATTACAATGAGTTAAGTCGGGCAGAACTAGAGTAAAGACTAACTAGACCGGGACCCCCCCCCCCCCCCATTCATAATTCAATCACTGACCAGGCTTTCTTCCATTAGGCTAGTAATGTGCTTTGCCCTAGACTCTTGTGTCTAGGTCTATGTCTAACTGTTACGATTAGATCTACATGTACGTTATAGACTAGATCTAGATCTAGAAAAGATCTAGACTTAGACCACCGAGTAGGAGTCTAGATCAGGGCCCCGTTGCATAAAACTTACCGTTAATGGTAACTCTGCTATCAATGGTAACTACCATGGTAACATCACTCAACAGCCAATCAAAATCAAGGTTTCCATGGGAGTTACCGTTGATGGCAAAGTTACCGTTAATGGTAAATTTTATGCAACGGGGCCCAGATCTAATCTATGTAGATTCTAGGACTTGCCAAGACAAGACCTAGGCCTACGTCAATGACTGGCTAGGCCTCGCATGCCCCCCCCCCCCCCCATATATATATAAATTTATAAATAACCAATAATATATAGGCCCTACAAAAAAATAAACCCCCCAAAATCCTCAGTAGATCTAACATAACAGTTAGACCTTTGTGTAAGAGATAACAGAGGTCTAGGCCTACATCTATTCCAGACTAACTTGTTAGGTATAACTGTCAGATCTAGATCTATAGCTTAACTAGATCTAGACTCTATGTCTACATCTAACTTAGATAACCGACTTGTCAAAGAATTTTGGCCTAATCAACTAAATTGAAATGCAGATCTACGATAGGTCTAAGTTACATTCTACTCTAACTCAGAGGCGGAGCCTAAATACGCTTAAATACGCTTAGATTGAATGGTGACGCTGTAGCTTATATGCAAATGAGGCAAATCCGCGCGTGCTACCTTTTCGTCTATACTATTTAATTTGTCTATGACCTTACCATGTACAGGGGCTAGGGGCACAGAACTCTTAAAGACGGAGTTCTGTGGTTAGGGGCTAGCGGCGACCATAACAACATGCGCAGTGGAAAACTGCGCATCTATACGATGCTTCTTCTAACACCCTGCCTGTCTAATCAGTCGAGATATGTGTCTGAACGGTCCGTAGGCTATACGATGAAAATTTTATACGACGTTTCTTTATCGAGTTTCGGTATAAACGTTTTGTGTCTGAACATGGGGATAGTAGATAGTGTATGTATAATACGCGCCGTGATTGGTTAGAGTTGCATCACGTGACGTGCAAAAAATTTGTTATAGTGCATGATCGTGCACTATAACTTCAATTTCTGCACGATTATTTGTGTACAAAATCCCATAAGGCCAAGGCGCGCAAGAAGTAAATTACATCAACGCGCATGTAATGCTAAGCCTTTATTGCGTATTATTTTTGACTGGCTGTGTGACGTAGCAATGAATTTACGAATTTGCACTATAAGCGATGGAGGTTGCTAGTTATAAATCTAGGGGTCTATTTACTATAAAAATTAGTGCATGTTCTATATATGCAACATTATGGACTATATGCACTCCAAATACTAAATTATCCCTCGTGCAGGTCTATTTCACCTCGGCCTGCGGCCTCGGTGAAACAAAACTGCACTCGGGATAATTTAGTATTTGTCGTGCACATAATCCAGTATAGTGCATGATAGACCATGCACTATTTATATAATAGTAAATAGTGTATGTACAATACGCGCTGTGATTGGTTGGAGTCGCATCACGTGACGTGCACAAATTTTGTTACAGTATCGTGCACTGCACTATAACTTCAATTTCTGCACCATTTTTTGTGTACAAAATCCCATAAGGCCAAGGCGCGCAAGAAGTACTATAAATTACATCAGCGCGCATGTAATGCGAAGTCTTTATTGCGTATTATTTTGGACTGGCTGTGTGACGTAACAGTGAATTTACGAATTTACACTATAAGCTATGGAGGTTGTATTGTGTATTGGAGAGGGAGGCAGAGAGAGGAAACATGACAAGTTGACTTGGCTTGACGGTGACCAAATAACAAGTGTCCTTTATTAGCTGCTTCTCGTACACATTAACTGTTGTGTGTATTCCTTACACTGACATAGTACATTATGGCATTGGTGGGAAAGTATACATGTTTATACATCAAAGGAATGTAGATCGCGCGCACAGGAGTATCACATTTAGGGTCAAATGAAGTGCAATGGAACTAACCAAGATTGGAATGTAAACAATCAATGAACACAACAGGTTGCTAGTTATAAATCTAGGGGTCTTTTTACTATAACAATTAGTGCATGTTCTATTTATGCACCATTACTGGACTATATGAACTCCAAATGCTAAATTATCCCTCGTGAAGGTCTATTTCACCTCGGCCTGCGGCCTCGGTGAAACAAAACTGCTCTCGGGATAATTTAGTATTTGTCGTGAATCCAGTGGATGATAGACCATGCACTATTTATATAATATTGCATGATAGTCATCCTGGTACTTTTACACAAACCATGAGATCTTTTTTTAAAATTGCGCGGTCATCAGGGTACTTTTGCGCAAACCATGAGATACGCCAATTTTTCTGGTCGCCTGAAAACCCTTCATACAAATAATAATAAAGCTTATTCTCTTTTTAAAAAATTCCTGGTATCGAACGCAATATGTTCATGCAATAAAAATGGACAGTGTGCGCAGAAATGTTTGCTCTTTCTTCTCATACATCTGACATATTTTCTAGGGCTCTGAATCAGAACTTATTGTGCTTAAACGCAAAATGTGGACAATTAATTGTCTTGAAGGGTTAATTAAGTACTTGACGCTCAAATGCGCTGTATTGTGTTCTATTAAAATAAGTCACCAATATATCAAAGTTATAACAATCGTATATGATAACCTAGTTTTCTTTATTCATTTAGCCGATTGCTTCTTTCACAAGGGTAATTAAGTTCCTTTATATTTTGACGTAGGGCTTACCATGATGTCTAGTGCTTCTTCTTTGTCGGGTGACGCACAAAAAACAGGTTTGCGAAATTTATTTTTCTTAATAAAAAAAAAATATTTCAATCAGTGTATTTTCTTCATTTGATTGTATAAATTATTAGAAGAAGGTCAATCATAGTTCTCATGTAGTTTCTTATCAGCGTTAATAATCTTGAAATCCAGATCAAAAGAAGGGATAAGACTAGCAACTCTGCCATTTAACTAACATTAAGAAAACATTCAAATTCATGCTATCGAAATATCAAATTACCTAATAAAACTTTATTGGAGAATTGATACCAGATAAATTGATTATTCAGTGGGTTTTCTTTCTTCCAGCTTTGCTCGCAAGTGTCGGCGGAGGAGGAGGGTTCCTGGTAATACTTCTCATCGTAATCGTTGTTGCTTTCATCAAGTGCAGATAACGGTAGGCTTATAAGCGTAAAGAGGGTGTTTAAAAGTCTTTAGCAGATGAGTCCAACTTTCGATTACGATCAAAGGAAGACATTTAGCACACACGAAAACACATCACTCGGGGTGGGGATAATTCCTTTACGATATGGGGTCTTCGTTATTACTTTACAATGATAGTGATAATAACATTGGTTGTTGATGCCTTTAGGTGTAGCGTGCTGTAGTCTGATCGTACACACACGCACACCCGTACGCGCACACACGCACCCACACACACACACACACACACATATATATATAATGTTATATTTTTTCTCGCTTGTTTCGTTTAATCCTTTTTATAAGTTGGGGTGCATATTTGATACCAACTTTATACATGTTAAACAACAAATTAAAACAGTTCCTTTGATGTACTAATGATTGTTTTGCTATAATTATTTGCCCATAGGAAGGTGAAAAGTGATGCTCCTGCTTCTGCTCTACCAATGGCATCCAGGGCTACCGAAGAAAAAAAGAACAACGAACACGAACTACTATACTTCGACATTTCTGACACCACGAATTGCTTCAAAGACGCTGCGATATCAGATCCAGCAGTTCTGTACGAAATGCCTGACCTTTCATGCCTTTCAGCTAAATCCTCCTCAAGGAAGCCTGGAACAGATACATCTCCGGACCAGACAGATGACCTTTCTTTGCTTTTCGCCATGCCTTCCAAACAAACTGCTAAGAACGAGGCTGATATAGGGACGCTATATTATGAGGTGCCAGATGAGAAAAGGGGTGATCACGTGACCCCCAATGGCGTGGGAATAATGCCAGGAGAAGGACCTGGCAAACTGTACGGTGCAGATGACGATGTTGATAATACTGTAATGATAGAAAACGAGATATATAATTCTTAGTGATTTTTGTTTAAACATAGTGATTCTCATTGAATGACATCCATCCCAAAGTTGTGTTTTTTGCACGATTGAATTGCCCATGCTTAATATTACTGTAGTACCAATTTACAACGACGTAGATTATCGATCTCCTTATGATTTGGAATTGCATTAAAATTTGTTGATGATATTGTGCCTGAAATAAAGGGTTACTTTGACCAGCGGATTTGAAGAGAAAAAAAAAACAAAATAAAAACCAAACAAGCAAAACAGCCAAAAACAAATACAAAAGCCCGCAGCATTCTTTCTTAATTAAATACTCTATCAAATTTAAATAAACTACGACGTTGTCGTAGGGCCACTTGATAAAACTCATTTCTATTTGTATACTTTTAGCATTAACTGGGAAAATCAAAGGTAAATAATACATCATTAAAAGTCAAAAACGTTTGGCCAAATATAAATAAACCTTTATCATTAATATGATGATATTGTTGGGGCTTACCAATAGGCTTACAAGATGTCGTTTATATGAAGGCCATTTTGGCTTCTCTTCAAGCCACTTATATTGTTCTCGATGGAATAATGTAAGCAAATTGACAATAAATACGTGAAAGGTAGTACACAGGAACAGACTACTAGGAAAGAGTGAGCATGATTAATGCCCTTTATAGACAGATTTTTTTTTTTTTTTTTTTTTTTTTTTTTTTTTTTTTTAATGAGGAGTCCCGTCGGGTATTTGATGGAAAAGATTAATTAAGACAGGGTGTGTCCCAATCCTATTAGAAGTGTATCAGGCGAGACGGAATATTTGCATTACCTTCCGGGTACTCCTAATTCAACTTTCGATTTCAACAAATTTATAGTCACCTTACCCAAACACCGAACGAAGTCCTAATGGAAGGGTTCACTTTACCTATCCAAACGCAAATGAAAAAAAAAAAAAATCTCGTAAAATACTCTGTAATTCAAACCCATGCATGGCTCCCACTGTTTTCCCAGTTATATAGATTTTGTGCTCTTATTTCTTTCATTTTAGGATTTAAAACAAAATTCGTATCATCTTTTACTGTAACATATACAAAGGACTTGCAAGCCCAGCACTTTTACTAGAATATTTCATATTTTACTCTGTATTGTTTCTATGATACTTATCTTGCTGCTATTGCTTGCTGTTGAATATTGAACGTGTATGCTCGATGATTACAGGAAAATCGCTTTTATTATAATTTAATTGTGATGTGAAGTGATTAGGAAGATACTTGAAGGAAATCTGAAGCACATAACTATAGAATGAATAACACGCTATAAAATGAAGGACTCAAGGGTCTAATGTTTTTTTTTTCATATCTATTCACTGACAGGTGATTGAGTGAATATTCTTTGACGATACTAGTTTGAGTAATTGCTTTTGAAAAGCCATCAACGAAACTGGCATTCTCCTTACCAAACAAAAATTCTGTATGTACCGGTGCGTTAAGCATTTCGATACTCGTTAAGTTAAAAGGGTTGTTCCCGATATTTTTCGTAAAAACACAGTTTTAAAATACAGTCACAAAACTAACAAAAATGTGCATTTCAGAATAAGGAATCCCAGTTTCTGGGGAGCTATCAGAAGTGACGCACCATCGTTTATTAAACACGTTTATATGACGGGGGAAAAACACCCTTCAGGCTCTCGTGAAAATCAGCATGCGCAGTGCGATGTGCGAATCCAGCGGCATAGCCAGAATGTGCATTTTAAAAAGAGTTTTAATAAATTGGGTACCAAGAAACAGCGTTTCAAAGCCGTATTTCATAACTGTGAATTGCTCATTCTGGCTTCGCAGTTGAGTTTTAAACGCATCCCAATACAGTTATGCAGTGGCGGATCTAGAGAGGAATCTGAAGGCTTCCCATATCTTATTTTGATTAGATTTGTTTTGGTTTGGTTGGTTTTAAGGTATTTTTTTTTACCTGACGGCAAAGAAAGCATGTGTATGCTTGTAAGTAAGCAACAATCAACTCCCAAAATCATTCCCTTCAGAATACGCACTAATAATCCCATTTCCTCTGTGAACATAAACATTGTCAAAATTTCTTAATTCTGCACTGAATTTGTTCAATAGAAAGAGGTGGGATTACATTTTTTTTTAATTATTATTTATTTATCATTTATTCATCTGTTTCTGCATGGTACATGGTACTGCATAGTATGATTATTATGACAAAAATTAGAATAAGTATAAGTAAACAATAACTAAAATAATTAAAATGCAAATATGATCATAATACAGGTGCTGGATAATAATACCATGCAGAGGTATGGCAATATAAGCTTAAAGCTTGAAACATTGCGATACCTTTTTATTTCCTACATAATACATTAAAAAAAATAATAATAATGACTAACCATGACACTAACAACAAACTTGTTGAAACATAACACTAGATCACATAGATTAATTTTAGTTACGTATAATATGAAAATCTCCAATATATCAACAACCACCACCCTCGTATCCGGGCAGAGAATTTCTTATCTTGTATAATTCTTTTATGGCAAAAAATGATACTGTTACTGAGACTAACTAATGACTTATCATGACACTAACAACAAATGTGTTGAAACATAACACTAGAGATTACATTTAAGATCAAATTTGGTTAAGCAGAATATGAAAATCTCCAGTATACCAACAACCACCACCCTCATATCCGGTCAGAGAATGTCTTATCTTGTATAATTATTTTATGGCAAAGTGATACTGTCACTATCATAAAGTGCCAGCATTCCTGCAAAATTAAAAAACAGGGAAGTTGATGTTCGGGCAAGAAAATGTCACCCCGCACAATAAATCAGTTCGTAGTTACAGTTTGCGCATGTGCAGATAAAGGTCATTTCTACCGTGTATAGTAAAATTGACCTTTGTACGCTTTCGTACATTCAAACCCAACTTAACCGACTACAGGTATATACTCGGAAATACAGAGCCATCATCGTTCAGTTCAAGATTAGTCCGATGATATATATATATATATATATATATATATATATATTTCCGTTTCAGTTTATTGTTTCATATTTCACATTTACAATGTGTTTTTTACAGTGTACATGTAAATGGGTACAAACAATTATTGGTACAAACGAGATAAATGGTACGAACAATCAAGAGATATATTGTCAGAGAAAATAAAAGAAGGTGAGTACCTCATATCTATGCGTTTGCATGCAATATTAATTGAGCAGACTGGGGCTAGAATAATAATGAAATAATGAGGAGCCTAAGGAGGAAGCTACGCTTGTGAGTTATAGGCTCCAAAGAGTAATAAGATTTGTAATAGTCTTTGAAAATAGTAGGGACGAGCAATGCATGATACAGCAATATGAGTATATGAATAAATATAAATAAATTATTGTGTTACAGTAATCAAAATCGAAGAAATAGTATTGGATGGCTTTGTCACTTTCATTACAGCAATAATATAACAATTCATATTTTTCGGCTAAATAAACATTTTTAGGGTAAACATTTCCTGTACGCCGTGGCAATTTCTGAAGCATATATTCCGAAGTGCTGACATGATTTTTTTTAATTCTCAATTTTTACCGATGGCTTAACGCAACGCACTACATAAGAAAAGACATATAATACAGTCATCACGTATGCACCAACGTAACGGGATTATGATGTCAGCATTTCGGCATAAATAAATAGAACATTTTATCAATATGCTGAAGAAGAAGAAGAAGAAGAAGAAGAAGAAGAAGAAGAAGAAGAAGAAGAAGAAGGAAGAAGAAGAAGAAGAAGAAGAAGAAGAAGAAGAAGAAGAAGAAGAAGAAGAAGAAGAAGAAGAAGAAGAAGAAGAAGAAGAAGAAGAAGAAGAAGAAGAAGAAGAAGAAAAAAAAAATCTCCCAGCACCCAGCGACGGGCCACCACACCCGCCCGCAACGAGCTATATTGCCAGGGGCGGATCTAGCTTTTTTCCAAGGGGGGGGGGTTTGAGAGGCTGAGCTGGGTATTGCGAGGGAGCGTAGCGACCGAGCCCGAGCGAGCGAAGCGAGCGAGGGGGGAGGGTGTGGGAGGGGGGATACCCCCCTCCCACAGTAGGGAGGTTTTTCATTTTTAGGGTTGCCAGCTTGCGATTTTAAGCATACTTGCATGCTCTTTTTTTTCTCTTTTTTGCCCAAATAATTGGGGGGGGGGGGGGGACTACAGCCCCATCCCCCCCCGCCCCCCCCCCCCCCCCCCCTGGCTCGCAGTCCCTGGGTTTGTCCCAACGGCGATGCAGAGCATCGTCCACAAGGCGCGAAACGGCGATGTCTGTGAGCCGCGTAGCGTCGCGTCGATTTTTTGTTTGTTTGTTTGTTGTTTTTTTTTGTTTGCTATTTGAACCCCTGTACATGCTGTAAGTGATGTTTTCCTGGCATCTACTAATGCAATGGAGACCATAAAAAGCAGTCCATAATAACGTCTTTTTAGATCAAGTAACAGTTTAATACAGCCATCAATACAATACGCGCACTGCATCAATGCAATACGCGCACCGTCATCAATGCAATACGCGCACTGCGTCAATGCAATGCCGTCGTCATCAAGTCACATCACGTCAGATTTTTATGCGCAGTAGAGCTATAATTTCACATCTTTTCTCAATGAATGTGTTAATGAAAGTATTATTGATGAGTGATATAAAACAACTAAGCTATTGGCTACTATTCTATCACAATGATATGTGCATAGAAAAAGTAACACATGTTCACTTGGTAGTCGGGGGGGGGGGGGGGTTAAAGGGAAATCCAACCTTAATAGCAAGTTGCTTTGAAAGAAAGAGGACAAATCAGAGAAGCAGATTGGTGAAAGTTTGAACAAAATCGGACAAGCAATAAGAAAGTTATGAATTTTTGAAAGTTGTAATCACTATACATATGGGAATTTCAAATTGGCCGAATAGGTAATGTCACTGTGATGTAGCTGTGGACAACTCCCCCATTTGCTCTAACACACAAAATAACTAAAATGTCACTTTTTTCAAAATGTATTACTCAGTAGGTTCTTTTTCTTTCATGAGGACCTATAACAATATGCTATCTCCAATATATTTTGAGTACTGCCCCGAGGGTAAAAGCGCCTCGAAGAAAACCGCAAATTAATGATATTTTTGTGTACGACAAATGGGAGAGTTGTCCACAAAAATGTCACAAATTGCCAATTTGAGATTCGCATAAATGTAGTGATCTCATTTTTCAAACATCCATAACTTTCTTAGTCCTTGCCCGATTTCTTTCAAACTTTCACCATCCTGTTTTTCTTATTTTTCTGCTTTCACACAAATCATCTTATTACTAAGGTTGGATTGCCCTTTAAAACCTATTGCCCGAGGCTGAGCCTGAGACAGAGTGCTATATAGGAACATATTGTGTGAGTCTGGACATATTAAGATGGCGTTTTCCTATGCACATTAAAGGGATACTTTGGTAGGCCTGCATGGGCGATTTCCGATGAGAGAGGAAAATATACTCGGAGCTTCGTGTCACTTCGATACAAGGACTTCCATCGCACGTGCTAAAACATGTGATTCATATTGGACCACCTCTGAGATAAGACTGGCTTGTGTTTTAAATTTCGCGCGGTGGGAAAGTAATCAAACATATGGAAAAGTAATTACAGAGCCAGCTCTCTGGTAGAGCCTGGGATTAGTTACGTAATCGTGGCGACAACGAGTCGCGGCAGGGCAGTGCAGAAGCGATGGCTAGACTAATCAACCAGAAGTTAACCGTGTTTTGTATTTGGAAATATTTCAGCATTACACTAAACTTGTTTGGGGGAACGAGGTTACAACCAGTTACAAGACTAAGAGCCCGGGACTGGTTAAACCCCGAAATATTCGCTGAGCTCCAGTTCGGTCAACTTCG
The DNA here is from genome assembly GCA_025618425.1 of Heliocidaris tuberculata. Classification (NCBI taxonomy): domain Eukaryota; kingdom Metazoa; phylum Echinodermata; class Echinoidea; order Camarodonta; family Echinometridae; genus Heliocidaris; species Heliocidaris tuberculata. Next base: position 4,348,029 of record CM046841.1, read on the forward strand.
TGCCGTCCGATCATTTATGACCTTAGTCCGACGGCCTCGCACAACGGGCGTGCTATGTGTACAAGTAAACGAGCCTTTTGCAAATTCCGCACGATTTCATTTCCCCATGAGTTCTCATTAGACTGCCCCTTTAAATGTTTACTTGGCAGCCCAAGGGGGGGGGGGGGGTTAAACCCCCTAACCCCCCCCCCCCCCCCCCCCCGTAGATCCGCCACTGATTGCACCCCAGAAGCCACAATGGCTACTGAGGCGCAACAGCTCGCTGCAGGCGAGTGAATTGGCCCGTCCCCTGCCACTCGGAGAAAAGACATACAATCATAATAAAACTGCATAGGTGTGGTATACGAAAATGGAAAATGACCTATGGAAAATGGCCTATTGAAAAGATTCTTTTGACAGCACTACATGTCGGCTTCTGCCTGTATGGCATAACCATTTAGAAGAGGAAGTTTTAATGTCTTTTTAAATATAAACAATGAGGTGGCTTCAGTAATTTCACTTGGGAGTTCATTCCAATACTTTGGACCTGAAAATGTAACGGTTGTCTTTGCAAATATTGTACGAGTTCGTGGCAAATGGAAAGAGTTACTTTGACGTGTGGGGTATGGGTGGATAGCCTTGTTTTTTACGAAAAGTGCAGAAACGATTGCTGGTAATTCATTTATATATAACTGATACATGAATATCCCTAATTTGTACGCATAAATGTCTGAGATTAGTAAGAGTTTATTCTTAAAAATCAATTGGCTAGTATGAGAGAGAAATCCAGCGTTATTAATATTTCTTACGGCCCGTTTTTTAATGATGAGTACCTTGTCAAGTTGAATTTTGGTCCCATTCCCCCAGGCAAGAATTCCGTAATTGAGATTATGATAAAATTAATTAGAGTGGTATACAAGGATAACAAAATTTTGGGAGGGAACTCGTGTTTGAGTTTATTTAAGATGCCTGTATTTCTGGACAATAATTTACTTAGATAATTGATGTGTACCTTCCATGATAAATCACTGTCAATGTAGATACCAAGAAATTTTGTGGAATCCACTTGGCTTAGATTTGTATTGTCAATTAATATGTTCCCTGGTAGGGATTTCATAAATTACTGAATAACATATAATGAGTTTTTTTAACATTCAAAGATATTTTATTAGCATTTATCCAAGCTTGGACCAGTTTCAGTTCATCATTTACAATTTGAAGGAGCATTTGGGGGTTGCGATGTGAAAAGAAAATATTAGAGTCGTCAGCGAAGAGAATAAGTGACAGAATTTCAGACGAATTTTGGAAGTCATTTATGTATATAATAAATAACAAGGGACCTAATAAGGAACCTTGAGGAACACCGCAAGATATTGATCGTTGGTAAGAATCTTGACCATTTATACTAACGAATTGTTTTCTGTCAGTGAGATAATTCCTGAACCACTCCAAGGCCTTCCCTCGAATCCCATAATGGGAAATTTTCTGCAATAAAATATTATGATTGATAGTGTCGAAGGCCAGGAAAATTCCGACAGTATGTGACATGTTGTCAATGGCATGAGCTACTTTATCTAAAAACATAAGTATTGCATTGTGTTGTAGAATGTTTCTGTCTAAAGCCAAACCGATTATCAGAGAGAATATTGAAATCAATAAGAAATTTCATTGTTCGTGAATAAATGAGTTTTTCAAGTATTTTAGAGAGGGACGTCAAAAGGGATATAGGGCGATAATTACCAAGATCTTGTGTGTTTCCTTTCTTAAAGACTGGTACGACCTTGGTGATTTTCATCATTTGCAGAACGATACCTTTTGTTATAGATAAATTCAAAATATGTGTTAAAGGTGATACAATTTCTCCAATTATTTCTTTTAAAATGTGGTTTGTGATACCGTCAAATCCTGCACTTTTGTTTATTTTTAAGTTATTTACTATATCTATGACCTCATGTTCTAGGCTTGGGGTGAAGAATAAGGAATGGGGATTTTGCATTTTTAAGAAGCATCGAAAGTCTACGTCTGGTACAGGAATATTTTGGGAAGATTCGGGCCAATATTTACAAAATAATTGTTGAATTCCTCTGCTATTGAAAGAGGATCAAGGGTTACTGTTCCATTTACGATGATCTTTGTAATGGGGTTGATTTATTTTTTTGTTTTCAAAACGTTATTAATTACCCTCCAAGTACATCTGATATTATCTCTATGTAAATTAAATTGCCTCGTAAAATAATTCTTCTTGGTTAGTCGCAATGACATTGTTAGAATATTACGATAGCGAGAATATTTGGATTTGGTCTGGACAGTTGGATTGCTTTTATATTTATAGAACAGATTATTTTTCCTATTAATACATTTCAGGAGAGATTTTGTTATCCACGGAAGTTTAGGACACTTTTTATAATTTGTACGAGTATATAGATTATATAATGCTGCGTCTCAATTTCCTTCAAAGTAATAACTTTTAAATGACAAACATTTGAAATTAATATATCTGCAGCATTATTATTATTTTTTCATTTTTTTATTTATTATTATTTTTTTTGTTTGTAGAATGTATATCAACAGCAGGTCGACATTGCAGGATTCTTCTCTCATGCCTTTTGTACACACTGCCTCGCACTGAATGATGAGGGCTCTATATTCATCGTGCGTTAAACGCCCTTTTTTCTGGTATACACCTGTGCTCGATTTTCCGGAGTTGGGTCTGACTGTCATAGTGCGCGCACCACGATGCGCACACTTGTATGATTTTGCATGTTAAACAAGTAGCGCGTCCACTAAAATAGATGCGCATACGCGTACAAATTGGGGTCATTTCAGGGTCATTTGTACAATGTATTAATTACGAACTGGCTTATTTTGCTCACAAACCGGTGACACGACATATGCTCCTGCGACATTTGCTCCTCCGTCCATATCTCGAAAGGTCAAAGGTTAAGGTCAAGTTCATGATTTGGTTTTTTGTTAAGGACAATGTGAAGATTAGGATCAGGGTTAGGGTTAGGGTTAGGGTTAGGTTTAGGTTTAGGATTAACATGGCAAAGTTAGACCGGAGCAATTGTCGCAGGAGCAAATGTCATGGAACCCACAAACCACTGTTCTTTAAGCCCTCTAAAGCAGTAATTTTTCTTTTGATATGTTGCAATAACAGGATACTCCTCAACTGTCTTCTTTCGAAGTACATCAACAGAGAAGTGATGAGTAAAAAATGAGCTAAATCCACGTTTCACTAAAGTAATTATGTTCATTTGAATAATTACTTAATAATGTTCAACAATAACTTCTCAGTAATTGGACCCCATACTGTGGCTGATGATGAATATGTGTGTGTGTGTGGGAGGGGGGGCACGGGTCTTACAAGAAGGTTGATGAAATGTGAGAATTGGGGAGAGGTTTTCTTCCGCCTCCATAACTTCCTGTATTTGTCTGGCTTCTATTCTGTTTTTAGCCATCCGATTTGGGTGTGTGTATGTGTGTGTGTGTGTGTGAGAGAGAGAGAGAGAGGGGGGGGGGGGGGAGTCTACGTGTCTTCCCAAGCTACACCATTAGGATCTCACTATATAATTTCCTCAGTAGTGTGACTATTTGAATTTATAGAGTGTAGAGAGTCTAGTAATTTCCCTGTGATTGGTATATCCTTTGATATGTTACAAGATGACTGGAAAAATTTAAAGATAGAAAGTTAACACCCCCCCCCCGCGTTTTAGAATAAATTATGTAAGTATAATGTTTCAATTAATGCCTTTGATCCCATCCCTCCCCAGGCCAAGTGATTGATTTGAATTAATGATGTAAACATTTTGTTACACACTATGGTTTCAAAAGGATCTGTTTGTATTAATATAGTATTATGATAATATTATATATATATATATATATATATATATATATATATATATATATATACATTATGATAATATGATGTTATCTATAAGCACGCAGTGGATTAACCTCTTATAACCATGACACGGTAATCCACTTTGAGTCATGTGAGTGTTTACCCGAAAGTGCAGACACTATATTACCTTTAGGTAAAATAGTCCTCACATTAAAACAAAGAAATCCATAAACATAGATAAAAAATGAAGACGAATAATGTTTTTTTAAAAAAAATATATGAAAAAAGAAAAGAAAGGAGAAATAAGAGAAACAAAGATTGAAAAAGAAGAAGGGCGAATGGGTAAAACATAAAAATAAGGAAATTGATTCCCCCAAAAGAAGATATAAGGAATATTATATATATATTATATATATATATATATATATATATATATATATATTGATTTAAGCTACGCAACCATTATTCTCTTATTTTCATTTCTCACAATTATATATATATATATACATTAGGAAAGATTAAAGATAACATGAAAATATATGAATTTAAAGAGGAAAGGTTAGAAAGTGAGAAAAAAAAAAAGAACTAGTCGGGATTATACAAAGAACAGCCTTTGCTAAAAGGGGTAAAACAATGAAGTAAATAAAGAAAAAAGTGGAAGGAGAGGTGGACAAAAAAAAGAGGAAAAGAAATAATAGGGGAAAATAGACATTAAGCATGTTAAGGCAATGTCAGCCTATAGACAGTCGGTCTAGTAAAGATACATTATGCCTACTCCAGACGTTGATGGCGTTCGCACTAAAAACATCATGTTATGTTAAAAAAAAAAAAAAAAAAAAAAAATGTTCGTGTTCGTGACATAATTATTAGGTGTCTACCGCACGAAATTTAATTCAAACATGTCATTTAAATAAAACAGAAACACAAGAGCATTAGATTAAGGGAAGTTTGAACTTCCTTATAATTCTTTACGTGTCAATCCAATCGATCTCTCTGTTCCTCAATTAGGTTTTCATGAGATAGTTTTACTATAGGCTTCGATACAATATCTAAAATCCCTCCAGCATAAAACTGATCCGTTCCTGTATTGAAAGGGTTGTCATGAAGCTAATCAAGAATTTAACCCTTTCAAGACAGGAATTATTTAAGGGTTAAATTGATCACATTTTGTTCTTCAAATTGGCAACAATAATATTTTCTTTTAGTGCTACATACATGTAGTTCGAATAACTTGTCTTTGAAAAAAATATACATGGTCAGGAATTTGCCGTAAAGTTTTAAAAATTGCCAATTTTGATGAAAATAATGATTTTGAACCTCTCAATGTGTTGCCAATTTAAGGATCTCAAAGTTAATTCTCATTTTTAAAATTCCTGGCATCAAATGCAATATGGTCATGCAATAAAAATGGACATAGTGTGTGTAGAAAATTGTGCTCTTTCTACTCATGTGTCAAGTATTTTTTTTAGAGCTCTGAATCAAAAGTTATTGAGCCAAACCACAAAATGTGGTCATTTGTCTTGAAAGGGTTAAATAGCTGAATTTGCAAAACTATTCATTATATCCAGATCGGCACTAATGGTATTCGAATGATTTGGTGGAAAATAAAACGTTAATTGGAAATGTCTTTGAAATCTGAGAACAGCCATTTGGTAAATTGGTAGGCCAAGTCGCTAAGTAATGAAGTGCATTTTTTGGTCGTCAAGAAGGGCACCTTCATATTTTGCTTATAATAACAATGTACCCGAATTTCAAGTGCTTAACAATTTTTAACAAGAATGCACAATATCTTTGACACGTATGCTCAGCTTCAGTCCAAATTTGGTAGAATGAAATTTGGAAAAGACTTTTAAAAATCCTGGTGCTCGGTTAATCCGTGGCAGCAAAGGTATTTTTAGACCAAGTAAAATTAATTCTTTATCATAAAATGCATTTTTCAAGATCACAAAAGTTGCAACTTTCCTTACCAATATATTAAAGTTTGGTTTAATGTTTTGATAGGTATTGTATACATGTAATTATACTGGACATTATCGTAGTGTTGGTTACGGCGGTTAAATTTTTCATAACAAAAATGCAAAAAATTGGGTCCACTCTTCTTTTCGATACGCACTAATACTTAGGCCTATGTCTCGTAAAAAGCATTTATGCTTTTTTACTGGATGACATAACAGATAGCCCGGAAACCTATAAATTGCTGTTGAATCCGAGGCCACACTACCTCGGATGTAAGTCGGAAATGTGTAAGGGGAAATTGTTATCTTATTTCAACTGTGGATATCAGCAGTCGTATATCCGGAACTTCTTCTGCCCGAGTTCTTTTGATATTTTCGAAAGTATAAACATGGTCAGATGGTAGTACAATTTATACATCTACTGGTTATTTGACGAATTTCATCAAAGTTGTGTGTTGTCTGTTACAAGTAAGGTATCATTCCTGCTGTGATTTCTTGTCTGAGATACATCATGTTCACTCTAAGGAACACCTACAGCCTCCACGTTGTCATGTTAATCTTCGTTGTCGGTCCCGTGATCGAGTTGCCGGGGGCTGAGGCAGGGATGTGCGGATGCCCGCCGTTATGGACTGGCTTCAATGACCACTGCTACCGGTAAGCGCGTTCTGCTCCACACGGGCATACGGGGATGGGGGCGGCTGAAGTCTCTTTCCGAGGTGATGTAGTCGTGTGATTTAACCACTTGACAGGAGATGCGACGATCGTAGGTTCAAGACCAAATGCGGCAGAAATGTCCTTCGGCAAAACATGAATCTACATTTGCTACTCTCCATCCTGGTGTGAATCGGGTAGTTGGTAGGAAGGAATTCCTTGAATGATGTGAGCACTGTTCTGTTGATTCCACTTAAATTCATTCAAGGAAAGACGTAGACCTAAAGTTCCCGTCAGCAAATAATTATTTTCTCTTTCTTTTTCAGTGCACAAGACCTAAACTGGTTTAACGGTCCAATGTAAACAGAATAAGTGTAAATAGTTTGATTGATATGGCTTATATTTATTAATTGATTCTTGCCTACTTCACTTGTTTGTTGTTTGCTGCATATGGATTGGTCTGGATACTTTCATGTCTTTGTTTAGTGTTGTAAACTAAGTTTGTTCCTTCTCCCCTGTATTTCTTCCATGCCCCAGAAGGGGCCGTTTATATAAAATAAAAATCATCGGGCCGTATTCTTGAAAGCTGCCTAAGTTAGGCCTGGCTTATCTATGCCGCTGATTCATGGAAAGCCATTTGTAAATCTCACAGTTCCGTATAAACTACTATATTTTTGTAAGAAAATAAATTTTATAAATGAATCTTTGGTGTTAGGTGGCTTTCGAGAATACGGGCCATTGTCATTGTCAGCAGGGGGGGGGGGGGGCTGGGGAGGGTGATCTGATGGAACCCAATTAGGCCCGTCAGCGGTCACAATAGTGAAAACAAATACAATGGCTAGGCATAAAGTATGTATTTAACATTTCCATTCAAGTATCAGAATAAAAGCAGACTAAAGGATGTGATTTGTGATATTTCCTAATGAGAACGTCTTATGGATATGATTGTTATGTGATATGTGTATGAATATATGTATGTATATATGTATGTATGTATTTACGATAGTTATGGCGACCCCAACGCAAGCATTGTTCTTTCAGAGAATCTCGTCTCCATTTACATGTTAATGTAAACATGGACATATACTTAGTGAAGATAAATAACTGATTAACTATTATTATTTACTTTAGCAGAATATTTGCTGCATGCACTTTTCCCTTTTCTTTCTTTGTATATGAGCGTGATAGGTTGAGTACACATTTTGTCCGTCCGTGACAATGAATATTTTATGGATTAAAATTTTAGTAGGCCGCCATGGCAAGTAAATTTTATGAAATTTCAACTACTTCAGTAATGCTCTTCACAATTAAATATAAAAATACCTCACTTCGATTAAATACTTATTTTTTACAGACCTTTTAATTTTCTAAATTTGTCAAATGTCCGTCTGTAACTAACCGATCAGGCTCATATATTATCATTATTGAGAACCGTAAAAAAAACCAAAAAACAAACAAACAAACAAACATGAACATGAATGATCGATGGCTCCCATTTTAGATTCTTTAGCTCAGTGAATGTCTCTTGGTTTGACGCCGAGCTGACATGCCGAACCTTCACCACACCCTGCGGCGAGGAGAGCTCATCGAGCACTGTGGGTCATCTAGTCTCCATCCACTCTCAAGATGAAATGGACTTCATCACTGTGATGTACGATTCTCTCAGATCCAAGAGGGTTAGTACTTTGTCAACAAAACAAAAACAAAAAACAAAAACAAAAACAAAAAAAAATCTTTCAGATTCCCAGACAGGAGCCATATTATCTCACTCAGTTTTTACGAACTCAAACTCGCACTGGAGCTCCTGTCAAATATCTTATCCGCAGTAGGCCTATACACTGTAAGCTCGACTAAACTCTCTAAACGGTATCGGCTTGCACACTACGGACAACACATGCTCAAAATTATGAACTGAAGACAAGTATCACTATTATCAATTACCTACTTTGGTACACTTTCTTGATATACACGCTACCGTTTTTCATCATAAAATTGGTAGCTTTTCAACACTGGCGTAGCCAGGATTTTTCAATAGGAGGGGGGGGGGGGGGGCAAACGTGAAGGATCCAACGCGTAGCCAGGATTTCATTTTCGGGGGTGGGGTGGGGGGGGGGGGTTGTGAGAAGGCGAAGCGTGCGAAATCGGTGTGCTTCCAAGGGGGGGGGGGGGTGGGTGCAGGGAGGGGGACTCCCCCCCCCCTCCCCCGCGAAGCTCTGACGTTTTACAGCATATTTGAGAGAAAGATAACGGCTCGTAGCACTTTTTTTAGGCGGAAAGTTCGTTCGACGCCCTGACTGCTTTTCAATAATTTGGACGCAATATTTTACTGTATAGGTGTGGGTAAAGGGAGGGGGAGTTATTCCCCCTTCCCGCGTTTTAGTAAATTTTGAATGAAAGGTAACGGCTCGTAGCGCCTTTTTAGGCTTTTTTTTTTTTTGGTCTCACTTCTCCCGCTTTTTCGCTCTCGCCTTTTTTTTTTATAATTTTTTTTTAGGGGCTGAATAGGGGGGGGGGGGCAGTGCACCCCTGGGCCCCCCTGTCTACGCCTATGCTTTTCAATTAATTAGAATAAATAATTAAATAAATAAATAAGTAACTTTGATGATTTAAGTCACTGATGTCATCATTGCCAGTAGCACCATCAGAATTGACAGTATTTCATATTATCCACTGCCAAAATAGGCACAGTTCTAACTCGCTGTCTTCATGGTCTTTGTCACTTTGAAGCCATCAGACGTCCGAGTCTGGATAGGTCTGCATGATCGTACAGCAGAGAGCTCCGCAGAGTGGACCGATAGCACTTACCTGAATTACACCTCCTGGGGACCTAACCAGCCAAACGATCAAAACGGTCTTAGTGACTGCGTGTGTATTTCCAGAAATTTCTCCTACAAATGGAACGATGTGCCATGCTCTACCGGTAGCCGTGTTGAGTCTTTCATCTGTAAGATTCGGAGGTGGTAAAATTCAATCCACTTTTTTTTTCAACGAAGTAATATAACATGCACATAGGAATCACCCCAATGGTCAGGTTTATGGTGCATGTAAAGAGTTTTAGGCACCCATAAACCCTCACATGCCAGATACTATTATTTCAATGCCACTGTTATTTTGAAAATATCCAACATCTTTTCCATCTCTTTATAATAGAGATATCTTATTTAGGAGGACAGTTAAGAGTCCCTAGAACAGGCTAGAAGTATTGTGGTCTAGCAGATATGTCATGGGACTTTGGATCATACTATGATGTTAATACTTTGAAGTGTGAAGTTTATTTGTTTCACTTTTACTTCGAAAAAACAATTTAGATTTTACAAGCATAAGAGTCGGTTACAAAATATTGTTAAAGAACTCAAATCAAGTATAATATACGGTAAAATAGATAGAAAGTTTCAAGAGATATAGGTATGACTGGCAAAAATGGAAAAGGTAATGTGTAGGGAGCATAAATGAAAAAGCATATAGCTTGTAAATGCTTACCTTATGATTAATTTATGAGCAAAATGCTTTTAGTAAGCCTAAAACCTATGCAAAGTAAATCATTGTAACAGCATTCAATCAAGAGATTATGTAATCATTCACCTGACTGCGTGAGAACGTGATTACTCATTTCAAACATTTCATATAGGAGAGAGGGAGAATTGAATAAATACGAAGATTACTAACTAAAAGCTGGTCCCAAGCTGAATTTGACCCACTGGGTAAAAATCATTGATTACTCAGCCATTCATGACCCTATAAGATCTTTGGAAACAGGTGATATGTGCCTTTTTAAAGGTGCTACTAGTCATTTTGGTGTAAACTACACGGTTAAAAAAAAAAAAAATCACGGGAATTTCCTGGCAGTCAGGATGCCGGGAATGCCCGTTTTTCCACATTTTTTTTTTTATCGGAAATCAGCATATATTTAAAATAAAAATTTGTAAATTTACAATAAAATTATGTGAATATATGCTGATTTCCGGTTAACCAACAAACTTGCTTTTGCTTTACAGGAAAAGATTGTAAAATTGAAATAACGGCAATAACTTGTAATTTCGAGGGCTAAAAAACCTGTAGTTTTACAGTTATTTTTTTTTACAGTGTAACACAATTTCCACATAATTCAAAATAAATATTTGTTGCGTTAAATTTGATAAAGGGGCCCTAATTATTTTTGGTCTCTTGCCAGCTTCAAATATATCACTTCTGTAAAGAGATATTGCAAATTTAAAAAGTCAAAAGTACACTCAAGATAAAAGTGAAAGTGACTTCTGAGCAAACAAGTCGTCACACTCGTACGCACAGTTTTCCCTTTCCTCTCACATATCTTACAACCATTTTATTGTTTCATAATTATGAACTTGGTTTGTTGATTTTATGTCTTTTGAGGTTAGATTTTTTTTTTTTTAATGAATGGTCGCATTTTCTATCAAGACCAGAAACGAGTCACTACATGTATAGCTTTCACTATTTACCATGTCAATTCTATCGTTAACTTTTGCCGTTATTGTTGACCTTTGTGGAAAACCAGAGCAAGTTACAAGTTGCTTTAATGTGGCGCTTTAAAGATTCATTTTAACAAATCTATTGATTATCTATGTAAAGTTATATGATATCTACATTTTTATGTAAAATGTGAGCAAAGCAAATTTCACTGGACAATCTTTCAGATGTTATTATGTAAAGGAAAGTTTAACTTAGATTAATGGAGGAGGTCAATAGAGTTAGAAAATGCTTAGTTTAAATAAAGATTGCAAAGTTCATACTTGAATATTGTAATTGGTGACGCAGAGTTGTTCTTTTTATTGTTTTTGCAGGGTTTCTTTTTTCTTGTTGTTTTCATTGTTCTACGTTCGGTTATCTAATAAAGACCACCTGTCAACTTCATATATGATAAACTCGAAATAAATAACTGATTCCGTGACAGAGTAGAAAATTCGAATTTTCACCTATAGGGAGGACTTCATCAGGAAATGATGAAATTTATTTGAATAGCATTCAACAAAGCAACAGTTTTTAGAAATAAAAAGTAAGAAAATAATGGTACGTAGCTCTATCAAAGTTCCCCATTGCTGTCCTAACTTTTGGAAATATGTTCAATACAATATACATGAATCTATATACATAATAATATAATATATTAGATAAACAATTCTTCGACTTTCTAATGATATATTACAAGACTTGATCGTGAATCAAAATAACAGACAGCATAACCAATGTACCAATGCAATGCCACCAGGTTTACAGACATGTATCACACGTGACAACAGGTGAGACAAGTTCTCAAAGTGCCCTTTTGAAATTGTTGATTTAACTTATTATTCCATGACATCTAAATTCACTAGTTATGAACCATTACTAACATTCAAGAAAAATAGGGTTTTATTCATCCAATAATAATAATAATGATGATGATGATGATGATGATAATAATAATAATAATAATAATAATAAAAATAAAATAATAATAATAATAATAATAATAATAATAATGATAATAATAACAATAATAATAAAAAAATTGGGTATTTTTATAGCGCTCATATCCACCACGTAATAAGGTGCTCAAGGCGCTCCAATATTACCCCGGCTCTAGCTAGGCTTCCGAAATCGGTGCTCACAGCATTCAAGGAATTCCTTCCTTCCCATATAATAACAGATGTATGTAGTTCCCAATGGTATTTTTAAAAATAATACTTGAACAAAAGAAAACAACAAACAAACAAAATGAATTGCCCATACAATTCATCGATTTCAAATTCAATTTTGAAATAGTTTAATCAATTCCATATTTCTTTTTTGTTGTATGTATGTATAAGTCAGGTCATGTAGGAAGTGGCAAGTCCAAGGAATATTGTGGACTTATGAAAAAAGAAAAGTGATGAAGCATAATTATTAACGAAAAAATATTATGTACTATAGAATAATACTTTGAACAAAAGTATTTCAGAACTTTGATACAATAATTTTTTAATTATAAAGCGAGTTGACGTGAAAACAACATTTAACTTGCTCAAGTTATGCTGAAATTAGTAAAATTTGTAAAGTTGCATATTTACCCTAAGAAATGTAGTATGAACTGTTGGGGCGGAAGTGACGTGACGGACATGAGTTCTATAAGAAGCCATCATTGTTTATATTATTAATATTATTATTATTATTATTATTATTATTATTATTATTATTATTATTATTATTATTATCATTATTATTAATATTAATATTATATTATTATTATTATTATTATTATTATTATTATCATTATATATTATTATCATCATCATCATCATTATTATTATTATTATCATTATTATTATTATTATTATTATAATCAAATTATTTGTCAAACAAATTCTTAAAATTTTACAGTTTGAGAGAGAGACATGTGAAGCGGCATAAGAAGTTGGAACTGGATGAGAGAAAGAGAGAGAGAGAACAAAAATAAAGAGAATGAAAAAGAGAGAAAGCGCAGACTCGGTGATAACCCGGGAAAACGAACATACATCGAGATAGGGAGAAATAGAGAGAGAGAGAGAGAGAGAGAGGGGGGGGGGGAGGGGGGGGAGAACGGTTGCGGACTGAAAGATTTTGATTAATCATGTCTTTTGGATGGACCTTCTAACTATTAAAAATGAATGTAATATGAATGTTTATCATGGGGCTACAGTAAGATATAAGGAAAGAATAACGTAAAAAATATAAACCGCATCACATTCTTTACGTACACTAAAATATAGTAGTGATTTCAAGACACGTCAATAATTAATGTAGACAGGCCTTAGCAAAAGAAATATTTCAAAGTACTATACTTACATTGTTTTAGATATGACCAATAAAATCCATCCAAACTGTTGGAAATGTCAAAATATTCAATGCAACAGGACGTGCTTTATTGCAATTACCGGTAAATATTGAGCATGTAAATCTTTATAGACATGATAGAGGAGATCGCTTCATGGGTATTCTTCCGCAGTGGAAATGGTTAGGCGAAGACAGAGAGCTGACCGCGGACACTATACCGCTAGACCAACTCACAATAGCTCTCCTGCTGCTATTGGACGTGCTAGTAGCTTCATCTCTTCTCATCGTGATTTTTATTGTTCATTAACACGTCGATCGCAACGACTTTCGAAAAATCGGCTCAAGGTCAATTTTCAGTATCCTATGTATAATCCCATTCATAAATCATGTTCGGGTTACATCATTGTAATGTTCGTATATTTCAATAGGTGATGGACAAGGCTACAGAAATTTTTCGAAAGTCTTTGCTATCGTGTTTCTTGTATCTTGAACTGAATCTTCATTAGTTATCATCTTAATTGAACATATGAAATTCAGCGCTAATATATGTTATTAAACATGTTAAAGTTATAACAATGTATTAACAGTCATTCTGCGGTGCGAATGCACCCTCGATCCCTATGGGGCTACGGGGGTGAGTGTGGAAGGGGGGGGGGGGGTTACCACGACCCGAGCAGGGTAGAGGTGGCGATAAGAAAGAAAGGGACAAGATCCGTTACTTACTCTTGCTGCCCTTGACAGAAAAAAAAAATGTAGCGTTAAAAGTATTCTAGCTGACTAGTTAACATACTTTAAATTCTTGTGTGGAAGCGTCGCAATCGACGAAAACAACTCTCCAATTTTGAAGCTCTATATCTTAGGGCACTTTTGATCACTCAGGGAAATATCAGCTTACATTACATTTGACTGAAATTTCGATGGAATGGGCTGCCCCCTTAAAAAGTTTATACGGGTGCATTCCTTGCCCCGCCTCGAATCGCCACGCCTAGATTCATCTAACATTTCCAATTGAAAATCAGCAATAATGGTCTTGTAAACACATTTAAATTTCAGCATATGCTTTAGAATATTTCACTTGCAGTTTAATCATACAAATTTCTTGACCTTTTACAGAAACTAAACCGTACATGCGAGGAACCCGACCGAGAATAATACTAAAACAATATCATATATTACCAAATAATTTTGCTTTTTTCTTCTTCAAAATGTCCGCGTCAGGAATGGTCCTTCCATCTTGAAAATTTACCAGGGGCCGCTTGCTTGAGCGGTGATTTCTTGTTACGGCCGTGGAGGGGGGGGGGGGGGGGGGGGGGGGGGGGGGGGGGGAGGGGAAAGACTCGACTAGCCTTTACTCATTATTTGCTATCCATTTTTGTGATAGTCTTCGAAATTTGCGGGGAGACTCCCCTCCCCCCCCCCCCCCAATCGCCGCCCATGCCCGCATGTGTCCCTTCTGCTCCCTCCCCTCATGAGGCCTACTCAAGAAAATCATATCAACATAGGCCATTTTTGTAACGAATTCAAATTTATACAGGCTTACCTAGTGACATACCATTACATTCACCTGTGAGTCTGTGCACAAGCTTCTTTTTTTTTTTTTTTTTTTTTTTTTATATATAATAGTCAGATTCTGAATGCGGAATGCATGTATTAGGTGTTGTTAGGTTGGGTAAATATCTTGGCTTTTCCAAACTAGTAACACTTAATGTATGCAATCGGCATATCTGAATATCTGACAAATGAAATACAAGGACTTATAACAGGTGGATGTCATAGTTCATTACTTCGAATTTGCCAAAGAGGTACGCATTAGTAAAATTTGAATGCAATTGCCTATTCCAACAAACAAGCGAAATGCCGACCAGTGCCATCCATACATAGAGTTTGGCAAACTCTACTCCAGTGGGTAACAATATGGCTGCCTGTTGCTTTGTTAGGCAAGCATGCAACAAAGGAATATAAGCCATGTTGTGCCCAACTGAAACCAAGTTGGCCAAACTCTGTGTATGGATGGCTCTGATGCCGACTGGTGAGTAGCGCCATCTCATGATAGGACATACATTGAGGGTCGCATTTTTTCGCTTTTATTAATACATTATTGTAAAGATAAAGGAAGAGATCATTAGAGTAGATAAAATCCATGCTATGTGCAAAACGAGAGGAATATTCAATAAATTTTGTTTACTGGAATTTGAAAGAAATCCAATAAATATGCTTTTCAGAATCAACACTGTAAGCAAACTGAACACACTTATTTTCTTCTTCTAATTAGTCTTTTTTTTGTAAATTCCTTCAACGCAATCATGATGAGTAGACTGTTACAGCACAGATCGTCGCCGCTGCACAGATTGTCGCCGTCGACGATCTGTGCAGAATTCTTTTAAAAACAAGCTGCACAGATGCAGGGAAATCAAAACCTAACTGCACAGATATAGTCGGCAGTATACCGTGTTCCGGAGCAGATAATGACGATGACAGAGATGATATTGATGATCATGATGATAATGATGATGATGCGATTATGATGATGTTGTTGATTCATATAGTACGGAATTTATGCAAGTATTCTTCTGCCTTTAACAATAAGTAAACTTACTCTTTACCTCACCAGTGGGACAAAGAAACATTTTTAATCATTGTAACAATTTAAGCTACATGAAGGAAGGTTTATGAAGAGGGTTTTTCAATAGTATACTTAGGCGTAGGGGGGGGGGGGGGGAAGGGGGTTATGCCCCAAATCCTAGTTGACGTGAGAGCAAAACAAACAAATAAACCCCCGATCCACTGAGAGTAGAGAAGTTGATCAGGTGGGGGGGGGGGGGGAATTGCCACAAGAAAATATGGAGGGCAAACATGACCTTAGCCCATGCACCAGAAATGACTTCTACATCAAAGATCAATAATATGCTCTGAATATGCAATGGCAAATGGTGACTTGTTCATTGTAGAGCCATTTGCAATTGGCTTTGATGTCTGGCGACAATCTATTATGGTGACAGCCCCGTGCACAGATTGACGCCGACGACAATCTATGTGCATGATGTAATGTAAGCGGCGACAATCTGCATTTTGCAGCGTGGTTTTGAAAAATTCTGCACAGATTGTCGAAGGCGAAAATCTGCAGCGGCGACATTATGTGCTGCAACAGTAGGCCCATATTTCTCTTCTCAATCTCATCTATCTTCATTTTCATTTTGGTAAAAGAAAAATGACTATAAAAATAATTTATTAAGAATAATGCAGCAAAGTAATACCATAATGCATGACTACCTGAAGAATAGTTTGCAATAGCAATCTTTAAAAAAAAAAATATGTATGTATAATCCTGAATCCTACCTTAGGTGGACTTGCTTTAAAAAAGCACATTACGTGGACTTTGTTTTTAAGTTGTCATATTAAACTCAGCCCCAATTTAAATTGCTCTGTGTTTAAAAACCACACCAATTCGATGAATTTTCAGTTTCTCATGCCAATAAAATGTTTTCACCTTTACTAAAAGATATAGACATTATTTCCAAAATAATTTGTCCACTTAAAGGGACCAGCAAATGAGCTGACATGTGTGTTTGCATCGGAAAATGTGACAATTTGTGTGAAGTGACCGTGGGCGTGTCTACAACCATGGTAGATACCAATCAGCGGTGAGGAATAGCTGAACTCTATCTGACCTCCAGCTCTACATACATCCCGGTGTATGTTGATTGCAAGCTGTGTGTTGGTCAGTGGTCAGTGGAAGTGCCATGGTGTGTACTGCGTGTAATACACACACACTGACCTTATGTCAGAGGTGTCACTCAGAAATGTCAGCAGCCAAAGTGAAAATCCTTTCCAGCCGTTGGTTATAACTGAAAATAACATGAAACACACTTCAAAAAGTTTATTATGATAAGACAACCTGCAGAGAGCATATAAGGGTTAGAATGGGGCGGGGAGTGTCATATTTGCTCACATTTCTAGCGACCAGCCGTTTTTTAATCAGTTCAGTAGGTGTACTGTACATGCGTAAATCATGATCCTGAGACTTGCACAGAGTCTATGAATGTGGTATAAGGGGGGAGGTCGCTTAACCCTCGGCAGTTCGGGCAGTTCGGTCAATTTCGTATGATCTAATTTTATGGTCTTCAGTCCGATGCAAACACACATGGGATCCCAATTGCTAGTCCCTTTAACGTAGTTCGACATAAAAATGGTATGTTAGCACTGTCTTCGTAATGTACTAATTTACATCCTGCATGATATACAAAATCATTTTTAAACTACCAACCAATGTACATGTGTAGGACCAAATAATTTCTGTGCATTTCTGAATAAATTTTGGTGCTTTACCCTTTCTAACACCGTGCAATTCGTCTCCTTAGCAATCCAAAATTATTTTGGTCTAAACATTACATGGACATGTATATGTCCCGCTATTGTAAAAGACCTCGTAATGTACGTTTTCGAAGCATGCAAAGTCCATCTAAGGTAGGCTTTAAATATATATATATATATATATATATATACTGTATATATATATATATATACACACAGCCCTGGAAAAAATTATTAGCCCAAGCTCCATGCAGTTATAGGGGTGATGTATTATCCATACAAACGAACTACATTTTCATTGTACCTCCTTAAATAATAACAAATCATAGAAATTTGAAGTTGTTTTTGTTTTGTTTTTTTGTTTTTTCCTTCATACCACAGAAATAACATCAGTCTTGGTCTATTAAATTTTTTCCAAGGCTGTTGATGACAATTTTCTAGATTGGTAATATCGAAAGTTTCCATTTTGGTATCACCAGCCTGGTAAATAATGTTCTCCTTTCATGTATTCAAACTCACATACGTTCGATGTCTGGTTGTTTTGTGTTTTGATCCAGTTCGAATAATAACGTAATAGAATCATCTGTATGAAATCAATTAAGCAGCTCAATGAGCTTCTGGAATCTTAATGGAAATGGATGAAATTAATAGACCAAGACTGATGATGTTACTTCTGTGGTAATAAGGAAATAAAATACCACAATAGCAAGCTTAGAATATCTATGATATGTCATTCATTCAACATGTTCAAGGAGATTCAATGAAAATGTCAACTTTGTTCGTTTGTATTCGTCATATATTACCCCTATAATTAAATAATTTTTCCCTGGGCTGTATATTTATTTTTTATCTGTTATTTATTTATTTATTTACTTATTTATTTATTTATTTATTTACTTATTTATTTATTTATTTATTTATTTATTTATTTACTTATTTGTTTGTTTATTCATTTATCTATTTATTTCTTTTTATTTTTTTCCTTATTTTTTCTTATTTTTTCAATTAACTATTATTATTATTTTTAAAAATTTATATATTCCTTTTTCTTTTTCTTTTTCTTTTTCTTTTTCTTGTTTTTTTAAATTTATTTTTTATTTTTTTGAAGGGGGGGGGGGGTCTTTTTTGCCTCTTTAATGATTGCAGCATTAGTATTTCAAAAGGTTTAAAAGGCTGAATTGTCTTAGGAACCCCCCTCTCTAGTATAATTCATGTTCCTTTTGAGTGCGAGAAGTAATCATTTTACGACAATTTTTATTTATCTGTATAGAGTAGTGCCACTTTCTTTTCAGACCAGCTCCTATAGAAAGCTTATACAAAATCATAACATTTCCTTGGATGAGGGGGAAGGGTGGGTTGCCCATCCTCCCCGATCTTTTTTTTTTTTTTTTTTTTTTTGTGGGGGAGGGATTGTCCCCTAGAAATGTGGAAATCTGATGAAAACATGTTGTGATTTGTTAGGGCTAAATACGCTAGGCTTTAAAGTGTTATACAGTGCGTATCAAAAAAAAGTACACACTATGAACATATTCTCCAAAGTCATAATTTTACAATGTCAATATGATTTTTCTTATATGATTATGGGTTAGGGTCTTGCTATCGGATGACACTATGAATATTGACAATATTTTACACTTGAGTGAGTATGGCTACTAATTGTTAAAACTCGCAAAAATTGGTTTCCGCAAAAATGCCAACGTCTTGAATTTGAAAGTGCCTATCAGGCAGTAACTGCATGTTATCTGTCAACTATCAATAATTAATGTGAACAATCATTTAATCCTTAATCCTATACTTAGCCGCAAATCCCCCCCCCCCCCCAACACCGTGCATGGCCACACAAAACGTTGGTAATTATGTCCTTCTGCACACTATTCGATTTTTTGACTGGAGCATGTTGAAAGGATGAAAATTGCAACGCATTACAGGAAGACTGACCTAAAGTCTTCCGTTTTTCAAGAAGAGATATTGAAAAAAAATTATAATCTGGTTTTGACCATTTAATGTTATTTCTTTCCATCGATCTCTTCCAACCAGTTGAGGATGTGTCTGGGGCATGTGGAAAGGGTCCACTGTAATGCATAATGAATCTGTCACATGTACATGTTTAACTGAAGAAATTTTAGAACAATATTTTATCAGTAAATTTGATTTTCTTTTAAATTCTTATTCATCGTACAAGACCTTGGATCTTGTAAATTTTAAGAGAAAATGAGGCATTTGAAGAAGAAAATAATTATGTAAGTGGTAGGTTCTTCTTCCTTTATTGCATTCAGTCTTTCCAACACTCCTCAGACAAAAATGGGTATTGTTAGATGATTTTTGCTGGAAAGACACCACCTGTCATAGTACGGTGGCGGTTGTGGGTTGGGTACAGTACTGGGTATCCAGCGATGGGTGAAGCTGGTGTAGCTTCTTCTTGAAGGCCAAGAAAAAAAACAAAACAGTATTTGCTATGCTCAGTATATTTGTACAAGAACGGAATTGTCCAGATACATTTAACCCCTGTCTAATTAAGGAACATCCCGCCCCCTCCCCTTTATCAATTTCTGGATACGCCACTAGCTGCTGGTGTGTATAGGGTTAAGGATTAATGATTGTTCCAATCAGTTTTTGATGGTTAACAGATAACATGCAGTTACTGCCTGATACGAACTTAAATAAATCAGACTGAGACATTTTTGCGCAAACCAATGGTTTGCGACTTTTACAAAAGTTGCCAGTACTCATTATAGGGTAAAATATTGTCTATACCCAAAGTGTCATCCGGTGAAACAGTAACGCATCCTCAACTGGTTGGAAGACTAATGAAGGAACCATATTAAATGTTCAAAACCAGCTCTTTTCTCTCTTTCTTCTAATGCTAATTGAAAAGTGAACATTTTAGGTCAATCTTTTTGAAATGCATTGCAGTTTGCACCTTTTAGACATGCTCCAGTCAAAAATGGAATAATTGCTTTTACAAAAATAGCCATATATGCAGTAATAATAATAATAAACCGTTCTTGTATAGCGCATATCACATTATGATACGTCCCTATGCGCTTCCAAAGGGTTTGGATAATATTGAAACAGACCCTCACCCATAATCATGTAAGATAAAATCGTATCGATATTGTGAAATTATGGTTTTGGTCAATATTTTCAAAGTGTGTACTTTTTATTTTCAAAGTGTGTACTTTTTTTTTTTTTTTAATACGCGCTGTAGAAAGTAAAGCAGTTTCCCTACCGAAAAACGGGATGAATAAAGTGAAAAGGCTTTTCTTGGTAATTGCAGTTTCTTAATAGCAATTTCTTAATTTTCTCTTATTTTTTATCGCCCCCCCCCCCTGTCTGGGGTGAATATAGGAACAGACTACCAAGCAATTATGATCCATACTTCCTGATGTCAAAACACATGTACTGCAATCTTAGAAAACTTATTTCCAGGTCCTTTAAGTGCCCCGACACCCTGTCTGGCATAGTTGGGCAAATATCATTTCACTCAATAAGTTATATATATAAACAAAGCTAAAGACAATTAAGACCGTTGAATAGGTTTATCCATTAAAAAACCTCACGAGGTTCATTATTCAAATACTATAGTTTACTGATTCCCCTCACCCCAACCCCTCCCTCCATTGACCAGGACTCCAGCTATTGTTTACTGCCAGTAATATTATACATATATGCATAGCTTGTTTTTCTTCATCATTCAGTCTGTAATCAAGCAGCTCTAAAGCCGGGGTCTGTTCGCTATTCATATTATAAGGACCGCTATTCATTTAGTCACGCGTTATGAATAGCGGTCCTTATGAATGGCGGTCGTGGTGAATAGCGAGGTAATTTTTCTATGGTTTGTTCGCTATTTATAAGGGCCGCTATTTATAAAGGACCGCCATTCATTTTAATCACGCGTTATGGATAGCGGTCCTTATGATAAGTTATGATTAGCAGTCATTATGACTAGCGGTCCTTATGACAAGCGAGGTTACACCCTAAAGCCACAATGCAAAAAAAAAAAAAATAATAATAAAAAAATAATATAATAAAAATAAATAAATTCCAGTTTCATGAACACAAACAAGGTACCGTATTGATGCCTGTAGTGATTTCAAAGATATACGGTAGGCCGTTGTCATAAAAATTTATAATGGATTTCAGTGCTTCTGAAAAGCATTGTCTTTTTGAATACCTATTTAATCCAAAACTTTGGGTAGTTGTTTTCTGAGTGTATTTTGTAAATACATTGTAGCTGCATAATTTTTACATATATTTTTGGGTTGTTGTTTGTATTCATGAATCAGTTATCTTTGTCACAATCTGAGGGGCCTTCACTTAAAGGGCAATCCAACCTTGGTAATGAGTTGATTTATGTGAAAGCAGAAAAATAAGAAAAACAGGATGGTGAAAGTTTGAAAGAAATCGGACAAGGAATAAGAAAGTTATGGATGTTTGAAAAATGAGATCACTACATCTATGCGAATCTCAAATTGGCATTTTGGTGATTCAATTGTGACATTTTTGTGGACAACTCTCCCATTTGTCCTACACAAAAATATCATTAATTTGCGGTTTTCTTCGAATCGCTTTTACCCTCGGGGCAGTAATCAAAATATATTGGAGATAGCATATTGTTATAGGTCCTCATGAAAGAAAAAGATCCTACTGAGTACTACATTTTGAAAAAAGTGACATTTTAGTCATTTTATGTGTTGGAGCGAATGGGGGAGTTGTCCACAGCTACATCACAGTGACATTACCTATTCGGCCAATTTGAAATTCCCATATGTATAGTGATTACAACTTTCAAAAATTCATAACTTTCTTATTGCTTGTCCGATTTCGTTCAAACTTTCACCAATCTGCTTCTCTGATTTTTCCTGTTTCTTTCAAAGCAACTTGCTATCAAGGTTGGATTTCCCTTTAACAAGCTGTGCTTCAACCAAGGTCTCCTCGTCTTTCTTTGATTATTCTAAATTGTGTGCTATATAGAATAGACGATACTTTTTTGTACTGTTATGGTTATACTCTATGATATGATTTCTGAAAGACAAAGAAACTTGAACTTGAACTTGAACTTGAAGTTGGAATATCAAATTGACCGAATCGGTAAGGAAACTGTGATGTACTTAGTGCATGGGGGACAACTCCCCGATTTGCTCCAACACACAAAATTACTAAAATGTTAATCTTTAAAAAAATTGTAGGGGTTGTTACGTTTCCTCTCCGCCATATATACAGTAGAACGATTTTCACAGTGATATACATGGGCCGCGGACCTGCAGGGGGGGGGGGGGGGCTCCCCGTCCCCACTTTTTTGAGTAGACACGTTTCATAAAATCTCTGAAAAAAGTTTTGAAAATTGTGAAATCAAATCAGCCCCCCCCCCCACACACACACTCAAAAACGCTCCGCGGCCCCTGATATAATATAGGCCTAGAGGTCCATGCAGGGGCGGATCTAGCTTTTTTCCAAGGGGGGGGGGGGTGTGGGAGGGGGGATACCCCCCTCCCACAGTAGGGAGATTTTTCATTTTTAGGGTTGCCAGCTTGCGATTTTAAGCATACTTGCATGCTCTATTTTTTCTCTTTTTTGCCCAAATAATTGGGGGGGGGGGACTACAGCCCCATCCCCCCCCCCCGGCCCTGGCTCCGCGGTCCCTGGGTTTGTCTCAACGGCGATGCAGAGCATCGTCCACAAGGCGCGAAACGGCGATGTCTGTGGGCCGCGTAGCGTCACGTCGATTTTTTGTTTGTTTGTTTGTTGTTGTTTTTTTGCTATTTGAACCCCTGTAAGTGATGTTTTCCTGGCATCTACTAACGCAATGGAGACCATAAAAAGCAGTCCATAATAACGTCTTTTTAGATCAAGTAACAGTTTAATACACAGTTATATCCAGAGTTATCGTGTGTTTGGTTATCAACTTGATAAGTTACCAGATGAGTTGAATATCTTCTCACAATATTTGCACTTGAAATTTTCCTCTCCAGTGTGTGTTATTTCTTTTTGGTCAAATTCTAACCACATGTTTAAAAGTCAAGATACTAAACAAAAGTAACCGGGAATATAAGAAAGATTCGTGATAAAAAGGTAGATTTATGACAGTGTAACATTATGTTGACTTGTATAGTATACCACAAATCTTAAATATAGGTAACCTCTATGATGTAAATGATTATTCTGGCCATGCCAGTCAAGTAGAAATTAAAATTAAGTTCAACTAAATGTTGCAGTTAACAACTAAGCTATTGGCTACTATTCTATCACAATGATAGTTAACAACTAAGCTATTGGCTACTATTCTATCACAATGATAGAAAAAGTAACACATGTTCACTTGGTAGTGGGGGGGGGGGGGGGGGTTAAAACCTATTGCCCGAGGCTGAGCCTGAGACAGAGTGCTATATAGGAACATATTGTGTGAGTCTGGACATATTATGATGGCGTTTTCCTATGCACATTAAATCCCCTAACCCCCCCCCCCCCCCCCCCCCCCCCCGTAGATCCGCCACTGGCATGTATAGTCTAGTTTCTGCTAGTGAGTTTAAAGGGCAATCCAACCTTGGTAATAAGATGATTTGTGTGAAAGCAGAAAAATAAGAAAAACAAGATGGTGAAAGTTTGAAAGAAATCGGACAAGGATTAAGAAAGTTATGGATGTTTGAAAAATGAGATCACTACATCTATGTGAATCTCAAATTGGCAATTTGGTGAGTCAATTGTGACATTTTTGTGGACAACTCTCCCATTTGTCATACACAAAAATATCATTAATTTGCGGTTTTCTTCGAGGTGCTTTTTCCCTCGGGGCAGTACTCAAAATATATTGGAGATAGCATATTGTTATAGGTCCTCCTGAGCGAAAAGATCCTACTAAATAATGCATTTTGAAAAAAAGTGACATTTTAGTCATTTTGTGTGTTAGAGAGAATGGGGGAGTTGTGCACAGCTACATCACAGTGACATTACCTATTCGGCCAATTTGAAATTCCCATATGCATAGTGATTACAACTTTCAAAAATTCATAACTTTCTTATTGCTTGTCCAATTTTGTTCAAACTTTCACCAATCTGCTTCTTTGATTTTTCCTCTTTCTTTCAAAGCAACTTGCTATGAAGGTACCGGTAGGATTTCATTTTTGCGCCTGCCCGGCCCCCGACCCATCCTCCAAAATTGTCCAATCAGTGCAGAGAATCCAATTAGCTGATTAAATTACGCGAACGTTAATGACACGTAAATCAATCAACGATCGATATGCGATCAAGGCTAGACTAGGCTAGCGCTAGGCTTGGCGCGCGCGCACCGTACCATCATCAGACGTCGACTGGAGCTCGAGCACGGAGAAGAAAACAACTGTACCTGCCAACGTTTTCGGTGAAATTTTTCATCTTTTAGGAGATAAAATGCCTTGTGATACAATATCACCAATGACCCACCATCTTGTTAGTGGTGTTGTTTCGAAGGATTCGACAATTGACCAGTACAAATTGAATCAAATTCGGACTTATTATCCGGATGGCAAAAGGAAACGAGCGGCTTGTTTGTGCTTCCGAAACGAATCAAAGAATGAGGTGAGTGTGCGTGTGCAGTGTGAGTTGGATGAAAAATGTTAACGTTCGTCTAAGAAAATTAGACATTATATTCACTCAGTTGATTTAATGTAGGACAATCATAGAATTTCTATTTTGTGTGGAAACTCATGATATGAATACGACTTATCGTGTAGTTAAATAAAAATGAATTAACTAGCGCCAGTAGTGTTTTACTATTTCATTGTTAGTTGAGCTTGATCATTTATTTAATTAATTTATGATATAAGTTAGACACCCTATTTCAATCAGGTATGTTTTTGCGTTTAACGTTTGTGAAGTGGGCTTGAAAGAAGACCTTTATGAAGGCGATAAATTAGTCTAGATCTATATTGTAGATCTAACCATGAAGCTACTTAGCTAAATTGAATAATTGTCTCGGTCCAGCTTGAAGTTGAACCCCCATTTTCTGGCATCTGCGCCGCCGCCACGCTAGTCCCCGCCCGCCCGCGCCCGCCGTTGTTGTCGCGAGCGCGATGGTCTACGTGCCTAGTAGCTAGCTTTCTCGTAACATGTGCATTGCTCAATGGACGAAGAGCTATTGTTACGTATACATGGGTGCGACACCTATACTTTGTCTTTGGTATGGCTGGAAGGGGAAAAGAAAATGCTGTAGATCTAACGAAGGTTGGATGATGAGAAGTTGTCAATTACCTATGTCAATTACTACCTAGATGTCAATTGCAGTACAAGTCCTTATAAGTGAACACAAATTTGAATGGTCAACAAGGCCAACAAATTTATACCAGAAAAACAAGAATGAAAAAAGAGAACTGCATCTAGATCTAGACACTTTGAACATGTATGAAATATTGATGTTGTCAATAGCACTTAAGTTTGACTTATTACACATTTGAAATTGATGAACGACATTGTATATTACAAACTTGTCGACATTGAAACTAGGCTTTGTTTATTACCGTTGAAAAGGGTATATATATATGTATATAATATATATATATTTGAAATAGAAATAAAATATATATTGGGAATTGGAATGTAGTCTCACTATGAACATGACAGACAAAGAGAATGGAAAAAAACAACAACTCCTCATTCTACCCTCCACAATTGCTCTGGTAGATAAAATCACATCCCTTCACTTCTATTTTGCAAAGTAGGTGGAACATGTGAATATATGCATGTGACACCTGTTCTACATATTTTTACAGAATGGCAGTGAAGGGATGTTCTTTTCTGTTCTACATATTTTTACAGAATGGCAGTGAAGGGATGTTCTTTTGAGTTTTGTCTACCAGAACCATTGTGAAGGATAGAATGAGAGGTTGTCTGTTTTGTCCTAACAAAGCCTAGTTTCAATGTCTACATGTATCATGTGTATGTAATGTTGTCCATCAATTTCAAATGTGTATTAAGTCGAACTTAAAGGCAAAGTCCACACTAATATCAAGTTGATTTGAATAAATAGAGTAAAATTAAACAAGCATAACAGTAAAAATGTTATTGAAATCGGATTTTAAGTAAGAAAGTTACAGCATTTTGAGGTTTTGCATTATTTCTTGAAACAGTGATATGCATAACATGGGCGGTATGCAAATGAGTGAACCGATGATGTCACACACTCACTTTTCCTTATGTATTTTATTAAATGAAATATCATATATTTCAATTTTTTGCTTCAATAAGCTACATGTAAAACGTGGTTTGACTCCTTATGGAACATGTAAAACCATCATTATTGCAACTTATTTTGATACTAGGGAGAGATTCTCTATTATCACATCCATAAAAATTGAAATATTTGAAATTTCATATAATAAAATACATATAAGGAAAAGTGAGTGTGTGACATCATCGGTTCACTCATTTGCATACTGCCCATGTTATGCATATCACTGTTTCATGAAATAATGCAAAACTTCAAAATGCCGTAACTTTCTTATTTTACATCCAATTTCAGTGAAATTTTCACTGTTATGCTTGTTTAATTTTACTCTATTTATTCAAATCAACTTGATATTAGTGTGGACTTGGCCTTTAAGTGCTACTGACACAATCAATATTTCTTCTTCTTCTTCTTGTAACGAACAGTCCACCATGGCATGTTTTGTCGTACTACTAGTATTTGACAGACCGGTGTGGTGTATACACTTGTGTACATGCATGTACATTGCTTTTTAAAAAATGTCTGCATTTTTACATTTTCATAGCATAAATATGAGAAAAGTAAAATGTTACCAGTTATCGGGGAACAGTGGGACTGAGAAATACATGTACTTTGGGATTACATGAAAGCCTTTTATATTGAGAATATTTCTGTCTAAAGTCTAAATATTCTTAATGGAATATGTTTGTGAATAGTATCAATATATTTATTCAATAACATGGATTGAATCCATACTTTATGATTTTTAAGGAAGGCTTGATATGCAGGGACCAGTGGTAATAATAATAGTAGTACATCTACTACTGATATATATGTATTTTTAATGAGAATAATAACAATAATAATAATAATAATAATAATAATAATAATATGATTGATAATAATAATAATACAATTGATAATAATAAATCAAATGATTATAAAAATGCATTGAATTATTCACATTATGCGCTACATGTACATTTTATATAAATATCAAAATACTAGGCAATCTCTAACTATCTACCCACATTGCAGGTCCTGCTTGTATCGAGCAAGTCAAGTCGTGATCTATGGGTGATACCTGGTGGTGGCTTAGAACCTGATGAAACACCAGCCGTTGCAGCTGTCAGAGAACTAGAGGAGGAAGTGAGTAAATGGTTGTCATTCTCAGTGACCTACTGACCTTGACATTGGATACCCCTACTTTGTCCCCACTTTCCCCTTCTCTGCCCCTCATTGCCCTTATTTGCCCCCCCCCCACCCTTTTTTTGCACCTCTTTACACCTTTTTTCTCCTCTTTCTTCTGGCTGAGGGGGGCAAGCAAAAATTGATATCTCACTTGCAAAAATAGGATGATCTTGAAAATGATCATGAAAGCTTTTTTTTTTTTTCTTCTTCAGAGATGTTTCTGAACTTTCTTTGAGTAAGAATTTTGTCTCCTTGAAGCTTGTCCAAGCTGGTATTTAAAGTGTTGTTGGTTTAAATTCAAGCAGTATATTGAGAGAATTCCAGAGAAACAGATCAGGGAAGGATTGAGCATACAGTACATGTACATGTACATATAATCTGATTAAAAAAAATCAGAAAGCTATGATTTTTTATAAGTTGTAATTAATCAAGCAAACAATACTGACAACTCAATGTTGGGTGACGTATCTGTTGAGGTCGTCTCCCCTACATGTATATTTGCTCTGTACCGAAAAATTTCATAAATATATTATTTTCTTTAATATGAAAGAAATATATAGCTTTGTTTCATACAGGGGTTACATGTATGTGAACATATTTGCGATGATTATACATGTATCTATGTTGCATGATGTATGCTTAAATATTTTCCTTGGAAAAAATAGAAAATGGAATCATAATTTCATCTGATTTATGGACAATAACATATATACATTTACCCTGTACAAAGTTGTACAGTATGTGCAATTGTGCATAATATGTATACTACTCTTGTCACAAGCAGTTGCTCGAATAGTCTACTAAGTTCGAAGTGGCGCACCTTTGATGGTTGAAGTAGGCAAAGTCAAATAGTTTGATAAGATACATGTAGATGAGCTGTTTATATTGATTTTGATGGATAATAATTTTTTTATGAGGGTCAGATTCGACTGTCACACGATACCTACAGATAATGGAAATTAGGCAGGGGCGGCGCTACAGGGGAGGGGCAGAGGGGGCGACCGCCCCCCCCCCCCCCCATGTTCAAATAGTGAAAAAAGAAAAAAAAAAGAAAAAAAAAGAAAAGGAGGAAGAAAAGGGAAGAAAGAAGAAAGAGGAGTATTAAAAAGAGAGGTCTTAAACATATAACTCTATATTACCCCTGTTATTTAATGGAGAAAAAATATGACGTCATCTTTAGGTCGTCTTGCCCCTCCTATCAAAATACCCTGGCGCCGCCCCTGGGTAGGGTAGATCAATAAATCGACAGGATGAACAATGAACATAACGTGAGTTTCTCCATCTTCAATACACGAGGGAAATGTAACCAAGTTTCAGTTACATTTCCCTGCATACACCATTTGGTGTAAAAATAATAACTGGCCGTGTTTCATGGAAGTGCATTATTGAGGTACATGACAACGTACATGTACATGCATGAAAACTGTCAGTAATGCATTCCTGCCAACTGTTTCTATTTAACAGGGACAATCCCGATTTTTTGTGAAAGAAAGAGCCACTACTACCACTGTGTCTCTATTTTTGCAAAAATCTGTCTGTAGTAATGTATAGGAAACTCAGAAATGTCCTTATTTTCAGCCTCTGCCTTGTAATTTGTCCCTATTTCTTGGGTTTCAGGGTTGGCAGGTCTGGTAATGATCTGCATAGATAATACTTGTGTTATCACAAAAGACACAAAGTTATCACACTCATGTAGCATATTATCAACTTGAACGATACTGAAGTACATTTATCAAGTGCTCATGTACATGTAGACCTACATGTACATGTATGAAGATTCAACATTTGAGTCAACACAAAATATGTTGATTTGGATAGGCCTAGAATAAAGATAAATTGTTCTTGATTGATGGGATCAATGAGCAAAATATTGACAACAATAATTTAAAGATACATTATAGAAAAACATTCTCACTGCCTTCTCCACATGGGATACATGTACATGTATTCTAGAATGATTTACAAAAATGTACCTCTCCAGTAAAACTGATTTCTTACATTGAGACGAGGGTTTTCGGGGGGGGGGGGGGGGGATAATACATGTAGGTCCAGAAATTCATCAGTTTTGTCGGCAAGCAGAAATTCTGAGACTTTTATTGCCTACATCATGCTACATGTAGCTACTAGGTCAGATGAAAGGCGACAATTTTGTGTGGTGTTTTTGGAGGGAAATCCCCTCCCGACACCAGGATTGCACTTTTTTTTTCAATCTGCTTGCTAGGAAAATAGGACGGAAACCCCCGGTCCCTACTTCCAGGGAGAGATGACTGCAGTACTACGGACATGCGCACTTGCTTTGTGTACATCACTTGATTACCCACATGGCGATCACATGCACAGCAAGTGTTTGTGGCTAGTCTCGCAACAGTGCTCTGTGGTTTTGTGTGTATTCTATGTGTCATAACTCTTTGTGTATACTCTTTGT
The DNA here is from genome assembly GCA_025618425.1 of Heliocidaris tuberculata. NCBI lineage: Eukaryota > Metazoa > Echinodermata > Echinoidea > Camarodonta > Echinometridae > Heliocidaris > Heliocidaris tuberculata. The sequence continues at coordinate 4,378,349 of CM046841.1, forward strand.
GTATGCAAAGAGGGTGTGCACCATAATCTCTCTGATATTCAGACTATGTCGGCCTGAAAGGAATTCACTGAATAAACATTCTGCTGAGGCATGGATATGCATTATTCATGATGCCTTTTCTTTGATTGGCTGCCAACGTGGGACCTTATAAATATTGATAATGCAGCCTGTCTTCACAGTTCACAGTGGAGTCTCTGGAAATTTTTTTTTCTCCTTTGTTCTTTCTTTCTTTCTTTCTTTCTTTTACTAATTACCAAATGTTATGAACATTATCAACTTACATGTATAAGCATAAAGTTTGCAAATTCTTTGCTGTAAACTAGTTTCATGGCCTGAAACCAACTTTGCATTTTACACTTTAAAAAAGAAAAATAATATAACAATAAAATATTAATAGGTCTACATTAAATTGCAAGTCCAATTTTTGTTTCTGTCCGTTTGATTTATTATAGTCAGCAGATGTAGTCACATAGATAGGTACATGTACATTGTAGGCTGCAAATTTTCTAAATTTTCTAAGATGAGGAACTGTAGCATATACAGTCATTGCAGTGTATACTTCTTTTTCATATTCTGGAAAAGATTGCAATCAATTCATGCATTTGCCAAGTCCCTGGCAAACAGCACAATGTTCTTCAATATTTTCTTCCCCTTTTGTCGTCCATTGCAGGCCGGTGTGAGTTCCAGGTTGGTAGACTTTGTAGGTGACTTTGAAGATGCGTCCAACAAGCACAGAACATCAGTGTATGCCTCAGTAGTTACAAAAGAGTTTGATTCGTGGGAAGACCAAGAAAGGATAGGTAAGTTTGGTTCAATACTTTTTTTATCCCCCCCCCCTCAAAGCTCCAGAGAACTGCAACAGTTACATATACATGTACATGTATGTTTGTTTCTCTCTCTCACTACAAACACTACATACTGTATGTCATGACCAAATTTTAAAGTGAACAGGCAAGATCTGTTATTGGTTGGATTTTATGTTGTTTTGGTTATGTTGTTCATGTTGTCTTTTTGTATTAGTTAAGTCAAGGTAAGTGTACATTTTTTAGATACAGACTTTCACAATTAATTGACGGAATATTGAATACTATTCTGTTTCTCATTTTTTGTGTCTGATATGGGCAGGGTAAGATGAATATGAAGATTGGATAATGAGTTTGCAGATTTGGCACAGTTTTGTCATGTATTTGTAAGATGCTCAGAAGAGTACTTGTAAATGCATCGAGTTTTATGTTTGTTTTGTTTAGTTCTTATTATTTATATATTTTTGTTAATCCTGTTTTTTTAACTACAGGGAGATGTCGAAGGTGGTTTTCCGTGGAAGAGGCATCAAGGAGGCTAATAGAGTACAAACCGTATCAGGATCAGTATCTACAGGTTGCCATAGCAACAAGATGATCTGGGTTTCATCCAAGGTGGATGAAGCTATAAAATGTCCCCATCGTCTTAAGTTTCTTCAGGAGCGAGATGCTGTGTCTGTGAGAACAGAAACTGGTAACCAGTGAAGATCCTGGTAAGATTGTGTCCAGTGCTGCTGCTTCCAAAAGTGAACTGAAGTGCGCATGTTTTCTGCCAAAGACGATGGTGAACATTCTATCAAAGGAATGGCATGTTCCTACCTGAAATCTGCAACCTAAATGCAAATATATCATTAAATTGCCTTTTGCTCATGATAAAACAACTTTACATCATCACAGTTCTTTGATGGACAGGCCTTGCTGCAAAAAGGAGATCATGCATCCGTTTGGAAACGTTCAAATTGATCCATCAGGAGATGTTCCTTCAATACCTTGTGTTAAAGACTGCCTCAGCCGACTCATCGATGGACAACTGCTTTGACCCATTGCCCACAGGATCCGGGTTCTCCTTGTATTAACTCTTTCAGTGCCGATGTCACATATGTGACAGATAAACTTGTCATTTTCATTCACCAATTGCTTGACCACAGGAAAGGTATATGGTGGTCAATGTACATGTACATCAATATTTTAAGCATAAATCAAGCATTCTGAATATATGATTATAATTATATGCTACCATAAGAAATTGCAGATTTTTAAAAAAGATATTACCTTATTTCACCATTAAACAATAGTAAACAAATGAGAAAACAAAAAATAATGGACAAAATAGAACTCAAATGTAATTTTCAATAATTCTTATGCATAAATTTGAGTGAAGGAATAATGTTTGGTATAAGAATTAATAGTAAATTTCCTACAAGTTTTGTACACAATATTTTGTGAAATAATAGATGGTTAATGAAGTGCAGACATTTGGAAAAAGGAAGCATTGATCACATTTTGGTACAATTTTGAAGAGAGCTAAACCCCTTGGCACAGTAAAAGTTGAATCTATTGGAATGAGACAGTTCAGTAGTCAACAGGTTAATTTCTAATGTCAGCCTTGTTTCCATTGTACATAAATATACTGCATGGATGGGTGTGTATGCGTAACTATGTATTTCATGCACCCTTTTTCTCTGTAGGTCATGATGAAAAAGGGGAAGGATGGGAGGGACAGAGGAAAGTATTCTTTTGATGGCCATTTCAGGTAGATGTAAAACTCTGCAACTTTTTTCTCTGTGGATGCCAAAACAAGGGAAAACAACAAATCATTCATTCGAAGGCCGATGCAAGCACATGTTTGGATGAAGGGCCATGCAAGTTTTTATCTCTAGGGATGCCAAAAAGCAACAAAACAAATAACAAAGAGGGAAAAACCAAAAAAAATATTTGTTTGAAGGACATTACAGGTTGATGTACATGTAATGTACATGCACATTGTAGATCCAGGGAAGTGTCTAGTTACACTTCCCTGGTAAATCCGTACATTTTCTCTGTGGATGCCAAAAAAGGGATGAAAAATAACAAACTTCATTTGAAGGCCATTAACCATGCACCCTTCTCTCTTTGGATGCCAAGAGCAGGGTTTTAAACAACAAAATCATCATTTTGAAGGCCATCCACAGATCCACTCCTACTGAACCAGAGGCTTGCCTTGTGGTCCCCGCCAATTTTCTTTGGCCTATATCATGCCAACCATTTGCAATTTTTGACTTGGCCATGTGTTCGATTTTCGTGTGATATATACATGTATCTAATATGTATATCCCCATAATGTTTTCAAGACTCTGAATAGTATGTGTATTTATATTCTTACTGCGTATTCATCGTAATGTTTGTACCTTGGTCCAGGGGTGGATCTACATGTACATGTACATGTAAAAGGAAAACTGCCCCCCCCCCCTCCCCTTTGAAACCTAACTGGCATACCTTAAATACACAATTACTGCACTGTGCCCCCTCTTTTACAAAATCCTGGATCTGCCCCTGCCTTGCTCAATGATTGCTGGTAACGTGTGCTAGGTACTGTAATTGGCATATAACGAGAGCTACATGTTGATGTTTTCCATTTATATGTGCAGTGTATTGGAATTATGGAATATAATGTGATTGAATACTGATGTACGTGGGCTACATGTATTATGTCCATAATGTAGGTCGTTTCATGCTTGGATGGGCCATGATAAGAACTTGATACACTTTTGTTTGTGTTCATGTTTATGTGAATTGAACAGTATGCTCCTTCAACCTTCTTAACCTTTTGTTTGGGCATGTAAAGTATCCATAGGTAGTCGGGTTATTGTTTTGATTATTGATTAGTCCAAAGAGATTCTATAATTCATTTGACCTTAGAGGCACGAAGGCCTTTATTTTAGAGGGAAAAATCTACATGTACAATGTACTTTATATTGATGGCCACCAAGTAGAACCTGTGGCCCTATATTCTGCCATGCATTTTGTATTCTAGCCAACAAGTTAAATCCTAAGAGGAGTTGAAGCATCTACATAGTCTTTACTTGTCTTGAGTCAGTTGTTAGTTCAGTCGGTATGATTTGCATTCTGTAGATTCGTTCTTAAAAGATTTGGTGTACATGTATAACTTGACCGGAACTTCCTTTCAAGTGCCAAATTTCAAAAAGTTATTTTAGTAAATCTTGGCAAAGGCAAGTTTGTAGTTTATCCCATCGTTAGGTCAGGGAAATGTTAGTTACATTTTCCTGGTTATGTTAAGCATATGTGCCTAGAGTCCAGACAACGATGATGCGGATTTACAATGTACATCTGTGTTTTAACTATTCTGTTTCTTCAACCACACTATTGTTTAATTAGGTGTGGTTGTAGATCAAGGCATGTAAGACTAAGATCCAAATTAAAAAGAAAAATACAATGTCCAGTGCTCGGTTATCTGTCATACATGTATGTAGTCCAGTATCAAATCAACCGTCTTTCAGTTTAACTGCCCCGCTTGGCACATTGCCAAGTTAAACCCATGAGTATTTAAAACCAACAGTCTCTAGATCTGCTGTGTCATGTGTTGGTAAATATTTACATAGATTTTTACAAATTTGACCTGTGGGTTTTCTTCTGTAAACTGTAAGAAGTCAAGAGACTTTTACATGTATTGAGAACATCATCAGTTAAGCAGGGAGTCGGTCCCATGCACATTTTAAATAGAGTTTGGAAACCTGGACACAGAAATAAAACGTGTGTAATTTAATGAGAGTCTTTTCTTTGAAAAGTTTATTCTTACTTTCAAGGCTACATGTATGTAGGCATAAGATATCACCAAATGATTTTGATTTACCAAGTATTCTATTTTTTATCCAGGGGTGTTATTCTGAAAACTGTTGTAACTTTTATCTTAAGTATTTTGATGTTAATTGTCATAACAAATTGAAATTGCGCGGAATAAGCAATTATCATTGGTGCCTGCGCAGATGTCTTTTTCTATGTGAACGTAGAGAGCTGTGCGCAAATATTAACCAATGACTTGTCCTAATTTTGAGTTGCTATGACAGTTAACATCGAGATATTTAAGATAAAAGTTACAATTTTCAGAATACCACCCCAGGTTTATATTATTAATTATATTAAAAAGTCTTAATTCATCTATCTAATTCATTCATTTATTATGTAATCTTTCAAGAGCAGGAAGACATTTAAACAGATGTTCGTATTGGAAGCAAGGACTTTAAGGTCATGTTTCAAAATTCCCTCTTGAGTTTATAGTTTTAGAATTGATTATTGATTGACACTTATGGCTTTAATAAGGGTGGGGGGGGGGGGGGCTTTTATTTATTTGTATTCAGGTAATTATATGTTTATTATTTAATGAATTATAAAATTATCATTCTGTCAATATCATTCTAAAGATCATTCCTGAGCAACCGACTAAGAATTTCTAATTTTATTATCATTCTGAGTCTGATACATGTATAATTGGGAAATTTTATTTTGAAATTAAGTGGGAAATTAGATTTTTAAAATTGTATTCCTTATATTTTGAAACAGTATTTACATAAGGCCAATTGTAAAAGCCAGTTCCCTAGCTTTGGACATTTCCTTAGTATATATCATAGTACATTGTATATATACATGTACATGTACTTCACATATAAGTTATTTTAAGTTTTCCAAATGTTTCAAGCCCCTTTCGGCCTGCATTATTTGGGGTTCCTTTCACCATTTTCAGTACTAGTTCTGGAGAAAATTTTAGTTTGAAAACGATATGTCTTCTGGGAGAAGAATGTCTTTCCAAGGGGAATTTTTTTGTTGTTCTTCTACTTCTTTTCTTCCTTTTTTTTTTTTTCTCTCCATTTTAGAGTGAAAAAACCCTTCAGTTCGTATATGAAACATTGACGAGAAAATAAATCAACAGAAATGAGAAAGCAACTCAGATGAAAATCGATTTAATTGGGAGCATGATGATTTGACTTGCATAATTTGCATATTATTTGAAATTATACTTACAATTTACTGTTATCATGAAAGAATAGCCATTGTGTATACCTGTATTTGTGTTTTAAATACATGTAAAACTTTTCTCTATATGTGTTGAAATTATAATTGTATGTATATGTATAATTATTATTTGTATATACATGTATCTAAAGATATGTATTACCTAGCTTTGGGTGACAATGCATAAATAAAAGCAATGCAAAGCACAATAATAGACAACTGAATGTGTTTTATATCGTCTCTTTGTACATGTACATGTAGTAACACATCATTATATTCAATGACTATGTAGTCCTGTACAACTACATGTAGTTCCATTGCTATGTGTGTGGATAGACCTCATTAATTTCATACACAGGTTGCAACCAGATACATGGTCAGCAATGCACAACGCACCAGGCGATAGTAATACAGCCGTTAACCCTTTCGAGACAATTGACCACATTTTGTGGTTTGGCTCAATAACTTTTGATTCAGAGCTCTAAAAAATATACCAGATGTATGGGTAGAAAGAGCAAAAATTTCTACACACATTGTTTCCATTTTTGTTCCATGACCATATTGCGTTTGATGCCAGGGATTGTAAAAAGGAGAATAAGCTTCAAAATCCTCAAATTGGCAACACATTGAAAGGTTCAAAATCACTGTTTTTTATCAAAATTGGCAATTTTTTCAACTTTCGACTACGTTTCTAATGATGTCTATTGTTTTCAAAGACATTACATTTTGTTAGAACCATGTAGCACTGAATGAAAAATATTAATGTTGCCAATTTGAAGAACAAAATGTGATCAATTTACTCCTTAAATAATTCCTGTCCTGAAAGGGTTAAAAGAGGTTACAACAATATGTATAATCACTCCAGCTTTCGGCCCAGTTTCATAAAACTTGTCAATAACAAGTGCCCCATTTCTATGACAAATTTGCTCTCAAGCCAATCAGATTCAAGGATTTCAGTAGCTTATAACAATTCTTGTAACTTGTTATTGATAATAAGTTTCATGAAACAGGGCCCCGATTAATATTCAACTGTAATATACATGTAATCTCATACACGATTCATGTTTGGGCTGCTTTTAAAGCTCTGTAACATTCAGCTTCAAAATCCGCCTTCAGAATTCAGAATGTATTAAGAGAGAGAAGGGGGGGGGGGTGGGTAGAAGAAGAGATATAATCATTATTTTGTACTGTTTTCTTTCTTTTCTGGGGGAGGGGGTGGAGGTCATGAATTCTATCTCTAGAATAACTTCACGAAGTCATCAATTCAAGGTCAAATTATTCTATATAATTATTGCCAATTTGCCAATTTCAACAATATTTACTGGGCTACAATATCAAGTCATTAAGGTCAAAATGCCCCTTGACCACTAAGGTTTATTTTCAAAAAGGGGGTGGACTTGGGCAGAGGTAAGAAAAAAAAAAGAAAAAAAAAAAAGCTTGCATTCTTATCCAATCAATTGAATGGTAGAGAATCACATTGATGAGTGTCTCACATGACCCATGGTCCTCTCCCCTCCCCGCCCCTCCCCCTCCGCCTTATCTGTAGCAGTGTGTATTCACCCCAAAACTTGAAAAGTTTAATAATCACTAGATTTGCACACTACGTGTAATTGCTGACATCTTCTTTTTTAATAATTGAAATATCAACTTTAACCCTTAACTAACCACTCACAGGAACCCTTACCCTAAACCTTACCTTAAAACCTATTTGGAATGGTTAAAAACTACTTTCGAAAAATAAACTCAAGGGCAATTTCAAAGGCCTATTGCACTGCCCATAGAAATCAGGTTCGGATTACGTAATACGCCATTGTAATGTTCGCACATTTCTAAAGGTGATTGACAGGGCTATTGAAATTGCCTTCAGTTGATTTTTCGAAAGTAGTTTTTATCGTGTTACCCTAACCCTAACACTACATGTATCTTTGACGACACAATGCCAGAAGCAGATTTCGCTGGAGCAAAATTAATGGCAGGTCATCGCCAACACATGCAGGGGCGGACCCAGAATTTAGTTTTGTAAAAAAAGGGAAAGATCGAAATTCCCCGAGAAAAAGGGTCATTCAGTTTATTATTTTTTTCTTCTTCAGAATGCCCTTGAAAAAAAGGGCACATTATCAGGGTTGTGTACTTAAAGTATGCCACTTGGGTTAAAAAATAGGGGGTGGGTTATTTGTACCCCCCCCCCCCAAATCTGCCAGTGACAAGGACCAGCCAGTGTCAAAATGATCTTCATCTCCGTCTCTTCTTTCTTGCTAACACCCTTGCGCAAAGACGTGTTATGAGTATGATCACAAACAAGACGAAGTAACCCGCTAGAACTCCAGCCAGGATCACTATAGATTTCAAAATGTCTGCAAATATAAACATACCGAGCGGTGTAGGTCAGTCTAACATGTATTGACCATGTTGATTAATAAAGATGAGGGTGAAGACACAGATGGGAAACTTTCAAAACGCAAATATTCAGACGCCAAATTTGATAACATCAACAAAGAGGAGAAAAAGAATAGGAAGAGGAGGAAGAAGAAGAAGAAGAAGAAGAAGAAGAAGAAGAAGAAGAAGAAGAAGAAGAAGAAGAAGAAGAAGAAGAAGAAGAAGAAGAAGAAGAAGAAGAAGAAGAAGAAGAGAAGAAGAAGAAGAAGAAGAAGAAGAAGAAGAAGAAGAAGAAGAAGAAGAAGAAGAAGAAGAAGAAGAAGAAGAAAAAGAAGAGAAGAAGAAGAAGAAGAAGAAGAAGAAGAAGAAGAAGAAGAAGAAGAAGAAGAAGAAGAAGAAGAAGAAGAAGAAGAAGAAGAAGAAGAAGAAGAAGAAGAAGAAGAAGAAGAAGAAGAAGAAGAAGAAGAAGAAGAAGAAGAAGAAGAAGAAGAAGAAGAAGAAGAAGAAGAAGAAGAAGGAGGAGGAGGAGTAGAACAACAAACACGAAAAAAGATAGGGATAGAAAAAAGTTAAAGAAGGTTAGTGAAGACATGATAATCAAGAATTGTACTGAAAGACCAAACTATACCTGACAAATAGCAACGTATTTAAAAACTAATTTTAACATTGTTATTATTATTATTAGTTAATTAGTTTATTTCTATTTTATTTATTTATTTTTTGTTTTTATTTATTATCATTGTTATTATTTTTAAAAATAATTTCATAAATTTTACACGAGAAGCTCCTCAAAAATAAAGCAGACTACTAAGGACATAGAGTATCAGAGAGAGAGAGAGAGAGAGAGAGAATTTTATCCTCACCTTCTTGGCTGGCAGCTAAGCTGTCGATAACTGTAAATGCAGGAAGCAGGAAAAAGAGAGTTAGAACACAATATAATGAAACTGGGGGGGGGGGGGGGGGGGAGAACATACCACATCCAACTGATTTTTAAAGAAGAAAAATATGCCTAATGAAATTAATCTGCATTCCACCCCCACCCCCACCCCCACATAAAAAAGAGAGAGAGCAGAAGAAGAAGAAGAAGAAGAAGAAGAAGAAGAAGAAGAAGAAGAAGAAGGAGAAAATCGGAGAAGACGATAATTTAAAACAAAACAAAACAAAACAAAAAAAGAAAAGAAAATGGAAAAGGGCATTTCGAAAGCGTTATCAAAAAGAGCATCGGATAGCGCATGTTTGTAAACTGTATAGGAGTTATCACATAATCCTTGGTATAACTATTTTTTTTAAAACAAAGCACCCCCCCCCCCCCCCCGCCCTACTTACTAATGAGTCTGTAGACAGCCCTTGTCTGCCGGTCGACCCGACATTCGTATCTTCCTGCCTGACGTCTCTGGACATCAGCGATCACAAGTGAGCCGTCAATGGACTCGGTCAACTTCCCATTGGAAGCAAGAATTTCCTTCTGGTCGATTCTCTTGGTTCCGTTGTACCACGTGGCAACCATCCCGACACCGACTCTATATGGAATAAAGTAAGGGGTGAGAAAGGGAGATATATAGATAGAGATAGATAGATAGAGAGAGAGAGAGGGAGAGAGAAAGAGAGAGAGAGAGAGAGAGAGAGAGAGAGAGAGAGAGAGATCCGAGGAGGAGGGAGAAGAGAAAGAGGTGGAGAAGGAACAGGAGGAAGACGACGAATACGACGAAGAAGAGGAGAATGAGTAACAAGAAGCAGAGAAGAAATATTGTGAGGAGAGAGAGAGAGAGAGAGAGAGAGAGAGAGAGATCCGAGGAGGAGGGAGAAGAGAAAGAGGTGGAGGAGAAGGAACAAAAGGAGGACGACGAAGAAGAGGAGAATGAGTAAGAAGAAGCAGAGGAGAAGAAATATTGTGAGGAGAGAGAGGGAGAGAGAGAGAGAGAGAGAGATCCGAGGAGGAGGAGGATCGAGGAAGAAGAGAAGGAGGAGGACGAAGAGGATGACGAAGAGAAGAATGAGGAACAATAAGCAGCGGAGAAGAAATATTGTGAAGAGAGAAAGAGCGAGGGGGAAAGAGAGAGATAAGAGAGGCCGGGTGTATGTGAGAAATGTGGAGACGCGGAGGAGGCGGAGGAGGCAGAGGAGAGAATAACAGATAGAAAGAAAAAGTAAGGAGATACAGAAAGAGGAAAAGAGGGGAGGCACATTTCTCACAGAGATAGACAGGGAGGGAGCCAACAACAACAACAACAGCTACCAATTACGAGAAGGGTATGGTCATGGGTCCAAATGGGCAATACGGAAGAATAAAGAAAACACATGCAAGTACATTACACAGTACATGTACTGACCAACAAGAAGTTACTGCATGTATGCAACAAAGTAGGAACATAAGAAACGACTATACACGAGTATCACATAAATAGACTGACTGTTCTTAGTATTTCCATGAAAAAAAAGAGGTAAATTGAAAAGCATGCGACAGAGAGAGAGAGAGAGAGAGAGAGAGAGAGAGAGAAAGAGAAATAATTATGATAAAAGCATAATAATTACCTTGGACATTGCAGCTCTGTAGTGGATCCTACCCTTGCCACACGTCTAATTAATTCTACAATACAAAAACATGTGGAAAAAAAAACATTATAAGTGAAGTAATCAGCTAAGAAAAAAAAAATGTCTGCTGCTCTTTGTTAATTTTCCATAATTTTAATTGATATTAAAGAGAACTTGTTTGAGGGAAGTAATCACATTAGGAAAAAAAATAATTAAGTTAGATCTTTGTTAATTTTCCATAATTTTAATTAATTAAGGGACTTGTTATTTTTTACACATGCTACATGAAGTTCCGGATTCGTTATTTTGTTTGGAGGTTGGATTAATCTTTAATTAATAATAATCTGAACAGAGACATATTTAGAGAGTGGTTTTATTTTTCATCTAGCAGACCTAGGCCCCGCATTATAAGAGTTGCGATTGATTACAAACAATTCGCATTTGATATCAAACGCAACTCTGTACTAAAGGATTGGAGATGCGATCGATATCATGACTTGCAAATTATTTGGAATCAATCGCAACTCTTTTATAATGCGGGGCCTAGGTCTGCTAGATGAAAAATAAAACCACTCTCTAAACATGTCTCTTTCAGATTATTATTAATTAAAGATTAATCCAACCTCCAAACAAAATAACGAATCCGGAACTTCATGTAGCATCAAAGGCATGTTATTGCCATGTGTAAAAAATAACAAGTCTCTTTATTAATTAAAATTAGGGAAAATTAACAAAGATCTGTTTTTTTTTTCCTAATGTGATTACTTCCCTCAAACAAGTTGTCTTTAATATCAATTAAAATTAAGGAAAATTAACAAAGAGCAGCAGACATATTTTTTTTCTCAGCTGGTCTCTGTTTTCATTCTCAATTTCATATCATTACTTTAATGCAGTCTTTTCTGTTGTTGTTTCGGATCATGTTTCTGCATACACTTTCATTTCTTTGTCATATCTTTTTGCATTTTCATTTGTACAATGTTACTTTGGAAAATGAAAATGAAATAAAAATATGAAATATGAATCTGAAAATCTAAAATCAGACCACTTGATCTCAAGACTAAAGAGACGTATATAAGAGCATGGCTTTAATTGTTATCTTTAATTTTCTTAAATTTTCAAGTGACCAATACTTAAAGATTAGAGAGAGACATGTTTAGAAGTTGCCGGCCTTATTTAGACCAATTTTATTTTAAGACTATTGAGATGGTACAATACCTGGCCCTTGTAATCCTGAAATAGAAGCTATTTCTCCTCCGTGGATGTTCCATCGCTCAGCTTGTTCCTTCTCGTATACTATAATAGATTAGGAAAGATATTTCCTCGATTTCTTGTTATGAATATTTATAAATGACGATTTTTAAATTTTTATTTTTATTTTTTTGTTTGTCTATAATATTATTAATATTATAGCCAAATTATATATATATATATATATATATATATAATTGTGAGAAATGAAAATGAGAGAAAAATGGTTGCGTAGCTTAAATCAAAGTTCCCCAGAGCTGTCCTCCCTTTTTGAATTTTTGCAAAGGTTGAAAAAATGTCTCCGCCGGGAATCGAACCCAGGTCGTTGGCTTAGGACGCCAATGCCTTAACCACTAGACCACGGAGACGGGCCAGTGATTTCGGCGACACCAGATTCGACAGATTGACAAATCTTCAACCTTATTAATTAATTCCTTTGTCGGGGGCAGGTGAGTTTTTAACAAAGACAAGCCGCATGCCCCAGCTGGATCCAAGCGAATGCTTTGAGATACATGTATACATTAGAATAATAATCATAAAATTGTAAGGAAATGACATATACAACAGCCTTGGCAACTCTCGTGGAAATAATTATAATTGTGAGAAATGAAAATGAGAGAATAATGGCCTAGTGGTTAAGGCATTGGCGTTCTAAGCCAACTACCCGGGTTCCATTCCCGGCGAAGACATTTTTTCAACCTTTGCAAAAATTCAAAAAGGGAGGACAGCTCTGGGGAACTTTGATTTAAGCTACGCAACCATTCTCTCATTTTCTTTTCTCACAATCATAATTATTTCCACGAGAGTTGCCAAAGCTGTTGTATATGTTATTTCCTTACAATTATATATATATATATATATATATATATATATATTTTTTTTTTTTTAAATATATATATATATATATATTTTAAATATATATATATATATATATATTTTTTTTTTTTTTTTTTTTTTTTGGGGGGGGGGTTAAATACAAATGATCAGTTTTCATATGTGATAATCCTGCATGTATAAGTCACAGTCTAGCTCTTTTTCAAAGTACCCTTATTTAATCTTGGCGAACAAAGGTGAGGAGCTTTTTTTTGGGGGGGGGGGGTGTTGTAAAGGGGCTTCAAAACAGTTTGCAATAAATGTTAGTTCGATGATTTTATAAATTTTGTTTTATTTCTTACATTTGCTTTATATCCTCAGCATGTTATATTTTATGTTCTTTATAATGGTATGATTGAATAAAATGCATCAAAATAATGGTAAGTTTAGAAAGCCTGAGGCAGAAGATTTAAAAACAAAATAAACAATGGAACAAAAAGAGCGACCCTGAGTATGATCATCGGCATTCAAATGAAATCAGACACCGCTAAGATATAGATCGGTCATGTAGACAAAGCATACAGATATGTTTTAACTTGTAAACTCAATATTGTCGTTGATCAGGTTTGTAAATGATAATACTCACCCTCATCACAAGGCACAATGCACTCTTCAATCATACGCACGTTTTTCCTGTTTTGCAACAAAAAGAATATAGCGTATAGATAAAAGATAAGAAGAAATATAAATCAATAACAGAAAAGAGAAGAATGATAAGAAAATGAATATATTTGATTATAAAGAGAGACAGAGAGAGTGAGCATATGACCGCCCCCCTCCCCTCGGCAGAAGTCGTATAGAAACGGGGACTGTGGATTGTGGTCGCAACGCCCAATGCGTTACATTTGATATATTTTTTGTATAACTTCCAAATCTTTATCAATACTTTTTCATGGAATTTTACACTCTAAATTTTAGGACAAGAAATTAAATAAAAATCTTGAAAATTAATAAATAAAAAACGCTAGAGAATATTACAAGAATTTCCTTCTTTATTTTCCACCTTTGCTATCTTTCTCTCTTTTGTTTCTAGTTTTTGTTTATTTTGGACTTTGCGCCCCTGATCAAAACGTGTCTTTCTCCAACCCCCCCCCCCCCCCCCCCCCCCCCCGCCGAAGTAATATAATTAGTGAAAACGAAAATGATGTGTGGAATTGTTTTGACCTTTGATATATTTATTCACTGATGTATTTTAATATTGACCTTTTCTCGAGTATTTGGGTCTTGATCTCATCTGCAAGCAGTGTGGACTGACATGGGACTCCGCTGGAAAAATGTTTCAAATCTCGTATAGCATAACAATATCCTGAAATAACAATGGTGGGAAAGACATTGTTTACGATTAATCAAACAATCTACAATTGTAAATGTACAGCTGAACTTTGTTTACTACTCTACGTTAGTATAGATATCGCAAAGTTGATCTGACCCTCATATCAGAATCGAATCGAATATCATAATTCTTCACACTACATTTTCTGTCGCACACCGCTCCGCACCCCCACCCCCTTCTCTCTCTCTCTCTCCATTTCTTCCACCTCTCCCGACCTTCCCCCCCCCTCTCTCTCTCCCTCTCTCTCTTACCCCCCTCCCTCCCGTTTCTCATTCGTTTTACATGTATCTCTAATGATGATTCAGTTTTAATGTGTCTACGCATTACAGAAAATGCACCCTTTCGCCTTTACAATAAATTAACAAATTATCACCTCTATTACCACACCGTGCACGAGCACAACTGAAATGACAACCTGTAATGTATGAATACTCTCTAAAAAGGAATAAAAAAATAAATAAAAAATCGAGTGATCACTGACGTCACTCCCCTGGGGAATTAAAATAGAGTGAAAATAGAGTGAAACTCCACTCTTTTCCTTTTAGAACGCACTCGATAGTCACTCGATATTCACTCCTAAACAACAGTACTGATCACTGACGTGACTCCTGGGGGAGTCAAAACATAGTGAAAACTCACTTTTCCTTTTTTTTGTAGAGAGAGAGAGCGAGAGAGTACGAATATTAATTTCAACACCTGGAAATGTTTACTGAAGTAAAAGTAAAAGTTTCAAGTTATAATGTTTTAATTTTTCAAAAAAGGCAAACAAAGCCCACACACTATAAATTCAATAGGAGTGAACAGAGAGAAAGAGAGAGAGAGAGAGGCCGGGGGTTGGGGGGGGGGGGGGGGGCATTCCCCTGGTATCGCCGCTTAACCCATTTAGCATTGGACTTATCTGTGAAGCTGTACTTTACACTCAGTCTATTCCATATCTTTTCATTTGTTTGTATCCATCCTGTGTAAACATTACCCCATTAATTCCACTTGGCGGCTCTTTCAAGTTCTTCAAAATACATAACATCAATAAACTAGCTCCTCCGCATCCAGCAATTACGTTATCAATTTAACGAGATAATAAACTATACAAATCAACACAAGTCCCATAAGCTGACGGTAGAATTATAATGTCACTAAGTGGACTTTGAGTATTAATACATGCAGTTATGGTTAGTCTTTTATAAAATAGATTTCACTACCAGCTTCTCAAACCGAAATATGCCATATAATTATTTCCTGCAATACCTATGATATCATAAGCCCCCTTCCCCCTTTTTTCCTTTCTTTTCAAACTTGGTGTCGAGCTAATGGGAGGAGAACTTGTGCTACTTTGTTTGAATTCCCATAAACGTGTTCACGATCCGGGCGATATTTACTGAAAGTGTCGCGTTTAAATATTGATACTTTATTATTTGAATTCAAAGATCAATACCGCAGCTAGATGGCTGAAGTGCAAGCTTACTAGTAGTTGAAGAATAATGATGTGAAGGGCGGGAGAATGCACTTCAAATAAGGAAAGAAATGCTTTTTGGTCTGTTTATTCCAATATCGAGAAAATGCCCATTTTCGTCCATGAAAAAATGATTCTTTTGACTGGAGAGCACCCGACACTGTTACCAAGATGTCCTCTTTTTCTCTCGCTCCCTTTCCTGAAATTTTTTTATTATTACATCTGTCGAAAAAAAAAAAATCATTTACAATGGTAGAAAATCTGACACCATGGACTAAAATTGTCTCAGTCTATCTAAACAATAATATTGCGAAAATTAACAGTAGCAAAATCGAATTGTGGAGGGAAGGGGCGGGCGATGAAAAAAAAAATAAAATGAAATAAAGAAACGGAATGATGATTGGCAGCAGCCACTACACACTACTAATTGGTTCGTACATAGTTTGAGATGCAAACAATAAGGGGGTTGTTTAGACGATGACAATACAAACTTATTTGGCTTCTTGCCAATTAAGCTGGATATTTATCTGCATGCACTTAAATATTTATAAACCCTCGTTTAATCTTTGGAATGGTGTTAAGTCAACATGAACAGGATGGTATCATATCAATTTCAAGTTGAAAATGATGTTTGCACAAGTTAGTGATACGAAGGTTCGACGAACATTTAGATACGAAAAAAAAAAGCAAAAAACAAAACCAAACAAAACATCTGACATATAAATAACAAAATTATCACTTTAATAGGTTTCCAGAGATTACAATTCCAAATATTGTCTTTATAGCGCGGAAGGAGAACAAAATAAATGTATAAATTAAGTTATGTATTTATTGGTGAAGGTGACATTGTAAGACAAAGCCAAAGAGCAATAAGCCCCTGTAAAAGTTGAAGGAAATGTGAATTCCTCAGTTGGTTATTAAACATGACTTTAAATTCGGGGATTATACTAGAATTTAAAAAAAAAATTAAAAAATCATAAGAACAAATTGGATTATTGGATAGATCTTGTAACCCCCCCCCCCCCACACACACACACACACACAAACCAAAACAAAACAAATTCACTCACATAATATATGACAATCAAATTAACAACAACAACAACAACAACAACAACAACAACAACAACAACAAAACAACACCACCAACAACAAGAAAGGCTGTAAATTTTTCAGGGGCATTATAGGTAAAAAAAAATTGGACTTGGAGGATAAGAACAACACAACAGGGAGGTATACAAGTTTTTTTTTTTCTTTTTCATTTTATGCATTTAAAGTACATGTATGCTACTTTGGGTTAAAAGGTGGAACTGACCAGTGACGACTCCCCCTCCTCCCCCCCCCCCCCCCTTCCCCCACCTCCCCCAAATTCGCCACTGCCTTACCTAATTTAACTCGACTGCCTTGCGACTCACACTCGCTGCATCTTCCCCATTCAGACCAATGAGTGTACACCTCAACTGAGGTTCGATCACTCATTGTGATCGCTTCTTCTTCCTTGGGTTTCTCGCCGTCTGCTAGCTGTATCTCCTCGATGTCATCGGGCGAAAGTGAGATGACTTCTACGTTGTAGAACCCGAGTTCCCTATATACAACGATGCGAGGAAATATATTTTGAAGTCAGGAATAATAATAATGATAAAACAGGAAAGAAAAATATGACTGTCTCCTAATCGAGGAAAACAGAGAAAGGGAAAGAGAAATAGAAATAAAGAAAGAAAGAGAGAGAGGAAAAGTGAAAAGATCGTCAAAATAAGAAAGGAAAGAAGAAATAGAAAGAAGAACACTAACTCGCTCGGTCGTTGTCGTGCTTCACGCATTCCATCCACTATCATCATCATTCTCATCAAAATATCATCACCATTATCATCATCATCACCGCTACAATCACAACGCCATCGCCATCATAAGTGATAATCATCGTTGAAATATTTTTCAAGTGCCGAGTCAAGTGCCCCCATGCCTCCCCCCCCCCCCCCCCCCCCCGATCCGCTACTGAAACTAATTACTCTTCTCCGTATTCCCGCGTTGCCTTGCATCGGTAAATACCGTCGTCGGTAAGAAGCGTAGTCCGGCGAATCGCGAGGGACATATCGGCATCGAGAACAATACGATCCTGCGATTCGTCGGAACGGCTATCGAAGGCTACCCGACGTTCCTCATCGTCTGCCGATTGTTTGGTCCAGTGGATCTTCTCCAGATAGGAATCACTGAAGAGATTTCGAAACAAGGGTAGAGAATATAAGATAACATAAATAAACATTTACGATAGTTGATAGCCATTATTTAACAAACATATATCACCATGATCACATAATAAATATAACAGGGACATGGCTAGATGCAAAGGGAGGGGGGGGGGGGGGGGGATTCGGACCAAAACACATTAGCCGACAAATTGCCGAAAATTCTCCAAAAACTAAAAAAGCGACAATGTAATTTGCCTCCTCTTTTCTCTTCAACTCGTTCACTTCCTTTCTCTTGTGTCCTCCTTATCTGTCATTTTTTGGGGGGGTTTTTTCACATAATTATGCGCGTCATACAATCGCATCTTGACTTAAACAGAACAAGAATTGAGATATGGTTGTATTCCTACCAGGGATCACAGCGTAGTCTCAACGGCTCGCCCTCGTACACGATGACAGCTCGTCGTCGTTTTCGATCCAGACATTCTTCACCCGTGCGAACGAACGCGAGCACGTCTGACAGATCTCGACGATCACGTGGCGGAGTCCCGCGAAGTTTTGGTCTGTGACTAGATTCGTCAAGGGGTGGATAGAATAGAAAGCAATTTGTAATCAAAGCTATCATAATCGTCATCTAATCTTTATTATCATCTGATCATCTTCATCATCGCCATCATTATCATTGATCATCATTATTGTCATCTTTATCACCATAATTATGATCATGATCATGATCATCATCATTATCATCATCATCCCCATAATTATCATTATCGATCATCATCATCATCACATGATCATCATCATCATTGTTAATGTTATAAGAAACATAATACAGACCTATTCTTCGTCATAATTATTATTTCCTCTTCCATCATTATAATCGTCATCTTCACCATCCTCCTCCTCACCTCAACCACCAACATCATCCTCATTAGGCCTGTCCTCCTCCTTCTCCCATCCTCACTGCCCTCAATTTACACGGAAAAGTAAGAATCATGGTGAAAAGAATGACCAATATTCCTTGCCTTATTTTCGAGGTGTATGACCATAAGAAGCTATCATTTGTTACAGCCATCGTCACTACTGGTTCATGAAAGGTCACATCTTCGCTGTCACGAAAAGCGGTGCCATTTTGGACGTGCTTCATGGGATCAAGATGTCTGAAGTTATCGCCACTCGTCGTGAATACCGTTCGTCCAGTCGCCACTGGTAGCAAGCCAGCGAACATGGCGAAGGCCAAATGAATCCATCCATACAGATTCATGTCTTTGGAAATGACCACTGCTCAATCTACCAGATAGTTACATTTTTCTTCACAATATTTCAATCATTTTTTCGTTTCTTTTGATGAATAAAGCTCAACTTCTCAAAGCTGAATTTCACTTTCCTGTCTGTGGAATCCATCCCTTTTTGTTGTTGTTTTCGTGACGATAGAGGCTTTACCTTGGGTTGCAATGATGTTTTATAAAGAGAAATGTTCATAAGTTTGCCCTTCAAGTTTCTGATATTTCCAACTCGGCTCAATTCACACCAGCTATCCATTCAAGGAAACTACGAATGAAAATCTTGGACGTAAAAAATGCACAAAAAGAGGAAGAAGAGAAGGGGGAAGGCGCGCTTTGTTTATAAAGGATGCGCAAATTATAATGCGCGTGGTTAATTCCCGCACACATCCTAGACCTGACAATCTCCAAAATCTACACAATTTCAACAGATAAGTGCACGCATTCTTTACAGATTGTCAATATTGTTTAAGAGTTATTTCTGAATTTTTGCATCTTTCTACATCAATTTCAAATACAACAGGGAAGATTATGAAATCCGGCATTGTTTATGAAACGGATGATTTCATGGACACTGATATTTCGATGAGAACAGGACATAACTCGGAGTAGAATCTTGGGATGAAAGTTTGCCGATTGCTCCTACTTCTAGTGACATTAACCGTCTTCAGAGTCATCGGGGAAAGTCGTGAGTGATTGAAACAAGATTCAATAATCAGGATTTTGGAAGGACGGAGACAGATCTGCATAAAAAAGAAAGTGAAGGGGGGGGGGGGGAGAATGGGAGGGGAAGGATGGCGATACAATGGCGCTGGTGATGATGGTTGGTGGTGATGGTGATGGTGATGGTGATGAATATTAATGGTGATGGCAGTGATAATGACGATGATCATGGCCTGGGGATGGTGAAAATATAGATCTAGCGGTGAAAATTACAATAGTGACAGTGTGGATGATGATGATGACGATGACGACGATAATGATGATGAAATTTATTGATTCAGACAATTATTGTCTAGAGGTCTATTCATAATTTGTCAAAATACAGAGTTCCAGCACGAGGGATGGGAGGACGTCGGAAAGACTGCGGACTTTCCCTGTCAGAGTCAAATGATCCAAAAATACCAGCCATCCATCAAAATGAGGTAAAAGTCTCGAAGGTTCAATTTGCATATATTTTGACAGGGGGGGGGGGGGGGGGGGGATGTATAGTTTATCTGAAAGACTACAGTAGGTCAACACATAGATTTTTATAACTGATATAGCTATGTTATTGCTTCGTTAAAGAGAAACTAATATGAGACATTTTTAATAATAATAATAATAATAAACTATTCTTGTATAGCGCATAATACATTACGTAAGAATGTCTCATGCGCTTGAGGGAAAAAAAGAAAAAAAAAAAAAAAAAAAAAAAAGAAATTACTGAGTTCCTTTACCTGCTTAACAATTGGAATAAGTATGTTTTAAGAGCAGACTTAAACGTATCTATGGTATTAATGTTTCTAAGAGAGTCGGGAAGGCTATTCCATAAAACCGGGGCAGCATGTGCAAATGAACGTTCACCATATGTCTCGGTATGAACAGGAGGAACAATAAATAAATTCTTCTTATGTGATCGGAGATTTCTTGTTGGTGTGTATGTAGTGAGGAAGTCATTTAGATAAGAGGGAGCTAATCCATGAAAACATTCATAAGCTAATAACAGTATCTTGAACTTGATGCGTGACTGGACTGGTAACCAATGTAAATTGTGTAAGACAGGGGATATTGAATCATGTTTCTTTCATGTTTCTTTTTTTGTTTGTTTCATGTTTCTTTTTTGTTTTGAATCATGTTTGTTTCGTTTTTTATTTATTTTTTTTTTTAAATGAACAAACCTATTATGGCTTTGTTTTTAAAGCGTCAGCATCCTAAAACTGAAGAGCATCTTTCACATTCTAACAGAAAATACATATTTCCCCCTCTTGTCATTGATAGATATTAATTGATCAGGTTTAGACGATGTGTAGATAAATCATTGCCTTCTTAAAACTCATCTCTCCCACAGTTGGTCCAAAGATGAAGAGGTTGTCGATCACACGAGCCCTCGGATACGAATCGACGCAGGGGGTAATCTTCACATCAGTGAGCTAGAAGAAGGCGACGCCGGGACGTACAGTTGCCTAACAACTTATTGGGAGACCACCATCACTACCAGCGTGGTCAAGTTATATATTGGAGGAACAAAACCTGAAGGTGACAAAAACGTTCATTTATTGTTAGACTTGTTGTCTTAAATTAACACGATGAATTCCAGGGCTGCATTGGGCAAAATTTAGTACTTAATTAGCACGATTTTTATGCAAATGTTGTTTAGCGAACCATTGTGGGGGAATTGTATGGGCGGATAGCACAACAATGGGTCTGACGTATAATTTGTCTCTACTATCTTATGTGTTATTATCTATTTATCTATGTTATAATTTATCTATTTATTTATTTATTTATTTAAATGTTCAATTATTTATCTATTGATTTTTGAAATTAATCTATTTATCAATTTATTTATTTATCATTATGATTATCATTACATTATGATTTTGAAATATCATTATGAATTAGTAGTAGAAGTACCAGTAGTAGTGGTAGTAGTAGTAGAAGTAGTAGTAGTAGTAGTAGTAGTAGTAGTAGTAGTAGTAGTAGTAGTAGTAGTAGTAGTAGTAGTAGTAGTAGTAGTAGTAGCAGCAGCAGCAGCAGCAGCAGCAGCAGCAGCAGTAGAAGTACTAGTAGTGGTGGTGGTAGTATAGCAGCAGCAGCAGCAGTAGTAGTAGTAGTAGTAGTAGTAGAGGAAGCAGTACATTATACAGTTATAATCACATTTTTTGATATAATTTATTTGACTTGTACTTGTACTTGTACTGTCAACAGAATCTGGCGGTATTTCTGGTGTCCCGTTTCCATGGGTCATTTCAGGTGGTGCTACACTCGCTATCCTCGTCGTTTGGGGTGGTGTTACCATAGTAACGAAACTACGGTATATCTTCTTTTACCATTACATGTTCTATGATTTTATGTAAAATTAATGATGCCGTCAAGAGAATGAATGTGAAACGGAACAACCTTACATATTGTAGTTTGTTAGCAAACCTTGTACACAATAAACAAATCATGCACGGAACGATCACTGTTATATGATGACTTAAAGAACATAACTTTTAATGATAGACATCTCAAAATAAAATTACATGTACACTTACAGGACTGGTATATGAAATTACCACAGTTGGTGTTCGAGGTTTAATTGACAGTTCTTAATCTGTTTTTAAAAAACACAAAAAAAACATGGCTTTATCACCTCGTTATTTCAACGACTTTTATATTATTTTCTTTTCTGACACGTGCACTATTCCATTATCCTTTTCTCTCTTCTCTTGTACACTCTTTTGATATTTTTCTTCTTCCTCTCTCCGTCCCGTCCATTCTCAATGTTCCCTTTCTTTTCAATCCCTTCTCTATTTCTTTCATGCTGTCTTCCTGTCTTTTCTCTCTTCTTTCCATTGTCTTGTACTGTCAACGTAATTCACTTCTGTACCTCACTCACTACTTACCCCCTCTACCGCCCCCCTTCTCTCTTTCTGTACCCCCTCCTCCCTTTCTCCCTTTTCTCTCTGCCTCCTCTCTCTCTTTTACCCCTCATTCCTCTACTCTACATGTACCTCTCTGTTACTATCTCTCTCTCTCTCATATACACACATACACACACACACACACTCTCTCTGTACCCCTCCTCCCTTTTCTCTCCCCCCCCTCTCTCTCTCTCTCTTTTACCCCTCCTTCCCCTACTCTACCTCTGCTACTTACGCCCTCCGCCCCCCCCTCTCTCTCTATGTGTACCACTCCTCCCTTTCTCCCTTTTCTCCCCCCTCTCTCTCTTTTACCCCTCTCTCTTCTACTCTACATGTACCTCTCTGTTACTCTCTCTCTCTCTCACACACACACACACACACACTCTCTCTCTGTACCCTTCCTCCCTTTTCTCTCCCCTCCCCCACTCTCTCTCTCTCTCTTACCCCTCCTTCCCCTACTCTACCTCTGCACTAATCTCTCTCTCTCTCTCTCTCTCTCTCTCTACATCCCCTTTCTCTCACCTCACCTCACCTCCTCCCTCTCTTCTCTTCTCTCTTGCTACCTTTCTAATTTCTCACTTCATACAACTCCATTTTCATACAGCAGTGGATCAGGTGGTAAGAAGTATGCTCCGGTGGCCACAGATGAAGATGAGATCGAGGAAGATTATGAAGTCTGAACGAAAGCCCCACACGACGATGACGAAGTTACAAACACAATGCTGAACTATTGAAAAATAGCAATATGAGCAAGCTATAACTTGGATTGGTTCTTTGTGAACGTGCAGGGAAGAAATCTTTTGAACATTTCATGTACATGCGATTATATTGTAATAAAGTTATCAATCATGTCTTGGAAATTATTTGAATCGATATCGAGTATTTTGACTTTTGTCATTTGTTCTATGTAGCAACTGTACCTTAACTCCCACATATCTTTCCCCCTCTTTCTCTACTTCCTTTTCACCCAACTTCTCTCTCTCTCTCTCTCTCTCTCTCTGTGCCTCCGTCCCTTCCTCTCTCTCTCTCTCTCTCTCACTCTCTCTCTCTCTCTCTCTCTCACTGGCTAGGTACTGTCATTAGTGAACAGTCACAGATTTCTCATCTTATCATTGGAGGCAATTAACAACTCTTCTAAATCACTGTCATGCCTGAGCTTTCCTCATATTCAGTGTTCTTCATATCACCATACTCAACTTGCTGCAAACTTTGTTTCCATTGACTCTGAATACCGGTGGTAGAATTCAGCTTCTTTAAATGAACTGTATAAAAGCTTCCTGAAAAGCTAAAGTAGGAAGCTTACATAGGAAACAAGAACGAATGATTCACATAGAATTTTTAAAAATGAGATAGGATCATAGTAAGGTCTTACTCAGAGTTCCTTTCAGAACACAAGTTTGTAGCAAGTTTTTTCACTTCTGATCATGTAGCCCACCACACTCTACACAAGTGATTGCAATCCGATTTTGGAAATTAATCGCAGTTGACTTCTATTACTTTGAATACAATGAAAAGTTCTTTTTTTTTTCCTTTTTCTTTTTATTCATTTAATATCCCCCTTTCTTTAGTATTTATTATTTTTTGTAAAGGATTGTCATGCCGTCAAGCATTGCTTATGTGATAATCCTTCTTTATGATTCATTTACGTTAATTATACATTTTTACGTTAATTATACAATGTAATTACTTTATTTGATAATGTATTAATATTTGTTTATTATGTTGTAATCGTTTTGTAAAATATGTTTGAAGAAAAAAAAAAGGATCATAAAGATAAATAAATAAATAAAAAAAAAAAAAATTGATAAATATAGACATTGAAACAATATCTTCCCTGATTCCCTGATTCAGGTTCTTAACGATAAAATGAACACTAAACCTAGGAATATGGTAAGGGCCAAATCAGCTTCAAATCATAGACCATCATGGGAAAGCTCTGACATAACTACGATTCAGAACTAAAAGTGCGTACTACATTTTGACGACATTCATTTGCGCGTATCTATTGTTTTAGGCACCAGCGGGTAATGATGTCATCATCATACGCATTTGATGTCTGCTCATAGGCATCCCTTCTTCAAAACTGTTTGCGTATGTAAGTGTGAGGTCTACCATAGGCCTACGGTGCAGATGATCATACGTAGATAATTAGATTCAGGCTTCAGTTCAAGATGAAGGATATAAACCAAATATACACTGCCTACTTCCAGTCACTAGTTAAACTATGGTACCCTCGGTGATGTGAAGACAACCAATTTCCTTCAGGGCTGTGCCCCTCATGAAAATAGTTTTGGTTCACTTCACCTCAGGGACCATATTTCCCACCAGACCCTCTCATGACGTTATAAATTTGTATACTACATGTATTACATTTTCTTACGAAAAGGGATCGCAGACCGATCGCATGGCGAGCAGTGGGCTTTAATGGTGCATTGTAAAGCAAATAAAGCAAGTATGTGATGCAGGTATAACCATGATTTGATTTCTTTAATAATCCACAATAAAATATAATTTAGTCAGTACTGTCTCAGCATAGCACAAATTACAATTACACTAAAAAGTATAAAAGATAAAGAGGTGATATATGCATAAAAATATGAATATACACTTTTCCATCACTTGGCATCCTTGCAGAGAAGTATTGACATAAAATGTTTGTTGCATGAATTAGAGCAATGCAAGTTTGTTGGCAGGTGGAAGTAAAAATAACCCACATAATAATTCATGGATACAAACTTTGGATAGGTAGTTTACTTTTCAAAATTTTATATTTACAATATTACTTAGAACCATGTTAGACAAATAAAAATGTTCTTGAATATATCACAAAACTGGACTTGCAAATTAGCAGATGAAATAAAGTAATGTTTTGAACATTGCCTTTCAAATGTGGTTTAGAATCTCAGCTGTAACTAGTCAAAGTAACTTGAAAGCTATACCTCTGAATAATGAAATTCTTGAAAACTTTTCTTTTGACAGGTATTAACTGGAATATCTTTCTTCACTATTAAACTATTGCATATTTAAACTAAGCAGTGATATTCATGATAGGTTATAGTAACTAAGCTACAAATATCATCTTTCTAGAATATGAATTTGAAGACTATGTACGGTAATGCTCTTCTGGGGTGGTATTCTGAGATATATTTTATCTTGATTTTAGTGAAAAGATTTTAATTGTCATAACAAATTTCAAATTGCAACATTTCACTGGTGTTTGCGCAGATGAATTCCGCGTCCTCAGCCACTTTTCCGCAAGCATTAACCAATGATGCGCCATAAGCGTACATTTTGTTATGACAATTGAAACTATTTCACTAAAATCAAGATAAAATAAATCTCAGAATACCACCCCTGGTCATAATGCTTACTTGCATAGTAAATGATCCAAATGTAATGCTAGGTGAAAAAAAAAGACACTTTTGATTGTTAATAGGTCAAAGGTTTAAACTTGTATGAGACTGAATTTAGTGTGACAGTTTTTGTCAAATATTTTTGCACTGTTTCCCTATTATTTTGTTTTTCTTCCAAATACTGTACTGTTCTTAAAATAATGCTTTGATAAAATGATTAGATTTTCATTAGTCCGTCTCCTAACCCCTGGAAATGAACTAGTTGTTTTAGCAAAACCAGATTCACTTGAGCAACAATGTGCTTCCAATCTTCCAGCCTATCGGACAAAACAAAGAATCTTGATTGCATGACGTAATACATAGCAGCATTCATGGCTGAAATTATTCATAATATATTGCACTTTGATTACAATTGCTTGATCAATTACACTTTCAAAACAAATAAGCATAACTCATCCCATAGAATAGTTTCTACTTCTACTTCTGAATCAATAAAAAGATATATGAAATTTTCTGGATATGTATTGTATAAAGATATTATGAAAAGAGGTAGATATCATAATCATACCACATATGAAATTTGCATATATGATCTCTCCTGATTAATAAATTATGCAGCAATTCGTTAGAAAAAAGTTCCCTATATAACAATAAAAACAAATCTTACGTTTCATAGTTTACTGGCATTTGGCTTGTATTTACTATTCACACATATAAAAATATTTGTATGTGCATAGTTTACATAGCACTTGTATATATATTATATATCTGCAAAATGAAGACTCATTTAGTAAATGATACAACTGTATATGCCATAAATTTCACGGCCATGAATTTTTCGAGAATCGGACCAGCCAGACTATTTTGCGAGTGAGGAATATTCGCAATCAGGAAATTCTCAGATCTGCAAACAGCAATGATGATGTACTTTCGCAATGCCGAGTGGTGAATTTCTGACCAGGAGACAACAAATTCAACTGACTACTTATGTTGACAATATTTTAGCGTGTTGCTTAATTCGCGACCCACTCGCGATTCGCTAAAATAAACCCCCTGCGAAATATATGGCATATACAGTAATTTCCAGTGCAATACTGCACTTTTTTTCTGTACAATGATTTCTATAGGGCTGCTGTATATAAGGCACTATATACTTAGCACCATTGCTTTTTTGTTTGTTTGTTTCTTTCTTTTTTCATTATAGATTAATAGAAATCTAGCTTCTTTTCTTCACAATAATTGAAACTGCTCTACGCAGTCCAATCCCACATATTTAAGTGGTTTACTACTTCAGAACAACTGCCAAAACATGACAAGCTTTATAGTGTAAATCATGCATTTGTAACCTATAAAAAAGAGATTAATGAAGAACAATTATTCATTTCTTTACCCCACCAATAAATGGTTAACAAGGTGACTACTGCATTTTCTTATTCTTGTCGACTTGATTCATGGACAAACAAGTTCCTGTTGGCAAAGGGTTAAAGGGTATCAATCACCAAAAATAATTTTGCTCTGTATGTTAGAGGCTTCGTGTCGTTATAGTATATTCAAAATATGGGCTTCAAATATTAATTCTATAAAGAGATATCGCAATTTCAAGTACACTCTCTATAAGTGTAAGAGCGACTCATGAGTGGACTACTCAACGCACCCGTACACGCTCGGCAAGATAAAGGCTCGCGCGGAACCAAACTTGGAGTTCGGTTCCGCGCGAGCATTCATATTATCCTTTATTTCCTTCATACTCATTAACCGTTGACCTATAGAATACCAGACAAAGTTCTTTGAGGTTGATTTTATACTTTCTAGCTGTACACAAATTATTTTTTCAGGTGATTGGTACACTTTAACCTTGGTGGTATAGCACCCCCTGTGAATTTCAGTCACCTTTCACAACAGGGGCCCTATTCTGAAAACTATGTTATCTTTCATGGTAAGAAAAACTATGTTAAAGGGCCAGTCTAATGAGAACTCACGGGGAAATAAAATCGTGCGGAATTTACAAAAGGCTCGTTTACTTGTACACATAGCACGCCCGTTGTGCAAGGCCGTCGGACTAATGCCATAAATGATCGGACGGCACGAAGATGACCGAACTGGAGCTAGGCGAATACTTCGGGTTTAACCGGCCCCAGGCCCTTAGTCTTGTAACTGGTCGTAACCTCGTTCACCCAAACAAGTTTAGTGTAATGCTAAAATATTTCCAAATACAAAACACGGTTTACTTCTGGTTGATTAGTCATCGCTTCTGCACTGCCCTGCCGATTACGTAACTACCTCGGGCCCTACCAGAGAGCTGGCTCTGTAATTACTTTTCCATATGTTTGATTACTTTCCCATCGTGCGAAATTTAAAACACAAGCCAGTCTTCACCGAACTATCTCAGAGGTGATCCAATATGAATCACATGTTTTAGCACGTGTGATGGAAGTCCTTGTATCGAAAGTGACACGAAGCTCCAAGTATATTTTCCTCTCTCATCGCCCATGCAGGCCCACCAAAGTATCCCTTTAAGGAAAACTATGTTAATATTCATAATAAATTGAAATTGAGCACAAGAAACACTAATCATTGGTGCTTGCGCAGATGTCTCTGTTAACTTAATGCGAGCACAGCCATCTTTGCACAATCATTAACCAATGACTTGTTTAATTTTGATTTGTTATGACAATTAACATTGTTTTACTAACATAAAAGATAACATCGTTTTCAGAATACGCCCCAGGGTTTCATCTGAGTATATTATTTACATGTATGAATTAGATGAATACGTAACGATATCTGATATTCTAGTTGCACCAGTGAGACTGACGCTAGACTGACAATAAACCGAACAAACAATTACATTAACGAGAATGGTCAAGATTTTATTGTCGATTTTGTTGTCGACTTGGCAGTGTGCATGAGCTACGAGTTGACACAATGTAAACATTGTTAGCACTTAGCTCAATGCAGAAGAAGATTCTGGAGCGAGGTTCTGATGACTGGCGCCCTCTCTTGGTGATCCAATGCCTCTCTTACTGTACACCTCTTGATGGCAAGGATGATGGCTACAGGAACAACCTGTTTAGGAGAGGAAAAATGGAAAAAATAATAGAGGGGGAGAAAGAGAGAAAGAGAGAGAAAGAAGAATGTTGGACAGATGAGAGGAGAAAAGGTACAAGTGTTATTCAAGAAGCTTATTTTAAGATCATTATCATTGTTACTATTAATATCATTACTATTATCAAGAAAATGATGATTATGATTATTATTATAACCATAATTATCATTATTATAATCACAATCATAACAATCATGAAATTTATCATTTTATCATCTATATCAGTACTGAGTATTATCATTATATACTATTATTACTAGAATTTTCATCCACCTTGTAACATCAGCAGCATGAATCTTCAAGGCCTTCCTTTTATTGATTATCAATCAAAATGTATATTTATGCATATAATTTGCATAAATTATAATATCAAAATGAAAAAAAATAACGATTTACATAAAAATAACAATGGCTTTGTGTTCTCTCTGTGATTCTCGAGGGACATTAGGGTTAATAACAAGCAAAAGTAGTGATAAGGTAGCTTAGCGAAACGTCATGTAAGAACCCGGGAAGACACATATGACAAAATTATTCAAAATCAAAATTTAATTCTATAGAGGCAGAACCAAAATATTAGGATGTAGAACATTTTAAGCAAAATAATATGAAAACTTTTATTCAGATATGTCTGATTCTAATTTTAGAAGCACATAAAAAATTTGCAATTTTTCTCAGTGCGTCTTTCCTGCGTCTTTATGCGCCACTGCATTTCGCTAAGCTACCTAAATGAAAAGTTAAATTTCAGGACTAAACAGGGCCTAGCCAAAGACTTCTTTGGTTTACGAGGACAATTCCACCCACCCTCTCTATGTCACCAGCGGTCTGTATGATGGACGATACAGGCGTGTCTTTCAAGGAGGTGATGTCATCAGACTGGTAGATGGCACGCATCACAGCATCTCTGGCCTCCTCCATGGTACACTCGGCACACCTTGCTACAATTCCTATGCCTCTCTCTAGCAGCTTGGAATTACTGGGAGACAGAACGATACAAACACATAAAGGACTGCAAATTACATCACTTTTAAAATACTCTGCTATTTATCTCCTTGCTTTTTTATAGGATTTCAAATAAAGAACATCTTATTTTCCATATATAACCCCTACCATGCCGTGGTAGCAAATCCAGCTCAAGATTATGACTGTTGAATAGTTTGTTTGGATTAAGAATTGCCATGTCTTTTTTTTTCCTCAAACGGAAACAGGTAGTCTTATTGTGAAATTTATTCCAAAAGGATAGACATGTATCTTCAGCCCGATTCAACAATGAAACAAGAATTTTCTGGAAAAATTTTAAAACCTGAAAGTTCATTTATGACAACTGTCCAAAGAAACAAGAAGACCTAGAAGGGGCTAACAGCATTACCTGAGCCGTAAGTCCACCATGAAGTTCTGATAAACCTTCCCTTTAGCGATGTGAGCACCAGTACTTATAGCATTAAGAGATGCTTTCAAAGCAAACTCGGTGACACTCTTCACAACAGAGTTCTCTAAGTGACTGTCTAGCCCTGCATTCCGTAGCTTGTCAATCATCTCCTCTCGTAGCTCACCAAGATGAACGATGGTGCCACTTCCGACATCAACGTGCCTTTCCTCCTCATAAGGTGATGAGATTACTCCTATTTGCTGCGTTTTCTCCATCGCAGATCGCAATAGGGTGTTCATTTCATGGTAAACCTGTGCATCTGGGGGAATATGAATGAAAGATTATTGCTATTTGTGATTTTTCTTTCATGTTTCAATACTCTTTAAAATACACCATCGTTCCTGTCTGGAAAATTACCCCTGGGCAATCAACCGCCGGAAAATTACCCCCGGAAATCTATCCGCCAAGGACTATTACATGCCCCCCCCCCCCCCGGTCAATCCTCGAAAGTTCTGTGCGGAAATGCGCGCAACAGTTCTGATTATTGTGCGGGAAGTCTTGTCCTCGAGGGTTACTTTCCGGGGGGTGGGGGGGGGGGGGGTAATTTTTCAAGGGGTAATTGTCCTTGCGGGGCAGTTTTCTGGGGGGAGGGGGGGGGGTGATTGTCCAGAGAGTAATTACCCTAGAACCGCCGTTATATCGCCATATTTGTAGCAGACATGTACCTACAGATGTGCATGCAAGGACAGATACCATGTTCAAGTACTTTTGCTCATTTTTTTCTCATTTTGGGGAGTATCTTCCATGACATACTGTCATATCCTTCAGTTTGAAAAAGGAAATTTTGAACTTGCTTGACCCAATACTAATCATAAAATGTCCTTACATATAACTTAAACAATATGAAATAAATTGGTTCCTGTATTAACATTTGAAAAAAAAGTTTTCTAAAATACCATAATACATTATCCAAAGCTTGATTTTTATTGGTTATTCTGATTCGTTATCTATAATCTAATCTATAATACACATCATTCTGTAATCAGGTTTCATGAGAGGTTGTGAGAGTCTAATTCAGCTGGTCTTACCACTTGAAGGCAAAAGGAATATGACAGTATCTTTGAAAGTGATGGATGGTAGAATGAATTTCTTGAAGAATTCCAGGGATGTTTCATCTTCTAAGGGGCCATTACATCTGGCAGTGTCCTTCAAATAAAAACAAAAATAGATCACGCATTTAGTATAACTTCTTCAATGTTTACATGGGAGAGAAAAATCAAATAAAAGATGTGACGAGCAGATTCTAAGGACACCATCTGACAATACCATATGCTACAAGTAGTAGTGTAAAGGTCACCGCACACTGTACAATCGGCCTGCGATCCGATTTCAGAAGAAAATATAATAACATTATACATAGACAGTTAAACACATAAAATATGTTGGATTGAGGTTCTGAATAGTCAAATAGATAGTAAAATCGAAGTTATGGCCTATTGCGAGCCTTCTAGTCGGAGAAAAGGCTAAATCGGCTCCAAATCGTAGTGACGTCAGAGCAGTGCTGCGATTGTCTACGATTTGAAGATTTGGCCCTTATTCCGGATAAAAGGCTGACATCGCACCAAATTCCTATTTTGATTATCTATAATATTGTTCAAAACCTGAATCAGGTAGATTTTATTTGTTTAAACACTTATATTTAATGATATTGTGATCCTATAGTGTGCAGTGGGCTAAACAGTCTTATGACACATGCTCCAGCAACAATTGTTTTGCAGTCAAGATCCTACGCTAACGCTATTAACCCTTCCAGGACAGGAATTATTTAAGGGCTAAATTGATCACATTTTCTTCAAATTGGGCTAAATTGATCACATTTTCTTCAAATTGGCAACAGTAATATTTTTTTCTTTTAGTGCTATGCGGTTCTAATAAGGTGTAATGTCTTTGAAAATGATATACATGGCTAGGAATTTTGTCAAAAAGTTGAAAAAAATGCAAAAAAAAAAAAAAAAAAACCCCAATGATTTTAAACCTCTCAATGTGTTGCCAACGTAAGGATTTCACGCCTGTGAGTGGGGTTCCCAAAAAAGAGCAGAAAAAAAGCTGAAACTAGATTATCTGATCTATTTACTTATCTTCTGCTTCGTATCTGACGTAATGCAGTTTGAACGGCCGCCCACTGGCGGCCCGCCCGACGCATGCGGTGGCACGGTCCACAGTTCTCCGGTATACGAATTGAATGCAAGCAGCATGAACTTCATATCGCGTGTGAAGGCAAAACACATACAGAGTATACATGTACACGTATACAACGGTACGTTGTTTTCCATATTTGGTCGCAAGAGAGCTAGACTCTCCTCGCGCTCGCAGCCGTTTAGCTAGACTACGTTTCCAGCCGTTTAAAACCATTGACATAGTGGTTGCCGATAAACTAGCGGGAATAGTACACTGGAAAAAAGTGAAATTTGAAATCGGTGAGAATAATGAAAAAAGCGGATTTCCGCTAAAAAGCGGAGGTCTCACAGGCCTGGGATTTTATAACATGTTCTTGTTTTTTAAATTCCTGTCATCAAACGCAATATGGTCAAGCAACAAAAATGGACATAGTGTCTGCAGAAATCTTTGGTCTTTCTCCTCATGCATCGGGTATATTTTTTAGCGCTCTGAATCAAAAGTTATTGAGCCAAACCACAAAATGTGGTCAACTGTCTCGAAAGGGATGACCAAATTCTGAACTTCAACTTTGGACCAAGCGCTAACAGAATGCCAAATCATCATTGAAAAATAACTAAGTAAATGAAAGGCAAAAGCAATAAAAGAAGAGGAAAGTTAAATGTTATAATCAAAGTACAATGTTATAATCATGCTATTATTGATTGAAATTGATTGGAAACTTGGGTAAGTTTAGTCCTGGGCCCCGTTTCATGAATCTTGTTATCAGTAACAAGTTATGATAGTTGTTATAAGCTACTGAAATCCTTGCATCTGATTGGCTGAGAGCAAATTTGTCATAAAAATGTGGCAGTTGTTACTGATAACAAGTTACGATTGTTGTTATAAGCTACTGAAATCCTTGCATCTGATTGACTGAGAGCAAATTTGTCATAAAAATGTGGCAGTTCTTACTGATAACAAGTTACGATTGTTGTTATAAGCTACTGAAATCCTTGCATCTGATTGACTGAAAGCAAATTTGTCATAGAAATGTGGCAGATACTGATAACAAGTTACGATGGCTGTTATAAGCTACTGAAATCCTTGCATTTAATTGGCTGAGAGTAACTTTCTCGTAGAAATGGGGCAGTTGTTACTGATCACAAGTTTTATGAAACAGTGCCCAGGGCCCCGTTTCATAAAACTTATCAATAACAAGTTACGACAGCTGTTATATGCTACTGAAACCCTTGCATCTGATTGGCTGAGAGCAAATTTGTCATAGAAATGTGGCAGTTGTTACTGACCACAAGTTTTATGAAACAGTGCCCAGGGCCCCGTTTCATAAAACATGTTATCAATAACAAGTTACGATAACAAGTTACGATCGTTGTTATGAGCTACTGAAATCCTTGCATCTGATTGGCTGAGAGCAAATTTGTCATAGAAATGTGGCAGTTGTTACTGATAACAAGTTTGATGAAACAGGGACCCTGACCAATCGCAGTTCTCCCTGAGACAAGGTTCTGACAAAATAATCTCACCGTTTCCTGATGATGCAGAGATGCTAGTGGTACAAGCCCTCCTTTCAAAAACCCTCTGATATCATTATAATCTGTAAAACAGAAACAATAAACCGGTTCATAATTAGTACATGTTACACATGACCCTGCAATGACCCCAATTTGTACATGCACGTGCATTTGTTTTGCTGGACGAGCTACTTATTCAACCCTTTCAAGACAATTGACCACATTTTGTACTTTGGCTCAATAACTTTTGATTCAGAGCCCTGAAAAATATACCAGATACATGAATAGAAAGAGCTAAGATTTCTGCACACACTATGTCCATTTTTGTCACATGACGATATTGCGTTTGATCCCAGGAACTTTAAAAAGGAGAATAAGCTTTAAAATCCTTAAATTGGTAACACATTGAGAGGTTCAAAATCATTGTGTTTTATCAAAATTTGCAACTTTTTCAACTTTTCGGCAATTCTTTTAACCACGTATATTGTTTTCAAAGACATTACCCCTTATTACAATCTTGTAGTACTAAAAGAAAAATATTATTGTTGCCAATTTGCAGAACAAAATGTGATCAATTTAGCCCTGAAATAATTCCTGTCCAGAAAGGTTTAAGATGTAAAATTATTCTGGTGTGTACAAAATGACAGCATTTAAAGGTCAACTGTACTTGGTACAAATAACCTTTATATGCACATGTACAAATTGTGATTACAAACTGGCTTATTGTCATTGATATAGATATGAATTAAAAGATTAAATCCAGCACACAGAGTAAAGCTCTTTTTAGTCTGTATGTTACTGCTTAAAATTACAAGAATAGTACTGCTACAAGTCATGAAGCTTAGCATAAAAGGTGTCGTGGTCCGGTGGACATGTCACCGGACTGTGGAATAAAAGGGTTTGCGGTTCAAATCTCGCCACGGCACTAACGTCCTTTGGCAAGACATTAATCTACATTGCCACTCTTACCAAGGAGATAATGGGTGCCTTTGAGGACTGCCGAAAGTCAATGTGACTGTTTTTGCCATCGCCCTACATGCATGCATGTGCACAGTGCAAAATGATAGGAATGCTCTCTAAGGAGTGGAGATGGTGCATGCTTGTCTGCGGGCTTGAAATCCAATGACCGGGGGTAATAATGAATAACATTGTAAAGCGCATTGAAGTATCCAAGGAATGCTCTATATAAATGTAACATATAACTATCATTATTTCCCAACAAAGCTAACATTAAAGTTACTATGCTAACACAGATAACAGCCAGTAACATCAAGTCAACAAGAACAGTAGCTACCTGATCCAAATGTGGGAGGGCACTCAGAAGCGTCAATCAGTCCTAGAATACCCCAAGTATCCCTGCCAATGTAGTACACATGACCATTGGCAAGCAGGCTAGAAGGGAAAGAAAGAGAGAGAGAGAGAGAGAGAGAAAGAGAGAGAGAGAGAGAAAGAGAGAGAGAGAGAAAGAGAGAGAGAGACAAGAAAAAACAAAATGTATAAAACGGAAATATTAGACGGATAGAATGCGATAGAATGGTCAAAGAGTGAATGGAGGGTGTAGGAGAGTGTCATATTATCTTCTTTTTATGTTGCCTTGTCCCCTCTTTCCTTTTCTTTCTCTCTCTTTCCCTACTTTGAATTTTTTTCTTCTTCATTCTTGGAGGGGGTGGGGGGAGGCACACATACCCCCCCTCCCCTGTACATTAGCTGCCACTGCTGAGTCTCCCTATCAGACATGCATCTCTACCGATTATGATACTTACCTTTTTCCAGCTTGTTCAACTAGCTTTGCAAGTTGCTCCTTAGACCTTTGATAAGACGTTTCCCAAACTTGTTTATAGCAGTCAAAGAGACTGGTGATCATTTCTTCTCGTTTGCCGGTATCGTTTGCTGTATCCTCGTCTACATTCATCTGATGAAGAACAGGTCAAATAAAAATGGCGGTGCTACAGGGTGTACATTGATTACATGCAGATGACATGAAGCTTTAAGAAGTATAGGAATGACCACTTCCCAACAGTGTCTGATAACATGTTTGAAGGCTTTCAAGAGAAAAATTTGAATATAAAATTTTATTCTTTTGCTGAATCTGTGCTTGAGGAAATTGCAGTACAAACTGACAAGTAACACAAGTTAAGCTTTGTTCAGGCATTATGTTGCAAACCACCTACAAAACGATGCAGCAGCAAAATAAAGACAATTTTATGTGTGAAAGAAGGGAATGTGGGGGATTAAAAGTAAACAAACTGCATGCAACGAAGCACCCCAAGGCATAATTACTTAGCTGTGAGTTACAACATCAAGAATTGTGAAGTGAATCGTGAGGAAAAATTCTGAAGAATCTGTGAGTTATAATGTGAAGCGCATTACACTTGTGTTATTTCATTTTGACAAAGAAGTTTTCATGTTTTTAAACAGTTCATGGCGTCCTACAGTATGAGAACAAGGATTTAGCGTGGAAAAATGATAGAAAGTGGTACCTTGTCAGTGCCTATGGCTTCAGAGAAGAGGTGAGGAGATGAGAGAGCAGTCAGGAAGCACGTCTCAAGAATCAGCTTGGTTGCTCCGCCTCCTTTCATCCTAGAAGAACCAGTTATGGCTTCCGGCTGGAAAGAAACAAAGGTACACAGGGGCAGATCACGATTTCCGATTCATACCGAGAAATTTCTATACAAACAGTGAGTTGACTTCCTACATGAATCATAAACCCTGAACCAAAAACAATACCTACTACATGTACATGTCACTAAAACTCAGGCCCAGAATTGCAAAAGGCCAGTTGTGACCTCCCCCCCCCCCCTCTGCCACTACATGTACATGTGTATACAACACACTGATACAAAGCAGTTACCATCTATACTTGACAGTGGCATAGCCAGGATTTTTTTTACAAGGGGGGTAAATTTTGTCAGTTGTCAAATTCTGCTTGGAGGGAGATCCATATTTTTTTCTTCTCGCCAGCCCTCCAAAACTCACTCAGTGTGGGGGGGGGGGGGGGGGGATTTATCAGATGTTTTCCTCCATAATTCTCTGACAAGCAAAAACAAAACAAAACAAAAGTTCTTTTCACTGGGTTTGCCCCCCCCCCCCGTCACTGCCCGTCACTGTTTTTGTCAAAAGTTGTCGGGGGGGGGGGGCCAGTCTGCCCCCCCCCCCCCCCCCCCCCCCCTGGGTAAACTAGTGATACTCGACTTAATCAGCACTCTGATCAACTGCATACTGTGATAGACATACACTGTAGTGCTTAAATATAAAACTTACCCCCACAATTGGATTCAAAATATAACCTTGGCCACTGCTCTCTAGAAGCATCAAACGTTTAGTCACTGCAAAGGAACAAACAAATGAGGAAAGCAATGACAGGAGATGTAATAAAAGTTATAATGCCCAATAAAATATTGCATTGAAAAACAGTATACATTATTATTAATGTGTAATTTGACTGTTTCAATGAGTATGTTATTTACCCATAACTTGTAGCCTGAGTACATTAACCCTTTACCTACGGGAACCGGATGGTACCTGTATTAAGCCTATGGGAATGAGAGAATTCAGTAGTCAACGGGTTAAAGAACAAAAGTTGATGATTTCAAATAGCACACAGCAGAAACTTGTTATAAAGAGCTCTGATATAACAAGGTAATTTTGCTGGTCACAAGTCTTTATCTTCTTTTTGTTTGTTTTTTTACCCTGAAATAAGGAGATTCTTGATATAACAAGGTAATTTTCATGGTCCCACAGTCCCTGGAGCAAGGGTTGCCCAAGCATAAGTCAGAACACCCAGACCACCTGTACAGAAAGACCACTTGTCTATAGTGACCAAATTTCTGTTTCCCATGAAAAGAGTTTCTTATTGAAATGGGTGAATAAGCAACCTGTTTATAAAGACCACCTGCTCATAAAGAAAACTTTTCTTGTCTCTCTTGAGTGGCCTTTGTAGACAGGTTTCACTGTATATGCCAATGCAACAGCAACTGAGATGTACCTGTTAGGAGGGTCTGCTTCCACCCCTCTATCGTCCGGTCTCTGACCATGCTGACAGGGTTGAACCCTAGTAAGACAGGCAGGATGGTATCGAGATGAGACATGCAGTAATCCAGCTGACCTGCTATAAATGGAGCCTGAATGATATCAATCAAATCAAATCAATTTATTTGAATAATATGCATAATTTGGGATCATCACTGAATTACAAGAAGGTACAAAACAAGAATCAAAACAGGTACTGCTGGATAATCGAAAGAGAATAGAGTACCAAAGTGTGACGACATACATGTACATGTACCTGCCAAGTTGTCAAGGTTGCTGGTTCCAAACAATTTTGAGCTACACAATGGTGTGGTGATCACAACAGGGCCAAACACTGAATTTGCCCTGCTCCAGCCCGTTGCTTGAATGGTTTCACGGTGAACCTCATGCACGGGCTCTGTTGTTTGGAACCAATATCCCGGACGACGAGCGAATATGACGTTAGCACTTCGGTACTCTATGGCAACTCATCATTGGATAAACAGAAAATTAAGCAGGATATAATGTAGGAAGAGCAGAATAACAAGGAAATAAAGAGGAGAATCAAAATGGAAAATCAAAGATAAATATCAAAATTATTAAAAAACAAAACATAACAAGGAAGAGTATACGAATAACACTTTTCCCTATACAAACTTGTTTTAAAGAGAAGGTTGAGTTCTGGGAAAGGTAAATAACAATTTGTGAGCTTTCTCATTCTTTTTATGTTAGTTTAGAAGATTATCATAGTAGAAATGTCCCCTGAAAAGGATTGCTCTTTAAATGCCCGCACATTCAAAATATGACAAGAAACAACTGAAATGTTTGGGCCGAACATGTGTGTGTATTCCCATACATTTCTGGATGCAGTGCATGTGACTCTAAGCAGGATTGAGTCACTTTCTTTTCATTTTGGTGATTCCAAAACCTAATTATGTACAGCATACACCAATTCTTATGTGCTATATTATATAATCAACCTTTCCCACTTGCTTTGAGACAGTTTCTTTCACAATTCAATCTCACAACCAGAACTCAACTTTATCTTTAAGGAAGTGTCCTATCACTGATTGTTTACAGACATACAAGTGTACATGTACCTCTGTATGAATGTCTTCAGCAGAATTCTATATAGATGTAAGAGTTTATTTGCTGGGAAATAAATC
This sequence comes from Heliocidaris tuberculata, assembly GCA_025618425.1. NCBI lineage: Eukaryota > Metazoa > Echinodermata > Echinoidea > Camarodonta > Echinometridae > Heliocidaris > Heliocidaris tuberculata. The sequence goes on from CM046841.1 coordinate 4,417,736, forward strand.
CCTTCACGAGTGCAATAGGGGTGAGAAAGTTCTACGATTAAGAACATTAAAAATAAAGCATGGAAACATACCAAATCAATTTTTAACCCTTATTCTCAACTTGAAAGTGAGTGGACTGAAGAAGCAATTTGAGTTGATCTGTTAAGTTAGGTAGCTTAGCAAAACACAATAGCGCATAAAGACACCGGAAAGAAGCAAAGAGGAAAATTACTCATTTTGTCTGTGCTTTTAAAATTAGAATCAGACATATATCTGAATAAAAGTTTTCATATCATTTTGCTTAAAAGTGTTCAAAGCAGTAAACATTAATTCTACATCCTAATATTTTGGTTCTGCCTCAGTAACTAAAATGATGATTTTGAATAATTTTGTCACATGCATCTTTCCGCGATTTTAATCGCCATGACGTTTCGCTGAGCTACCTTAATGTATTGATATGCCTATGTTTTCATAGCAAATACTATCCTAAAAAGTGATATCTAATATTATATATACATGTACATACTGAAAGCCCACATGAAATGCCAATGAAGAGAACTTTCCTTTTTCCTTTGGAGACCTGCAGAGCAAATGAAAACAAAAATGTATATCATGTAAAAGATCAAATTTTCATAATTCTTAAAGTTAAAAAGTTAAAATTTCCATTCTCCCACCTATTAAGAAAGCAGAGTCGTCCCAACCATCACAAACATAACAAAAAAAATATCATACGAGGCCCTGATAAGATGCTCAAGCACTGAAGGAATTTTGTCCTAAAAGGTACCCATTTACTTCACTTGGATGGACAGTGGGAAATGGAGATTAATGTAAAAGGACATGTCAGGGATTTGAATAATTATTCTGGGCTTATGTATAAAGCACCAATTTCATGTACATCTACAATGTCTCTAAGCGCGTTATAGACATATTATGACCCTGGTCATCGGATTCATGGCTTGCCCGAATACAATGTACATGTATGCCCCTTCTCTACTCCCTGGGGAGCATTCCAGCAGGGTGCCTTTTCACAAATGCTCACAATGCTGATAAAACTATAGCAACTTTTGCATTCTACTGGGTACCCATTTAAAACCTAGGTAGAGAGAAGAAATGTAGACAAAATGTCTTAAGGACATACATATATATGAGCATTGCTGGGGATCGGGAACCTATGACCTTTGTATCTCCAGTCAAGTGTTTAAACCTCTCGACTACGACACCCCTGTACTATGTGGTCTATGGTCCAGTGACTTACCCTTTAGACCATCACATCTCTACCTATAATCTACCAAATAAACCATGACACCTCTAACAGCTCGGCCTGACCTTGATTAGTTCCTTCTTGCCTGCCTCTGGGCTGTCTTCAAATGCTTCCACAGAATGCGTCAAAGCCTTGTTGCCACCAGCAATGATGTAATCAAAGCATTGGGGAAGCCCCTTTTCTCTCAGCAAGTTGTTCATCTTGGTCTATGCATGTCAAGGAAAAAAATGAATTAATAAACAGCATCAAGTAAAGAAACTAATGGGCAAGACCAATTTACTTTTTCATTTCCTGTCACACATCGAAATTGTGTTTTTTTTTAGTGTTTTTTTTTTTCCTTTTCTTTTTTACTTAACCCTTTCAAGACAATTGACCACATTTTGTGGTTTGGCTCAATAACTTTTGATCCAGAGCTCTAAAAAATATACCAGATGCATGAGTAGAAAGAGCAAAATTTTCTGCACACACTATGTCCATTTTTATTGCATGACCATATTGCGTTTGAAGCCAGGAATTTTAAAAACAAGAATAAGCTTTGAGATCCTTAAATTGGCAACACATTGAGAGGTTTAAAATCATTGTTTTTCATTCCAATTGGCAATTTCTTTCAACTATTCAACAAATTTCTAACCATGTATATTGTTTTCAAAGACATTACACCTTATTTGAACCATGTAGCACTAAAAGAAAAATATTATTGTTGCCAATTTGAAGAACAAAATGTGATCAATTTCGCCCTTAAATAATCCCTGTCCTGAAAGGGTTAAAATGAGATGTGACTGTGGATAATCTATAAATTCTGTTCATTGGAGAAGTCACCATAGAGCCCATTTACTCAATTATCCCATTGGCAAATCACTGCTGATTTTGAGCAGTCAGTTCAAAAACTGAAAAATTAACTTTTTAAGAACTTTCATCCACAAGAGATGTATATGTACATGTCATGTGTGCTAGCAATGAATTTGGCTGAAATCATGAATCTTGGTGAACTTACAGCTATAAAGAAGGCAATCCTTCCCGAAGTTCCACAGCCACTCAGGATAATGGCATTATCAGCTGAATTCTGAATGACAAGGAAGATAAACAGAGATATGCTAATAGGATCTACAAAAGTGACATCATATCCTGTATTACCATCATTTGTCACTTAAATTATTTTAGAGCTTTTGGACAAGTTTATCATTTCTCTGGTTTACTACAAGTACAGATTTTTAAAAGTTTTAGCAAACCTCTGGCACATTTTCCTGCTAAATCACATCACACATATTGTATGCACACAAACAAAAACACAAAACAACAAAAAATATGCTTTGCCAATCAATGTATGCTAGCATGTACATGTACATACGGGTGCATCAACTAGTCTACTCACAAGTCCCTGTAATGTTTATTTAGTGTGTATTTAAACTTGCAATATCTCTTTATAGAATGAACAATTAAAGGCACTTTGAATATAGTATAACGACATGGAACCCTAACATAGAGAGCAAAATATTTTTTGTTGGAATTCAGTTGGTACATGTATTGTAGAGCAATTGTGGTTGAAGCACATGACATGGAACTTGGGTAAATTGTAGATATCAGGCGCATGCATGCATGCACAAGAAGAAGTTGTCTGGATATCGATGCATATGCCTGGCTTCAAGTGGAAGAAGAAAACAAAAACTGTCAGATCTATGTGATTATAGGCCGCAGGAAAAACGGATCCCAGTTTTTGCTATTAAAGGTAATAAACAGTAGTGGTAGCAAAATGAAAGTTGGCATGAAACTGCTCAAAAACACTCTCATATTGTTCGGCTTTCATAAAAAGATACATGAGTGAGATAATCCGGTATTCTATTCATGATTTCCGGTGATTTTCAGTAAAATAATTCAAATGATCGTATATCAACGGTTACCTTATACCCTCGCTAAGGACCACCTACCCCGACGCTCCCGGCTCAACGGCGCACAGCGGTTCGCACACACTGTTTACATGTGTGTGAACTGTCAACGCGGTTCCACGCTTGTAATTCGATGTTTATTTTGGGGGATATTTTAGCCATTTCTAAACCATTTTTCTTCAAATGAACGTCACCTACGTTCAAAATTAATCATTTCACAACAGTATATGTAGTAATTTCCATTCCAGCTGACAAAGTAGTTTAATATCCAAAGCGCCACCTTTCCCACTACTGCACGATACCTTTAAAGATACCCACTGCATACATGGGCTTACCATTAGGAGTCCAGCTACATATCTGGAAAGCTCACTGAGCTTCCTTACGAAGTCCTTGTCATGTAATGTCTGAAAAATAGCAGAGAAATCATACAAGGCCTTTGATAAAAAGCAAATGATAGGAGTATATGTGCAGTTCTTGTTCTTGTTGAAACAGAAAAAAAAAAATGTGAAAGAAAATAATTGTCATCACAAAGCCACATTTCAAATATCAAAATTCAGACTGCAGAAACAGTAATACTTTTTATAATTTCAAAGTAACTTTCTCTCACTCTCTCTCTCTTTCTCTCTCCCTCCCCCACCCTCTCTCTTTCTCTCTCCCTCCCCCACCCTCTCTCTTTCTCTCTCCCTCCCCCACCCTCTCTTTCTCTCTCCCTCCCCCACCCTCTCTCTTTCTCTCCCTCCCTCTCTCTTTCTCTCCCTCCCTCTCTCTTTCTCTCCCTCCCTCTCTTTCTCTCCCTCCCTCTCTCTTTCTCTCTTTCTCTCCCTCCTCTCTCTTTATCTGAACAAAAAGTTGATCATTCCCTTGTGCTAAGTCAAAGAGAAAGATCTTAAAGGAGAATGAAACCCTGGGGAAAAAGCAATTTTAATGAAAAGAGAGGATAGAGAAGCAATTTAAAAAAAGTTTCATCAAAATCGGTTACGAAATGAGAAAGTTATGAAAGTTTGAAAAGTCTCAATTTACTTTCTATGGCGATCCTCAAATTGGCAATGTCGCTTCAAAGTGACAGGTTTAGTAGTACAACTCTCCATATGTTTTGTACACAAAATTTCATATTTTCTCCATTATCTCTAAAAATGCTGCTTGTCTTTTTGTGAACGCAACATACATGTATGTTGTGTCAAATACATTTTCCCATGATATATCTTGAGCTAAGGAGACAAACTGCAGCGTGAGAGATAATGGGGAAAATATGAAATTTTGTGTACAAAACATATGGAGAGTTGTACCAATAAACATTGCCAATTTGAGGATCGCCATAGAAAGTAAACTGAGACTTTTCAAACTTTCATAACTTTCTCATTTCGTAACCGATTTTGATGAAACTTTTTTTACATTGCTTCTCTCTATCCCCTCTTTTCATTAAAATTGATTTTTCACCAGGGTTTCATTTTCCTTTAATCTTGTAAAATATTGACAATGAGCTCCTCTTATCAGTGAAATATAAACTCATGATCATACAATAAGACATTCCAACATGTATGTTTTTATGATTGTTTCTTTCTGAAGATTCTTTTTTTTTCTTCCTTTTTGCTTTAATTTAAAGGGAACCCCAATTTTATTACATGTACATGTAGCAAGTTGCTCTGAAGGAAAGTAAACAGATGGGATGGTTGCCCTTACATGTAAATACATATCAAAGTCAAGTGAGAGCTCTACCAGTTTATAATTCACATTTTCCTTAATATGAAACTGAAACTGATAGACTGGAATACATGATAATAACTGTAAGATCTATCTCGCCAACCATGTCATTATGACTTGTATTCTTTTGTATGCTTTGTATTGTATGTCCTGCCTTGGCAGTAATATGCTATGACCTGGACTACTCTTACATGTACCGCTATGTTTGTGAATGTGTAACTCTTATTACGTTTACTATATTCTTTTATTGAAAATTGACAATAAAGTGATATGAAATCAAAATCTCTCATTTTCAAACTTTCAAAGAGCTCTGCATTCTCATACTTATTTACTTCTAAATGTCACCCACCTGTGTCTATGGGTTTTTTGTTTTTTTTTCTTGTCAAGCCAAGCCCACAAATTGAGGACAGGGCTTCAAGTTAAGTTTGACAGACAGGACATATCTTGGACTAGCCCACATAGAGCTAGGGGTAGACTGCCCTGCTCATCGAATACCTGTCAGGTATACATCTGTACCATCCTCACCTGATAATTTTGCCAACCACTAAACATTTCTTCTTCACAGTCATGCAGTATATCAACGATCTCTAGAACAAAACACAATACAGAGCATCCATATTATGAACATACTCATTTTCATGGCACCTTATTGTGCTGCTGGTAGTTCATCCCCCCCCCCCCCCCCCCCATTCCAATCAAATATTTCTTAAAGAAGCAAAACGAATATTACTTTGACAAATCATCACATTCAGTCTAGATCTTAGCTATCAGAACTCTGGATTCCCTGTTCTTCCTAAGCTGAATACAAAGGGGGAGGAGGGGGTGGGGGGGGGGGGGGAACCTACGCTCATGCACGGCCTTTGCTGTGGAATGCTCTCCCTCGAGAGATTAGAAAAAGCAGATCACTTGAAGTGTTCCAAAATAAACAAAGAACATACTGCAAAAGTCGTAATTTTCACAAGGATTACATAGTATGTAGTTTTTCACGCTTAGCCAGGTTAAGTGAATTTCATGCTTTTTAAAATTTCGCTGATGCTCTAACTCATGGGCAAAAAAATTACACTGACAAAAATATTTGCATATTTTTGTTGTTGTTTTTTAAAAACGCAAATTTCATAAAGTGAAATAATCCTTTTACAGTATCTGTTTTACTTGGTCTTGGATTGTTTCTTTCCTTATCGTACTCAATCTACTCACGTTGTACTTCTGTGTAAGAAATTGCTTTATGTGATTTAATCTTTCTTATTCGTGCACCTACAACATTTGATTTAAAGTGGATTTGGATCCTTATAAATCTTATTATCATTATTATCATTTTCATATAATCCTTCCATGCTGAGCAGGAAATCCCCCCCCCAATTCTTCATGTTTTCAACAACTTAGAATGTGTTTGGTCTAAGAACAGCTATTTTTGTTTTTTGTTTTACTGTACTCTTAACCCTTTCGGGACAAATGACCACATTTTGTGGTTTGGTTCAATAGCTTTTGATTCAGAGATCTAAAAAATATAAAAGATGGATCAGTAGAAAGAGAAAAAAAATCTGTATACACCATGTCCATTTCTGTTGCATGACCATATTGCGTTTTAATGCCAGGAATTTTAAAATGAGAATAAGCTTTAAAATCCTTAGATTGGCAACACATTGAGATGTTCAAAATCATTGTTTTCCATCAAAATTGGCAATTTTTTGAACTTTTCGACATAATAATTCACCATGTATATTGTATTCAAAGAGTGACATTATACCTTATTAGAACCATGTAGCACTAAAAGAAAAATATTATTGTTGCCAATTTGAAGAACAAAATGAGATCAATTTAGCCCTTAAATAATTCCTGTCCTGAAAGGGTTAACCCTTTCAAGACAATTGACCACATTTTGTGGTTTGGCTCAATAACATTTGATTCAGAGCTCTAAAAAATATACCAGATGCATGAGTAGAAAGAGCAAATATTTCTGCACATCCTATGTCCACTTTTGTTGCATGACCAAATTGCGTTTGATGCCAGGAATTTTAAAAACAAGAATAAGCTTTAAAATCCTTAAATTGGCAACACATTGAGAGGTTCAAAATCATTGTTATTTGTCAAAATTGGCAACTTTTTCAACTTTTCGATAATGGTTTTAAGAATGTATGTTGTTTTCAAAGGCATTACATTTTATTAGAACCATGTAGCACTACGAGAAAAATATTATTGTTGCCAATTTGAAGAACAAAATGTGATCAATTTTGCCCTTAAATAATTCCTGTCCTGAAAGGGTTAATGTTAAAGAGAAGGTTGAGTTCTGGGAAAGGTGAAAAATATTTTGTGAGGTTTATCATCCCTTTTATGTCAGTTTGGAAGAACATCATAGTAGAAATGTCCCCTGAAAAGGATTGCTCTTCAATCGCCCTCATATTCAAAATATGACAAGAAATAGCTGAAGTGTTTCGGTCAAACATTCATGCCATATGTGTGTGCAATGTGCGCTTTTCAGCAAGACTGGGTCACTTTCTTAGCATTCTGATGATCCAAATCTCACGGTGTACATACATGTTCACCAATATTTATGATCAACCTTTCCCAATTGCTTCGAAACACTCTCTTCCACAATGTAATCGCATGACCACGGCCCTGTCTTATAGAGTTGCGATTGATTCGAATCAATCTCAAATTTCCAATATCTCATCTCTTACATGTAATGTAAGTACAGATTTGCGATTGATATCAATTTTAGATTATTTACAATCAATCACAACGCTTTATAAGACGGGGCCCAGAACTGCACTTTATCTTTTCAAGTCAAGTCCTGTGGATTCCAATAAGTACCAGATTAAATCAATGGAATGTCAAAGAACTAGTAATGACAATTCCGGAAAATGATGCACTGAACTTGGAATACTACTAACCTTTGCCTTTGGCAGTGTCAATGTCTTTGCTCTTTGTGTTGCTTTGCTCTGTTATGGGTTGCTCTGGTTTCAAATGTGGCACGGCTTGATTTGGGCTATCCATGTTCAGCTCTTTGCCAGCTGGGCCTCTCTACCAGATCTGAAAACAAGACAATTTTTTGTTAAAAGAATGACTAATACTCTGAATGAGGTCTTCCTTTCACTGTCGGGAAGTGTCTGTATGTGGGGCTGTGTCAGTTTTGGCTACCTCTGTGTTCCAAAACTAAACCAGCATAATCAGCAAAGTTCACACACACACACAAAAAAAATAGCTTATAACAGTGAAGTATGATTCAAATTAGGTTAATAATTCCTTTGGTTTAATCATATCATATGCAATGACACTAAAAAGCTATAAAATTGATATTGGATCTTGAAATTTCAGCTTGGGAAGAGTCAATTACCCTACATATCGAATTTGGGCCAATTTGAAGGGGTCGGGTATAAACTTTTTTAAAAATTGGGTGATTTTACAAGGAATGACCCTCACCCCAAACCTGGCCACAACATTGTTTTGGGGTACACCTCCTTGTGCCTCTAGGATATTCGATAAAAGTGGCATCTTTACATGTACATCTTACAAATGACCACTCAATAAACTGCAGCTCTACCTCAGACAACATTATTCAAACCCTATACATACCAAATTTGGGCCAATTTGAAGGGGTCGCGTATAAACTGTTAAAAAAATTGGGTGATCTGACATGGAATGGGCCCTCACCCCAAACGTGGCCACAACATCGTTTTGGGGTACACCTGCTTGTGCCTCTAGGAGATTCGATAAAAGTGGCATCTTTGCATCTTACAAATGACCACTCAGTAAACTGCAGCTCTACCTCAGACATCATTATTCAAAGCAAATTTCATCTTCCAAACAAAAGGGAATAACACCTGCGGGGGGGGGGGGGGGGGGGGGGGGGGAGGGGTTTCGCTCTCAGACTGAAGTGGTACCCATGCGTGTAAAAAAAAAGTTGAATAAGGGTCGGATTTCCGACACAAGGCGTCGACCACGTCTTTGGAAAAAGGTGTTTTTTTGCAGTCTTACATTCAACATTGTTGAGAAAAAGGGTTACCAATTTTTCTGGTTCTTTAACGTTTGTTTTTTTCCAACACTGCAACACGGACGGCTGTGAGGGTTCTCTACCTCGGCTGCTTGCGAATTGCATGACTACTAACGCTGCAAATGATGTCGCGCCGCGTAGCGTTGGACACGCCGACAGTCACTGTGCAGCTGGTGCTCTAGCATTTAACTGGACTACACATGCATTACTTTTATCGTACCGGTACGTGTTATGTACATGTACATGTATACACCATAGACTAACATTGGTAGACCAGACCACCAATCAAAACGAGTGCGAGCAAATGGGTTCAATACACAAGGAATCACACGGACATCGACGGACGACAGTCCAGAGAAGAATTGAGAGGTATCAATATCGGTACCTTCGGTAATCTTTTGCATAGCCCCCCACCCCCTTAGTTTGCAATACTAAAAAAAAAAAAAGTGTAAAAATTTGTAGTATTATAAAACAGTTTAACCTAGAATCTGGATTAATTCACCTTTTTTCATTCAAGTGTATGATTTCAAATATGTCATGCACTAGACATGTTCACAAATATATTCAAATTTTATGCATACTTTTAAAACAAAGGCTGTTCTTGACAACCTGAAAGCTTGTCAGAGGCTTGTCAGACATAGCAACAAGTAATGTATGCAAACTGGATTCCAAGTATTGTACATGTAGTTCATTCATTAAACAGGTTAATGGAATAACTCGTTTTAGGTCCCCAGGAAAGAAACATCCATAGTTTGGCAAATATTCAACTTGCACTATATCTAATCTGGGTGGGTCCGCTCGCTATTCATAAAGACCGTATTCATAGAAAACCGCTATTCATTTAATACACGTTATGAATAGTGGTCCTTATGAATGGAAGTCCTTATGAATAGCGAGGTAATTTGTGTATGGTTTGCTCGCTATTTAGAAGGACCGCTATTCATACAAAACCGCTATTCATTTTATAGTCACGCATTATGGATTGCGGTCTTATGAATAAGTGGTCCTTATGAATAGAGGTCCTTACGACTAGCGAGGTTACCCCAATCTGGGTACCCTTAGCAACATTTTCATGGCATCATGGCCGCAGTAAGCCTCTGCATACTACTCTTCTTAAAATTACACCACAGATGAGCAGTATATAGTAGGCCCACTCACGAAACCATCACTATGTGGGGCTGTGTCAATTTTGGCGGTGGGAACGACTTCAGCTAAGTTGAAGAGGTCAAAACACCAATTGATATAATCAGCAAAATTTTGAGGAATACTTCCTTCTACATTTTAGGATGATAGAATCTAATTTCATGCAAGCTTCTTCAATAGGATCTTTATCATGATCAAGTGAAATTTTCAGGCTGTTTTGGCCAGCGATCTTGCTTTGTAGCACACATATATACATGTACAAAATATCACACACTTGCTATGAGAGGCAATTTATTGCAGTACGAAGGTACAAAGTGCGAGGTTATCTACAATAACCTTGCATATGTGTGAATGCCCTACATGTAGGCCACTTGTACAACTACAAGCTTATCTGAAGATAAACTTGTACTCCACATATAAGCTTTTACGGGTGAATAGGCTTCAATAGGTTTTGTGTGTATTAGTGGGCCGCCGGGCTATCATTCTAGAATCTAGATCATTCATAGTCACTTTCACTTTCAACTCTGAAACCTCAAATTTGTAACATAGTAAGCATTGTAAGAGTTGGAGAGTCTCTGAATCAGGAAATCTAGCAAATTTAGGGTAAATTCCATGAAAATGTCTACTTTTGGTGAAAAAATAAAGTGTAATTTTAACATTTTCTTCCTACATGTATGTCAGTTGAATATGCATGATTCGAACTGTATGGAACAATATTCAATTATTATTTATTTTTTCATATTTTGACCCAAAATAGCCATTTTTTAACCCATAACTGATATTACACATTTTTATGGTAAAATATGATTAATTACATATTGAGTCATTTTTAGAGATTTCGCCTGTTATCATAACAAAGTTAATCAAATCTGGTTAGGACTAAGGGGAATTTTAAGTCTATATACATGTACAAAAAGTTAAAAAATATTAATATTCTTATGATTTGAAGGAGGTCAAAGGTCAAATGGATTTTTTTCCCCTCTGTCACGTTTTTTAAGGTACTTTTTGCATTTACAATAAAATGGATCATTGTTTTGGAATAAAATTTTCTAGTCTTGCTCTTTGGTGAGGGGGAAATTCATTTCTATGGCTAGCTTGGCAGAATTTGATGTTATGAAGATAATTATCAATCATATTAATGTCCCGTCTGTCATGTCACTTCTACAGCAAAAATATATGTGGATGGGACTACATGAAAATTTTCCGATGGATGAAAATTAAAATCCTTTTACTATTATGTTTCAGGATATCAAAGATGACCATTTAACCCCTAGTTAGAACATGAGAATAAGGTATTTAATGCTGGAAATTTGGTTGTCTTTAATGATTGTATTTTGTTTTACAATCTCAATGTGTCACGTCTGTCACGTTTTTATTGTCCCATCTGTCACGCTCTCTTCTTGGCATTTTTCCTCAAAAGCAAAATGAAATTTCAAATGTATACTAGCAGGTTTCAAAAAGGTACCAACAGTAATAACATGAATACACACATTTTGTTTCAAGATTTTCCAGTGAGAAGAGCTTAGTTGAAAAGTAATGAAGCAGAAATGGCTAGGTAAATTCATGTCTCGCCTAGCTGTCACACTGAACTTGAAGCCCTGCCCACAATTTGTGGGCGGGGCTTTAAAAAAAAAAATTCCCCCATTTTGTTGACCAAACCATATCTCATCTCTACGTCAAAATACGCATCACTTTCAAATGAAATATGAAATATCAAGTAAAAATGGGGTAATCTCGCTAGTCATAAGGACCGCTATTCATAAGGACCACTTACATGTATTCATACGGACCGCGCTATCCATAACGCGTGACTACTAGTAAATGAATAGCGGTTTTGTACGAATAGCTGTCCTGATGAATAGCGAGCAAACCATAGACAAATTTCCTCGCTATTCATAAGGACATCCATTCATAAGGACCACTATTCATAACTACTCATAAGGACCGCTATTCATAGCGCGTGTTAAAAGAATAGCGGTTTTCTATGAATAGCGGTTCCTATGAATAGCGAGCGGACCTGGTAAAAAAATCACAAAGTGAGGGTTGGATGTCCCGTCTGTCACGCTGGAATTGCCCATTAAAGAAAATCAAATTTTGCTTAAATAAATAGCAATTTTGTTGTCTGTGTTTGACTACTCAACAGTGAATGTTTGACACAGTCCCACATAGTCCAAGGGCCTATATAATTATGAGTGCCCTACATGTATGTCTAGTTAGGGCCCACATACATGTACATGTATGTTTGATTGTTTGTTAGTGTTAACTACACAACGAGTAGGCGCTTCGTGGGCTGCGACATTTTTAAACGGGGGACGCATGCATATTTCTTTCCGGACTATTGTTTCAGACCAGATATTTGAGGACATAAAATCATTAATGAATTTCAGTTAGAAGTAATTCATACTTAAGTAGCCTATATTACCTACATGTACATTCACTCAAACTCTAGTAAAATCCCATTCATAACAGTCTAAGCTCCATTTACAGGTTACTTTTCCAGTTTCCACTCGAAATATATATATTAAAATTATTCATATATCAAAATCATTATGCAATTTTTTCCTTTTAAACCATTTCTTATGTACCTTTCTTCCTGAAGTATTGTCTAGATCACATGGACCGTGTTTTGCAAGGGGTATTTTATATGGCTACAAAGTACAATAAACTGTTTTCACAAACAGCACTTCTTGCCCACCTCGACGCTACAAGCAACACCCCCCCCCCCCCGATGACGTCCCGCGCCAATACCCCAGTACCGTACAAACTAGGGGTTCGTGGGGTGCATGTGAACCCCCCCCCCCCCCTTAGGAAAAAAAAAGGTTAAAACAATTATTTTTGTGATTGAAAAGGAAAAGGAGAAAAGAGAAAGAAAAAAGAAAAAAGAAAAGAAAAAAAGAAAAGGGAAAGGAAAGGAAAACAAAACAGAAAGAAAAGAAGGAAAGAAAAGGGAAGGGAAGAAAAAGAAGGAAAAACTGGCCAATCTTTTTTCCTCACTCACTTCGCTCACTCCAAGAACACTGGAATTTTAGTATTCAGGCAATGAGGGCATCCCCCTTCGGCATTGGGCTGTAACCCCCTCCCCCACCCTGCGGATTTTTAAAGTTCCGATATTCATCATATTCAGGTAGCAGGGTGCTAGAATATTCAAATATTTGGGAAGCATGTAACTTCTGTACATTTCCACCAAGAAAAGTTTCAAAAATTTTGATCGCTCGCTTCGCTCGCTCGCAAACATTTAGAAATTGGAAAGTTGATACTGAGCATAAAAAAAGTCCTACAGATAAAGAAATTGGTGGAATTTGAAAAAGACAACGTAGATACGATATTCCCTTCTGAGCAAACCCCTTACCAACGATGCGGCGCTTTGGTCCCTTGAAAAGGGTATTGTATTAATTACCGAACGTGTGCCCCATAAGGGAAAAAGACACACAACCTACCCCGATTTGGGGCCAATAGGGCGACGACTGGGGGTGACCAGCAGTACTAGTAGAGGCGCATGGCTGATATTGGAGACTCTCTCCCATTTGGGAGATTGTCTCTATTAAATCAGAGACTTTTGTAAATATTTTTGGTAGCCGATGTGGGAGACAGTCTACCATTTGGGAGATCGATTTTCTTTGTTTACATTCGCGACAAAGGGATTACCTTGGCGCAAAATGGAAATGTGATAAGCAGATTCCTTATGAAAAATTACCCCTTTTGACCGTCTACTTCAAAGATTCACCGTCTACTTTTGTTTTCATAACATTTTTTATGACCCACACACAAAACAAATGGGTTTTTGACCTCAGTCAGGCAAAAATTTGGCTGGGATGGGAACGGATAAACTGCCTTGTTGGTGGTGTTTTTTCTTTTATCCTTCTGTAACTTAATTGTTGCAGTAGTCAAAACAGACCACAAAATTGCTCCAAGCAAGGTTTAATTTTCTTAAATTTGCTAGATTACCTGGAATTTTGGAAAAGCTTATAAATCTGTTAGACTGGAAAAAGGCCCGCTGAGCTGGAAAAAGGCCCACACACAAAAGCAATTGAAGCCTATTCACCCGTATTAAAAAGCTATTGTGGAGTAGACCTATACTGATACTATAACTTGTTAGTCATGGTCATGGATTGTATTACCGAACAGCATTGCATTACTGAATGCGTACAGTTAAACGCCTACCATGCCTACAGCCTAGACTAGAGTCTATGCATGGCTTTCATACGTGTGGGACTATATGTTCTAAAGTTTACACTATTGTCTTATTGAAACAAAGAACACGGTAGAAGATCATAAAATGAGGCAAAAAAAAAACAAACTCATAAGTAATATCTTAGGAACTGCTCTCTGCCTCTGGTCAGCATGGTCAGTAGAGGCGCACAACCGATAGGCGATATCGGAGACTCTCTCCCATTTGGGAGACTGCCTCTCATAATCCATATTGGAGACTTGGCTTACAAATACAAGCCAACAACAGTAAATGTTTGACACAGTCCCACATAGGCAAGGGCCTAAAGATGAGTGGGCCTAATGCACTTATAAAGTTATAGTTATACATATACATGTACAAGCTTATAAGATTCTAACGTTAACTAGTAGTAGTACTAGTAGTGACTAGTGACAGTACTGTAGCCTGTAGGCTGTAGGCCTACTTATTTACAATTACACTGTTAATTAGCCAGGCTAGGCTAGGGAATTTTCGGGACAATTTGGAAAGTTTGTAGCAACTGCAAATCGCGCAGACTTACGGTACGGTACTTGATAGTACTACTGGATGAATTTTTAAACCATCTTTCAGCAACGGATGCAAAAGGACTGTGTGAGTCTCATCTGATGCCAGAGATGGCGATGACTGATGCCTGATATCTGTATGGTGAAGAGTTTACTTTTTCCGGCTCGATCGCCCGCCCCGCCTATAGCATATAGCCTCGACTTGGGGAAATCCCTCTTCGCCTATGCTGCTTGGGCGCCGGGCCCGGCCCTCGCGCGCCGGCGCGGCGCGCAGTGCATGCAGTGTGTATGCATATTATGCAATGCCAGTACTGTAGCAGCATGCATCATAAACAACGCGGGCGCTATGCACAGTTCGGTTATGACTTGATCTAGACTAAAAACAAATTAGGTTTGATTATAGTAGTCGCTCTAAACTTCACTTCCTTATTGTGCAAAATAAATTCTAGAGAAAGATGTCATTGAACGTTTGTGTGAAGCGGGCGGCAGACATCCTGAAATATTGTGCAAATTCGAAGGGATTCGACAATATTTTTTCTACGGTGAGAATTATGTAGTCCTATCCATTACATTTTTTGTTTGTCAATTTGAAGTGATGTGTGGGTGATATTTGTGATATTGAGTGCATGCCATTCATACTAGTCATGATAGTAATGACATGGGAGAGGTTCAAAGATGGTGAGTCTTCAAGAAAGACAAGAAGATGGGGAAAATCCTGCAAATGACATGGGGGAAGGTTCAAAGATCACTTAGACTCTAGATCTATTAGTCTATACATGTACAAGCTTATCTGAAGATAACCTTTTGTACTCAGACTAGCTCTTTTAATGGGTGAATAGGCTTCAATAGCTATTGTGTGTATCAGCAGGCCCTTTTCCAGGCTAGATCATTCATACAGGAGAGGAAAATAATTATTTAAAATTTCACTTTCAATTCTGAATCCCCTAATTCGTGGCACAGTAAGAGTGGAAGAGTCCATGAATCAGGTAATCTAGCAAATTTAAGAAAATTAAATCTTGCTAAGTTGCCTAGAGCAATTTTGTTGTCTGTTTTCGACTGCTGCAACAGTGAATGTTGGACACAGTCCCACATAGGCAAGGGCCCATGAGTGTTCAAAGACGGTAGCGATCATCTAGACATTGAAAAGTCAGATTGCCTTTTCAATGTTCCCCAAAATACTGGTACTTAGCCCCAGATTTCCTCCCATGATGCAATAATATAATAATAATAATAATCCAATTAAAGTCCACTCCAAATTTTATTAACCGAAAATGGAAATTCTTTTTGCCCAATTGATCGTGGGCCCGGCAGCCACTGTGCAGCGCCAGATCGACGTTGCTCTATCCCTTCAATTGTTGAACGCCAAACAAGGTAGCAGCAACTCCCATCTTTTAACGTCTTTTGGTATGACGCGGCCGAGGTTCGAACCCACGACCTCCCGATTGTGAGGCGGACGCTCTACTGACTGAGCCAACACATCGGTTAGCCAACACATCGCATAAGTGTGTGTGAGTGCCCATGATATTAGACTCGCTCACAGGCTCTTGCCTATAGTATGTGTAGCCCGACCAGACATCTCTTTGTGACATCGACAGCGCTGTGTTTATAGCCTGTGTGGAACTGTGTCAAACATTCAGTTGCAGTAGTCAAAAACAGACTACAGAACTGCTCTTAGTAAAATTTAATTTTATAGTTAAATTTGCTACATCATGTAAATTACCTGATTCAGGGCACTCACAGGACCATCACTATATGGAGCTGTGTCATTTTTGTCCTGTCATGACCTCAGAATTGAAGAGGTAAAAACACCAATATAATCTGCAAAATTTTGAGAAAATGCTTCGTTCTACATTTTAGAATGATAGAACATCTAATTTCATTTTAAGTGTACGCGCTAAATTAAGCGTATTTATACCACGAAATCTGTATAATCCATGGTCTGAATTGAAACCACCTTTTTGAATTCCAGCCATAGTGTATCAGGGACTAGATCTAGTCTACATTCATTTGCTTATATTTTAGATAAGATTTTATTCAAAATTGACAGCATGTAATGTAGCCCAAAATAATGCAGTGTTATTTCATGATCATTATTCTAATAAAAAAATTTAAAAATCTATATTTGTAGAGCTAAATCAAAATATAGAAATAAAAACACAACTCACAACATAGCTACTCAGAGAAGCAGTTGTGACATTATGGACGCGCGCTAATTGTTCACAGGTCAAATTCATGGAGCCCCGAATACTATATGGATTAGAGCTCCATAAATTGACCTTCGAGTGTGCACTTGTGCATGTGTCACAACTATCTCTCTTGATAGGCTATGACTCAAAGGTTTTATATTTTTGTTGACAAAAGCACTGGTTGAATCATTTTAACTCAAACAGCTTCTGTTTTTATGCCACTTCCGGTTTCAGCTCAATGTTGTTGCTGCAACTCAAAACACATTAACAGCAGAGTATGTGGTGAAAGCTGAGCACTGCAATCAGTATGGGACTTTGCATGGGGGATTCACAGCCTCTGCTGTTGATTTCATGACCACCGTAGCCCTCCTGACTGATGAAAATGATTCCCGCCCAGGTGTCAGCCTTAATCTCAGTGTAAAGTAAGCTTCTTCTTTTTTAAATAGATATGTCTATGTTTAGCCTTTTTTGATCTATTTGAGAATTGACAGACTTTATTTATTAATTTATTTATTTATCAAAGGAGAATGAAACCCCTAAAATAAATGCATTTTAATAGAAGCACAAAAATCAAAGAAGCATATCAGTGAATGGTTGAGGAAAAACAGACAAAAGACAAAGTAATAAAGTTATAAATATTTGAAATCCTAAAATCTCTATGAATGGATTCATTTTGAATGGATATCTGAAATTGGCAGTGTCCTCCTTTAATGCTGATGAGATGCTGTGATGTAGATGTGCTATACTTTCCAATTGCCTTATACAAATAATGTTGTAAAAATCCACTTTCCTTGAATATATCTTAGAAAATTTGCTTTCTGTATTATAGGTGGTGTTCATAAATTTATTCCTCACAATTTATTTCAAGCACAATATTGATAATTCAATTTAGCTTTGTTTAAAAGCTGAAATCTAATAATTTTCTTATTTATTACCTATAAAGTGAGAGCACAAAAACGTCATAGCATCTCATTAGCATAATGAGTTGCCAATTTCATTTAGCGATTTTAGGTTTTTAAAAGCTTCATAACTTTTTTATTCTTTATCCGTTTTTCCTCAAACTTTCAGTGATATGCTTCTAAGATTTGTTCTGTTTCTGTTAACCCTAAGAAGGCCGGGTTGTGCCCCCCCCTAAGATCTCGACCATCAACAGCGTGATTGCACCGCAAATCGGCACGCATGTCGTCCACAACGTAATCTACAAAACTGTATAGTTCATTGCTTCGAAATAATTTCACATTCATTAATTATGCTAATTTATGTGTGAAATCAGAATTTTGCTCTACATGTAAATCATTTAATAAAGCTTTAAAAAATGCTAATTTTTGATCTAGACACTCTTTCCAGTATTCTTAGCAAATATACTTAGAAAAAAAACTTGTTAACAAAATTGATTTCTCATGTATTTTATTCTATTTAAAATTTATTATGTATTTCTTTGTTTTTTACCTATTGTTTTTTATTGTACTGTTTATTTTAAGGAAATTAGTCGGGAGCACTTTTGTGATCTTAAACAGCATAAAATAAATTAATTTTAATCAGTAAAAGTAAAAATATTCATAGATGTATAAATTTTGGCTGAAAACACATTTTGTATTGAAATTATACATGAAATTACGTTTTTGAGCAATTTTGGTCTGACGTGCAAGTATGAAATGTTGTGCAAGTACAAAATGTTGTGCAAGTACAAAATGTTGGGCAAATTTGGAACCACATGCCGGGATGTCGTGAATTTGGTCTCAAAGGATGTGTGAGATTCGAAAGAAAAATGTCCTGAAACTCCGCGGCGACTGTTTTGCGCGTTACAGACATATCGCGAGAAACGTCTAGGGGTGTGGATTCTGCTCCCCCCCCCCCCCCCCCCGGCCCTTTTAGGGTTAAAGTGCATACAAGTTGGGGGTTTCATTTTCCTTTAACTCTTACTGTGCCAAGGGGTTTAGCTCTCTTCAAAATTTTACCAAAATGTGATCAATGCTTACTTTTCGAATGTCTGCACTTCATTAACCATCTATTATTTCACAAAACATTGTATACAAAACTTGTAGGAAATTTATTACCATTTCTTATGATACCAAACATTATTACTTTACCCAACTTTATGCATATTATTGAAAATTACATTCAACTTTCTTTTTCGGCCATTTTTTTTTTTTTTTTTTTTTTGGTTGGGGGGGGGTTGTTCTCATTTGTTTACTATTGTTTAATGTTGAAATAACATTCAACTTTCTTTTTTGTCCTTTTTTTTGGGGGGGGGGGGGGGTTCTCATTTACTATTTTTTAATGTTGAAATCTTCAGTTTTCTCTGAAATGTCTATGGTAGCATATAATTGTAATCATATATTTAGAATGCTTGATTTTTGCCCCCCAAAAATTGATATGCATTGACCATCATAAACCTTTCCTGTGGTCGAGCAATTGGTGAATGAATATGACCAGTCTATATGTCACATATATGTGATATTGGCACTAAAAGAGTTAATTGATCTATAGATAAGAAAAGATCATTGATCATGGCTATGGATAATTGAGAGGTTTAAAGAAACGGCTTAGTCTTTAGAAGATTTTGAAAGGTGTTTATTGAGGATCTAGATTGGTCGTTGATACTAATGTTCATCTGATAAGCTAGTAATCAAATAATACCGTTAGAGAAGAAGGAAACTACATGTAGGAAGGTACAGTGTACATGTACTACAATGCAATCTTCTTCTTTTTTCCTTTTTTTTTAATTAGGTAGCTTAACAAATCTGGATGGCACGAAAAGACGGCAAAATAGAAGTGAATAAAAAAGTTATACTTTAACATTTGTAATGACAGTTTTGGTAATACATGTAAATGTACAGTTGATTCTTGTTATAAAGAACATTGTTAAAACAAACTCTCATTATAACAAGGTAATTTTTCCTATCCCACTTCTTTGTATTTTATTGTTTGTCTTTTAGCCCTGATATAACAAGGTTTTTGATATAAAGAGGTAATTTCCTTGGTCCGAAGTGGTTTGTTATACCGAGGTTCCACTGTATTAAACCTAAGGAATGTAGTGGAGCTAATTTCCTCTCTATGGTTAAATGATACCTTTCTAAATAAAATCATGATCTAAAAAAATTATGCATTTTGCATTTCGGATGCGTCTTCTTGCTTCACTACATTTTGCTAAGGTACAATATTCTTTTCTTGTTTGTTGTTTCTCATTTGCAGTTACATTAAAGCTTTAAAGGTTGGGGACAAAATCACTTTACAGGGAGAAGTTGTCCGGAAAGGGAGGACAGTAGCATACACCACTGCCCGCATCTTGAACAAAGACGGAGACCTTGCTGCACACGGGACCCACATTAAACATCTAGGAAATTGAGAAATAGAGAATAGTGTAGCTGTAGAAATAAGCCAGTTCGTAATTACGTCTTGCGCATGTGCAGATAAAGGTCATTTGTACCGAGTACAATTGACCTTTATATGCTGTCATTTTGTACGCACCACTAAAATTTTACATGTTAAGGCCATCGCACACCTTATGATCGGTCTGCGATCCGACTTGTGAAATAAATCGCTATGGCATTAAAAATTGGCATTATAACACATGAAATCTACCCTATTCAGGTTCTGAAAAGTAATATGAATACCAAACATAGGGTTTTGATGAGCTGTCAGCTTTCTGCAGAGAAAAAGGGCAAAATTATTTTCAAATCGTAGGCAGTCGTACGATTTTTGTGACGTCACTGCGACTCGGAGTCGATTTGGCCATTCCACCGACTAGAAAACTCTGCAAAGGCTGTATCATCGATTTTACTATCTGTATGACTATTCAGACCCTCAATCAATAATATTTTTCGTTTTTGAATGATTTATCAAATGCTATTACATTTACTTCTGAAATCGGATCGCAGACCGATCGTAAGGTGTGCGGTGGCCTTTATTTAAACAAGTAGCGTGTCCACCAAAACAAAATGCGCGTACAAATTGCGGTCGTTTCAGGGTCATTTGTACCAGGAACTAATTACACTACAAACTGGCTTATTGACATCTTAGAGTGATGACTTGCTGTATTATCTAGTAATTGATAGGATTACAAGACCGTTCATTCCATGAGACTATACCAATTGCCTTCATACGGAACATGTTCGTGCAACTTTTGAATCGCTCAAGCCAGATGCAAAGTACCCTATCATGCAGATGCTCTTTATGTGCGGAGTGAGGTACTTTTTCTGAGTGGTTGCTGTTCATGCACTATGCTAGCACAGGAAAATTCATAATTGAATTATCTTTTGTTTGGAGCCAGAAGGGCGTTAACTCAGTACAAATGTTGGGACTAATACCTTTTCGGCTCCTAACAGACATTATATCAAAGTCATGCCTGTTTCAGAAATCATCTTGAAGCTTGCAAACAAAAGTAAGAATTGCTTTGAGCACTGTTTCAATGACTGGAAATTTGTGTTGACGCTCAACTTATCATTCAGAAGAAGAAGAAGAAGAAGAAAAAAAAAGATAGCCCAAATCAGCTGTTATTAAACCAAGTTTATTTTTATGCAGAAAGGATGCTTTGAGTGTGGCTGTTAGCATTATAGCTCTAAGCACATATTAATTGAGAGATTCTTATATTTAGATTTGAAAAGAAAATTCGTTTTCCGTTATCAAATAATTTATATATAATTATATATATTATATAAAGAGTCTTCATCACAGCTATTACCTCTTACCTGACTTTTTAATGTCTAAATAAATATGTGAATAGATTATTATATCAATCTGTCGCTGTATTTGATTTATATGATTCTATCACAACTGCGACCTCTCAATACCAGCCTTTCTTGTGCTAGCATTTTTATGTCTGTATAAGTGCGATTATTGTACATCAACCTTTCCCTTATTTATTAAATATTGATGCTAGTACAATATATGCAATGATGTGTTAGCATCAAAGAATGAACCTATTATGAAAACACAGAGTATATATTAAAGTATCATATTTACCAAAGAGAAAAATCTGAAAGTCATCTTGGTCATTTTAGCTTATTTCATTTGAACAGATACGACCTCCAATTAGGCTCAAAATCTTGTCCAAAATATTCAATTTTTACTGCTCTTCAGTATTATTATGGAGGCGCGATGGCTCAGTGGTAGAGCAGGGGTCTCATGACTGGAGGACCCGGGTTTGAAACCAAGTGGATGTGCTAGTGCCCTTTGGTAAGGCATTAATCCTCATTACCAAGTCCCTCGGAGAGGACTTAAAGTCATTGGTCCCCTGATTGCATACTTACAAGCATATACATGCTTTCTTAGCAGTCAGGGAAAATATTCATCATCATCATCAAAACAAATTATCTGTCACTTCTAATATATTTAATGAAGGTAATATTTAACAGTGTGATGATTTGGAAAACCGGAAACCCTGGTAGACATGACAGTAAATGTAACGTTAAGGAATTTTATGATGGCGATAGAGAGATCAGGAGAGAAAGAGAATAGAGGGAATAGGGAGAGGGAGAGAGAGAGAGAGAGAGGGGGGGGGGGGCGACAGCGAGATTAACTCTTTCAGTGCCGATGTCACTTTTGACAGATAAACTTCAGTTGTCTTTTTCATTCACCAATTGCTAGACCACAGGAAAGGTACATGATGGTCAAAGTATATCAAAATTTTGAGCATAAATCAAGCATTCTAAACATATGATTATATTTATATAATTTATATAGGAAAGGTATATGATGGTCAATGTATATCAAAATTTTGAGCATAAATCAAGTATTCTAAACATATGATAATATTTATATGCTACGTACCATAGAAATTTTCAGAGAAAATTGCAGAAAAAAAAAAAATCTTTTTAAAAAGGTAATACCTCATTTCAACATTAAACTATAGTAAACAAGTGAGAAACCAAAAAATAATGGACACAAAAGAAACTCAAATGTAATACATGTATAAAGTAACGTTTGGTGTCATAAGAAAATGGGAAAAAAATTTCCTACATGTTTTGTACACAATATTTTGTAAAATAATAGATGGTTAATGCAATGCAAACATTTGAAAAGTAAGCATTGATGACATTTTGGTGAAATTTTGAAGAGAGCTAAACCCGTCGGCACAGTAAGAATTAAAGTACACATTCAAAGAAAATCACAAATATGATAAATAATGTATCACTAGAAACTAGTAAGTTAACAGATAGCAATCGTATCAGTTTAAAGTCAACTACATATCAGGTAATTAAACAATAATACCAATAAAACTACCTCCCAGCATCTGCGATATACGAGCGCTTCGCCAAAAAAATAACATTGTTTCAATGACGTCAATAAAGGGAACAATCCTGTCCAAGCAGACGACGTCCGATAAAGAATGAACATAAGTGCAGTGCGGTTATTTCTCAAATTATAAAGAATTTAGTGTATTCAAACGTGCCCATATTTCACACCATTCTAAAATGGGAATGAAACAGATTCTGATTACTGAAATCTTTTATTTGTAAATATATAGGATGAGGGTTAATGAACAATCAAAGAAACCACACTTTCAAATTGAAAAGCCCGCTGAATGATTGCAAGGACGGTATTTATCCCTCATTCAACGCCGAACGTCCAGCGGTGTATGCAGCTGTGAATGCAATGGCGTCTATTTTGTTTACAAGCAACTGATTCCTTTATTCTTGTAACGCTTCATTTTCCATCCAAATAAACCCATGCACGGGGTTCGAGTGAGGCAATGTATGGATTAAACATAATAGACTAATGCTAGTGAAGTGAAATAACTGAAGAGAAGATGACAAAACAGGCACTGAAAACACGTGAGATGTTATGGGACATCGTCTGCTTGTGCAATTAACGTCCTCCCTTTGACGTCACACATTTCAGCGGTTTTTGGAGAGCTGTTCAGGTGCTATGTCGGGGCTGTATTTTAGCAATTTGTAATTGATAATAATCATTACTTCAAATGTTTGCAAGCGTCGAATTTTGACAAACTTGTCCGGTCTAAGCTTCACCTACGCAATAATGAAAATTAAGTCAGTTTTAAAAATCAATGAATATCTACTTTAAGACAGAATGAAGGAGTTCTATGACATGTGCTTAGGCAACAATTGCTCTACGGTCGTCAATACCCTACACTGAACAATGTGCTATCTTCAGCCCTGGACTCAACACTATTCCTAACCCTAAACCTACCCCTAAACCTAATCTAAAACCCCATTGCAACCATATGGCCTTATCTTATCTTTGATGAATTAGGGCCAGGAACAAATATCTGGACCCTGTTCCATAAAACTTATCAATAACAAATGCTAAAATAATTATTTAACAAATTTGCCCTAGGCCAATCAAATGCAAGTATTTCAGGAGCTTATGCGTATCAGTTATTGCAACTTGTTATTGATAACAAGTATGAAATAGGGTCCCGGTCAGCAGTAAGAGAGAGAGAGAGAGAGAGAGAGAGAGAGAGAGAGAGAGAAAGGTGGGGATAGAAATTATAGAGGAAGACCAAGAGAATTGCAGAAACAGAGAAAGGAAGAGCGATATGTATGAAATGTTTGCAAGGTGGAGAGATGATAGTTATGGAGAGAAAGAGAGATCCAGGTGCCGGAAAGGGGGTGTGTGCATGTGTTTGAGATGAACCCCATAATCGTACTCATCTGATGCGGGGGGGGGGGGGGGGTGGCTGCTCGGTCCCCTTCCTCAATCCTCGGTGGTCTTTTTTAAACTACCAGTTTCGGGTGGAGGTGCTGCATGCTCCTGGCATTGTTTCGTAAGATATAGAGGATTAAGGCTGTAGTTGCAAGTGGGTTTTATGCTAGGTTAGGGTATTTTATCGAGATGACCGAGAACTAATTGTCGCCGGAGCATTTGCCGTGCAACCATTCGGGCACAGATGTGGTCTTCGTACTTAAACAACCCCCCCCCCCCCCCCCAAAAAAAAAAAAAAAAAAAAAAGTTGATTTCAATCGCAAACTTTTGTGTTAATGCTATAATTTGGGAACGATGCTCTTTGTTACCTTAACCATTATGCTTCACTGACGACATTACGTCAAAAGGCTAGAATGCATCGCATTCGACGACATAATGTTAATGTTTCCAACATTTCCAACGGACGGGAGACGATTTAATGGTTTTAGATCCCCCGGTTTCCCAACTAATTCAGAAATCCGTTTGATTGTGGTTTTGTTTTAATTACATGTAACTAGTAGAGATATACAAAGTTATTAACATATACAAAGTGATTAACTTCATCTTGTTTTTTATAAGTAAAAAAAGGAGAAGGTTACCAGGAACAGAAAGTATACTGTAGACACTTTGAAAATATTCTCCAAAGTCATTATTTTACAACATCAGTATGATTTCTTCTTACACAGTGTGTCCCAGAAAAAGGGAAACCTGATGTCGTGGCAGAGTGAGGTGGGGTTCTCTTAATGGCACTGTGCAGGGACGGATCCAGGATTTTCTAAAAGAGGGGGCACAGTGCCGTAAAAGTACTCAATAAAGGGGCTTTTTTTTAATTGTATACTTATGGTATGCCAGTTGGGTTTCAAAAGGAGAGGCACGGGCCGGTTTTTCCCCTATATAGATCCGCCACTGGCACTATGAGTATTGACAGTATTTTGAGTGAGTACTGGCTAGTTTTAAATTTGATCAAAGTGCCTATGGGGCAGTAACTACATCTGCATGTTCTCTGTCAATTATCAATAGTTGATATGAACAGTCATTTAATCCTTAATCCTATATCTAGCCGCAAATCCCCAACCCTCCCTTCCACATACCCACAAACACACGAACACGCCCCCACACAAAACATATTGCAGATTAAGCAAGCTAGCGCTTGTCGAAATGTGCAAATTGCATTGCATTACAGGAAGATGAACCTAAAATTGTCCATTTTCAAGAAGAGAGACTTAAAGAAACAACAACCCTTGTGTGAACTTGTACAGTTGTTCCTTTCTTTGCCCCATCTCTTCCAGCCGGTTGATGATGCGTTACTGACATGCAGTTATGCACGATGATATCTTGCACATTGACATGTTTAATTGAATAAATATTTAAAAACATTATTTTTTATCAATGAATTTGATTGTCTTTAAATAAATTCTTATTCGTCATACAAGACGTTGTTTATGTGGTCTTGAAACTATTATTTAAAAGAAATACGAATTTTAAAGAAGAACACATGTAAATGTTAGCAGGCCCGTCAGAAGGAATTTTAAAGTGGTACGGTTTCAGTGGGGGTCTGGGGGTGAAACCTCCAGCGGGGTTCGAAGGGGCAAGTGGAATAATGATTCTAATAACTCCTCGAGCGTTCAGGGGCGTCGCTAGAACATTTTGAATGGGGGGGGGGGGGTGTGATACCCAGATTTGCCGACAAATTTTTAGGGTGTGATACCCAAATTTGCCGACAATTATGCTGCACCCTAATCCCCTTCTCCCCCCCAAAATAATAGTAGAAGAAAATCGCAGACGTAGAGATCTTGATCATACGGGCCTATTTTCGCAAGGAGAGGGCTGACAGCTTTTGCCCGAATATCAACTTTTATTTCTAATTTTTATGCGAGCGAGCGAAGCGAGCGAGAAACTTTTTATTTTAACTTTTCGTAGTAAAAATGTACAGAAGTTACATACAGAACTTACATAATTATTATCTGGGAACCTCGCTGCCCAAATATGTGGATATTCTGGCACCTCGCTGCCCGAATATGAAGTGGTGGTTGCCCGAATATCGGATCTTTGAAAATCTTCGGAGGGGGGGGGGGCCTGCAGGCCATTGCCGAAGTAGGACCCTTTTGTCCGAATATCAACTAAGGCAATTTCTAAATTTTTGCGAGCGAGCGGAGCGAGGGAGATTTTTTTTTTATTTTTTTTTTTTAATGTACAGAAGTTACACACACAAGTTACATGATTATCTGAGAACCTCGCTGCCCGAATATGAAGTGGTGGTTGCCCGAATATCGCAACTTTGAAAATCCTCGGGGGGGGGGGGGGGGGGGGGGAGGCTGCAGCCCATTGCCGAAATAGGACGCCTTTTGCCCGAACATCCACTTCTCAATTTCTAAATTTTTGCGAGCGAGCGAGAAATTTTTGGGGGAACTTTTCGTGGTGAAAATGTACAGAAGTTACATACACAAGTTACATTATTATCTAAGAACCTCGCTGCCGTAATATGTGGATATTCTGGCACCTCGCTGCCCGAATATGAAGTGGTGGTAGCCCGAATATCGGAACTTCCTGGGGGGGGGGGGGGGGCGGGGCTGCAGCCCATTGCCGGAGTAGGACGCCTTTTGCCCGAATATCAACTTTCCAATTTCAATTTTTTTTGGAACTTTTCGAAGTGCAAATGTACAGATAATTATCTGGGAAACTTTCTTCCCAGATATGTGGATAGTCTAGCACCTTGTTGCCCGAATATGACTATCGGAACTCTGAAAATCCGAGGGGGGGGGGCGGCTGCAGCCCATTGCCGAAGGGGACGCCATTTGCCCGCATATTAACGTTTCAGTGTTTTTGCGAGCGAGCGAGCAAAAATTTGGCAAGTTTTTCCTTCTTTTTCGTTACTTCCCTTTTCCTTTCCTTCTTTTTTCTCTGTTTTTGTTTTCCTTTCCTTTCCCTTTTCCCTTTTCTTTTCTTTTTTCTTATCCTTTCTCTTTTCCGTTTTTCTTTTCTCTTTTCTCTTCCCTCTCTCCCCCTCTTCTTTTTTTTTTTAAAATTTGGGTGTCACCCCCCCCCCCCCCCCCCCCCCCCCACTCAAAATGTTCTAGCTTCTCCCCTGGTCGAAAATGTTACATAGTGTTTAAGCAAGTCTAAGCGAGTCCTGGCATCCGAGTCCCGAGTCCTGGACATCCGAGTCCGAGTCCGAGTCCGAGTCCCGATGGGAACATCTTAAATTGCATTTTTTTTTAAAGTCACATTATTAATATGATAAATGCCTCACAGTGAACTCTCTATAACATAAATAGTTTCTGGTTCATTGAAAACTTTCATTTGTCAGAGAATTTAATTTATTGTAACCTTTCTTAGTACGAATGTGGACAACTATAAAGGCTTGCTCACAAATGAGTGATTTGTCGCCGTGACATGTCGCTTGGTGCTTAAGAAGATTAAGTTCAGTAAGATTTCCAGATATAACACTAAAAATTCTAACAGAAATGAGGAAACTATTGGAAATGTTGAGATAAATGTCTATGTTAGATTTTCGGTGATGGTTTGGTGTACTGGTGGAATTTCAAAAGTTTTATTAACCAAAATACTAAACAAGTGAACATGCACTCCTTTTGTGTCAAGGTAATGACTGTCTCGTTGGCAAATGGCTCATATGTGAACAAGCCTTAGTATTTTGCTTGTATTCACAGTAATTATAGAGAGTTGACTCTATTGTTTCTGTGATACCTCAATGAAGAAAAGTTACACAAATTGATATTTGTTCATTTTAAAGGCCTATAATTTTATCTTTTATCAATTATAAGTCAACAGAACAAAACATAACTTGAATGCCATTAACATGATCAAAGCCAATATAGAAAAGAAAGTTTCCAACTGAAATCGAAAAAAAGAGGGGAAAATAATATTTCCCCAAGAACACCAATAGTTCAATCTTATCAAATAGCTGATTAAAGTAATACAAAAGTGAATCGTCAAACCCTAATAAAACCCTTGTACATGTATCAGCTAGTTCATTAAACTGGCTTAATGGCTTGTAATACAAGTGCAACATTAGCATTCATTTTGGAAACTGACTACATGACTAAGTGACTCAAGTAAAACGAATGTAATTGTTAAACCGTAATAAAACCGTTTGACACTGCCAAAAAATTTAAATTGCTGACTTTGACTTTTTGCCACATTTGACTTTTTGCCACAGGAACATAGGTTGCAAGTAAAAAGATAAAAAGATTATAAACACTGTAGTTTATAATACTAGCTTGAAATACAAGTGGAATAGTAATCTGTTTGAGACTGCCCAAAATATCCCAGGCTGGGTCTATGGGAAACGTGTGTTATAGAGTAATCCATCTCTAAATGGTTAATATCAATTTCAACACTTGTCTGTGTCATACGTGTATAACGAGTGTATACGGGCATAAAACGACTTATCTTAACATCTATCATCTATTTGTGCACATTCTCGTACCGTTACGGCGATCGATGTTTTAAAGTTCATGTTTAAAATACCGCTCAATCGAGTAAGGTGCGTGAAAATAGCTGGGGTTTTTTGCGTGCCCTGGGGTAATATTTTGAGCTAAAATTAAAAGCGGAAAATGGGAAAAATTGCCGGTCTCGTTGCCGGTCTCGGCCCGATTTTCGCCCGAGTCACGAGTCATTACTGGTCGAGTCCGAGTCCGAGACCGAGTCCTTGTGGCTCGAGTCCGAGTCCGAGTCCTAGTCCCGAGAAATAGGGACTCGAGACCGGTCTCGAGTCCGAGTCCGGACTCGAGTCCTACAGCACTGACATTGAAGCAGATGATTTGTGCTGGAAAGACACCACCTGCAATGTGGTGGTTGTGGGTTAGCGGCAGCGGCGTATCTAGCATCTATAGCAGATCTGGCTACATTTTATGCTCTATTGAGGCAAGGCCACTTTTGTGAAAAGGTGCAAAACCCAGACTTGACAAGAATCGGTATTTGTTCTGGCTAGCATGGTATCAACAAAGTTGAGAGTCATGAAAAGGCTTAGAAATTTTCGTTTTTTTGATGAATAATAGACAATTTATGAAAAGAAGGGGTTTTGTTCTCTTGAAGTACATGTACATGTACTTACATATTTCATCAGAATTTCTATGCTTCAGTAAGCAATTGATTATTTTGTTGAGTGTCACTTCTGAATTATTAATTTTGGCGAGTCTTTAATTCAAGCTGGCTTTATCAGTCAACCATAAAGTTTTGATGGGATATGTCAGGACATACAGAAAACAAGGCCTATTCTTTTATAAATTGCCTTTTGATAATCAGAATATGACAATTTCTAAGCATTTTTGAGACTCCCATCTTAACTGATACCAGAATCAGTACCAATTTTTATCAACTCTGGATTTTGCACCATTTCACAACAATGGCTTTTGCTTACTCAAGCGTAAAATATTGTTCGGTGTTTAGGTGTCATTCGATAGGGGAGACTCTAAGCTATCCAAAAGTATGAACATTTCGGAACATATTCTGAAGTGTCATTTGGGGAGACTTTTTCCAACTAAATTTTTAATGGTTCTCAATTTGTTATTACCATGATTACCGGCCAGAACAAATACCAACTCTTGTCAAGTCTGGATTTTAATTTGCACCTATCACGAAAGTGGCATTTGTTCTCTCGAGCGTAAAATATCCAAATTTTTAAAATATGATTTGATGGAAGAGACTCTAAACAGGTATAACAATTTCCCACAAATATTTTGAAATATTCATTTGGGGAGACTTTTTTCTGACCTAACTTTTTTTGGGACGCACTGTATAGGCCCATTACTGAACATTTTATATCACGTAATGGCTTGCCGAAACTGTAATCCATCTATCGTTAATTATGTCTCCATCGAGACTGAGTTGGTTATCATTGTCATAACCATTGCTCGTAAATAAACATTCACATTTATTTTATAAACCATTTGAAACCGAAAGATGTCTATTCATAGACCCAGAAAACTTTACCCCTTATTTATATGATTGCGTTGGAATAGTTATTAAGGCAATTGTGTTTGGCATGAACGATGCAGATCGATAAAGGAGATACATGTAATCATTTATTTCTTAGTCAAAGAAGAAGATTAAACAGGACGAGATGTAGATAAATGTACATGTAAATGTAAGTCATGTGTATGATTGAGCCACAAAGCCGAAGGTATTAGAAAGGCATTTACATCATGGAGAGGACGAGGTATGGCAGCATCCTCCTATGTTGTCTTCTTGGGAGCGCTGGACTGTGCTGCGCCATATTTCCTTACCTACCACCAACTCCAAGATTCGGTTCTTCGACGAGACTGGAATTGTCTTTCATTATAACGCGTTGCTTTTTTATCACCTTCGTGTATTTCGTTCAACTTCACAGCATTGCCTTTGTGCTTAAAAGAAGAAAATTCCACCAGGATCAGGAGGTATTCTGGCCATTGCAGTGCAGACATTGCGCCAGGACGCTAGGAGTGTTGTCAAATGATAACAGCCTGCAGATCCAATGTGCCGGTGACAGATGCAATAAAGCAGATCGGGATGAAACAAAAAGAGCTTCAGAGGATGAAGAATTTGAGAGTATGCCTTGTTTGCGGATACCTGAAAACGCTTTGCCAGTATGGGCTAGATATGGAGATGAGACTGGGACATCATGTTCGAGCGGAAATATTTTGAACCCGTCTTCATCTTTGCCAGATCTGAGGACACTTGATGATAATCAGGCTGATATGGTCATACGGCAAAGAGGAACTGTAGGACTACCTACAGAAAAGGCAACATCAGTCTCAAGCACATCAAATGATCACCATCGTGGAATGTTCACACAAACAGATAGGTCGCTTCTAGTTGTCTTCAATTTATTGGGTATTATATCAGTTCTGGGCATACCACTGCAAATGCTGCCAGTCATTAAATGTCTGAAAGATGGAGAATATGCTAGCACGGCGCAAATCACGGCAATTATCATTCATGTTAGTTTCATTACACTTATCGTCTGTGCCTTGATCTTCTTTAACACTTATCATGATGCAGCATTTCGTGATGGAGCGGGTCCCAATCGATTCTTTGGGATTGCATTTGCCCTTTGCTTCTGGGTCGCCGCTTTCAAGATAATCGTCCCTATCAGTGAATCTCTGAATCCACAAACAGACCCATGTTCCGCCCTTTCTGGATGGTTAGGGAAGTTCTTGGATAAACATAACAAGATATTGTCGAGGATCGACGCCGAGTGTGGGATTATCGGCGCCGGTATAATTTGGGAGATGTGGAGGTCCAGCATATACCTCACCGCTTCCTGCAGATGGATGTAGGAAAAGCCAACTTTGTTCCTTTCATCGAAGACCAGGCCTCACCCTCTTGGACTATCTGGAAATCCTGGGCCATGATGAGAAAAACAGGGAAAGGATATTTTCAACGTACACATGACCCGGAAGGAATAAACCCAATTGAATCACACAAACGTCAATCGTCATTACCTTTGGTGTTCATGTTGATTGCTTCGTTCGTTCTAGGTGTGATTATTATGACCGTGGCCATTATACTACCTGATGCCACCGAACAGTCCACGGTATACGTGGTCTGGTGTTTGAAGATGGCATGTGTGACTCCTCTCATGGGATTAATATTCTACCAGTCCTTCTTGACGAAAGCAACGAGAACCCTTGCAAGAAAGGATCGCGTACCTGTACGGTATGACGCATTGGAGGGGCACGAAGTCATTCTTATTGTAAGCTGCAGTGCCTCCTTTCTGCTAAGCCTCTTTAGGATCGGGTGTGCCATAGCGTCCATTTCCTACATATCTAATCTGTCGCATGTTGAACTTATCCTAGCTTCCTACACCATCGTTTACGGCTTTACCGTTATATTCCACCTCTGGGTCACTACGTCATTCTTGCTTGTTGTCCAGCGGCAAGTGCTTGATCGTCCTGTGCAGTTGAAGTGGACAAAAATCTGTCTGATATACGTAGTACTGGTGAATGGTATGATATGGTTTGTCGGAGTGATTGGCATTCACAACACGGAAGGACATGAGTTCACAACATACTATGGACAACCTATGGGAAAGTTCTTGAGGGAGATATTCGACCCTCTTGTTTACCTATTTCCTCTCCATGCAGCCATCATTGCTTATGAGACCTTCAAAAAAATGGAAGGAAGATTCCCATGCAATTGGAAATGGGACAGTACACGAGGAGAGAATTGTTTCTCGTTCATATCAATGTTAATTAGAGAAAGTATTTTAAAACATGGCGAATGAATATACGATAGCATTTCCATAAAATCATAAAAGAGCTCGATAGAGCAGTTTTTAATACTAATAATTCCATGTAGTTTAGAACAATTATAATTATCAATCAAATCTGTATAATAAAAGAAAATGATTTATCCGACATACATGTACCTTCTACTTTTGGGGGAAAAAAGAATTAGTAGACAAGGCATTCACCGTTTCCTGTGTTATTTCCCACTTTCTTTTAATTGCACTCGTCGAATGGTTAATGCTAGATTTCAATGCAATATGCATTGATCTGAGTATGTTTTTTGTAAAATTTTTCTAATAATATACACTCAGCAGTAAAAGCAAGATTTTCAAATAAACACATGATATAAGCATATATCAAAATAAACAATGATTAGAGAGGAGGGATTTCTGGGAAAACTGAATAATAATAATTTGTGAGCTTTCTCATAAATTTACCTCAGTTTGGAAGAACATCAAGTAGAAATGTCCCCCGAAAAGGATTGCTTTTCAAATGCCCTCATATTTGAAAATGTGACAAGATATGGCTGACGTGTTCGGGCCGAACATTCATGCCACGTGTGCGTGCATTCCCATATACCCATTTCTGTGTATAGTACATATATGTGGTTCCAGTAAGATTGCATGGGTCATTTTTTTTGTCATTTTGATGATTCCTAAATCTCATAGTACATGTATACACATATTCTTATGTAGACATGATCGACCCTTCCCAATAGACCGCTTCGGTAATGTATGCAAATTTTATACATACCTTTCAAACCAAGGTTGTTCTCGACGACCTGAAAGCTTGCCGGACATAGCAAGTAATGTATGCAAACTGCAGGGTGTTCAGACACAACAAATTTATACCAAAACGGTATAGCTATACTGAAACGGTATAGCTATACGATGAATTTTTGTGGATCTATGTGTCTGAACGCTGACTAACGAAACATCGTATAACGAAACGTTGTATAACGAAACTGGGGTCAGAGCATCGTTTCGAACTAGAACTCGATAACGAATCACCTTTCCGTGTGTGTCTGAACGTATGGCGACCATAGAACGGTATAACTGGGCGGGGCTTAACGTGAGCGCGCGCGAAAGGTGTCCTTACCAGGGGGCGGGGACTGGCGGCGACCATAACATGCGCAGTGAAAAACTGCGCATCTAT
Source organism: Heliocidaris tuberculata (assembly GCA_025618425.1). Lineage (NCBI taxonomy): Eukaryota > Metazoa > Echinodermata > Echinoidea > Camarodonta > Echinometridae > Heliocidaris > Heliocidaris tuberculata. The sequence continues at coordinate 4,451,620 of CM046841.1, forward strand.
ACGATGTTTTTCGAATCGGTCGAGATATGTGTCTGAACGGTCCGTAGGCTATACGATGCAAATTTTATACGACGTTTCTTTATCGAGTTTCGGTATAAACGTTTTGTGTCTGAACAGGGGGCTTGATTCCGAGCACTGAGGCTGATTTATTTTAAAAAAAACACAAACACACAAACAACAAACAAACGAACAAACAACAAAAACAAAAAACAAAAACAAAAAAACAAAACACACACACACACACACACACGGGTTAATGGAATAGGCCTAACTCGTGCAAGTGCTCATAGAAGAAATTTGAATACATTATAGAACCGGTCGATTGCTTTGAGACAGTTTTATTCTGGTTATCACAATATTTCAAGAACAGTTTGAGCAATCAACTGAATTTAGGCGGAGGCATATAGGAGACGCAGTCGCTTTCATCTTGTTTTCACAATGTAATCGCATGGCAAGAGCTTCTTTAATCTTTAGTTTATTCTTTAGTCTGGGAGCCTGTCCCGAAATAGTCACCCCATTTTACATATGAGATTTGACCCCTTAAAGTTACTTAGACTATCCATGTCATTCACAAAAAGCTTGTCAGCTCGAACGAAGCTGCTGGGTTTGGCCCCCAGAGCCCCCAAAAGGGGCCACAAAGTCGGGTCGATTTCAACCCATCTAACATATGCGCCAAACTTTGTCAGAAGGAAGGTGTATGACTATACATTACCAAAACACCAAAACTGACAAAATTTTCCATCGGGATGGGTTGTCAGACCGCCCCTAAAAATTTGGGCAAAATTTTCCCCTGAAGGCCCATGGACCAAATTTTGTGAGAAGGAAGAGTTATGGGTGTACATTACCAAAATATTTTAAAAATGACAAAAATTTCCATCGGGAAGGGGGTGTAACACGCCCCTGAAAAAAAACACCAAAGTTCCCCTAAACCCAGCTTTGCCCCCCCCCCCCCCCAATGCTCTGGATGTAGAGAAAACCCATTTTTAGGCTTTCAACCTTATTAACTCCAAAGTGTCTCATTCTATTTAAGTCAAATTGACTTAGTACAATTTTGAGTATTGTAACTTTCTTTGGGTGAAATTTGGTGTCAAATGATCATTTCAATAATATTTTATTAAATTGTGAAAATTGTATTGCTTTTTCTAAAGTAGTCAAATGATATTGTCAGGATTATGTGAACACAGCCATTGTCCATCTGCACCTGTTTTCAATAAATAATAGAGGAGCTTATTAAGTATCTGGGCTATGTGGCTGCCATGCTGAAATCTACCATTCATGTGTTAATTACACAAATACCTTGCAAGCTCTCTGTTATGCCTTGCCAAAGAGGCGCAGATGGACAATGAGTGTGTTTACATAATCTTGATAATATCATTCGACTACATGTACTTTTGAGAAAGCAGTACAACTTTCACAATTTAATAAATTATTATTGAAATGATCATTTGACACCAAATTGCACCCCAAGAAAGTTACAATACTTAAGACTGTACTATCTGTAAATTTTAGCTGAATTGAATGAGACACTTTGGAGTTATTAAGGTTGTAATGCACCCCCATTTTATTCCCTCTCCATCCAGAGCAAAGCAAAGCATGGTTTAGGGGCACTTTGGTGCTTTTTCAGGGGCGTGTTACACCCCCTTCCCGATGGAAATTTTGGTAAGTTTTTTATATACACATGTATTTGTAATGCACACCCATAACTCTTCCTGCTGACAAAATTTGGTCCATGGGCCTTAAGGGGGAAAATTTGCCCCAATTTTTAGAGGCGGTCTGACAACCCATCCCGATGGAAAATTTTGTCAGTTTTGGTGTTTTGGTAATTTATAGTCATACACCTTCCTTCCGACAAAGTTTGGCGCATATGTTAGATGGGTTGAAATTGACCCGACTTTGGAGCCCCTTTTGGGGGCTCTGGGGGCCAAACCCGGCGGCTCCGTTCGAGCTGACAAGCTTTTTGTGAATGATATGTATGGTCTTAGCAACTTTAAGGAGTCAAATCTCATACGTAAAATAGGGTGACTATTTCGGGACAAGCTCCTGGCCTATCTTTAAAATGATATGCAATTGGAACCATACCATTCAGGCATGAATAAGCATAGCCAAAAGCATAGCCCAAAAAACAGACAACAAAATTGATCTAAGCAAGATATAATTTCCTTAAAATTTGCTAGATTACCTGATTCAGGGACTCTTCAACTCTTACTATGCTACGATTGTAACCATACCATTCAGGCATGAATAAGCATAGCCATTTAACAAATATCCATTTGAAAATGCAATGTGGCACATGAATGTTATTTGAGTGGAACATATAAAAAGGGTATACACCACTTAAACATGTACAAGTATCTGAAAATAAGCTTGTACTCCACAATAGCTTTTACGGGTGATTAGGCTTCAATAGCTTTTGTGTGTGTTAGCAGGAAATGGTCCATTTCAGATCATTCATACATGAGATGAAAATAATTATTTAGAATTTCACTTTCAACTCTGAAACCTCCAATTCGTAGCATAGTAAGAGTTGAAGAGTCCCTGAATCAGGTAATCTAGCAAATTTAAGGAAATTATATCTTGCTTAGAGCAATTTTGTTGTCTGTTTTTTTTTTACTACTGCAGCAGTGAATGTTTGACACAGTCCCACATAGGCAAGGGCCTATGAGTGGCTATACACTCACAAAACATTACAGAAGAAGAAAAAAATATATATATTAAAAAAAAAAAAAAAAAAAAAAAAAAAAAAAAACGTTTGTGCACAGTTAAATTACACATCTGAGCCAGTTGAGATCACAGACCTCTGGTTGAGGTGCACTTGGACATATACGCCCTCTAGATTTTATCCTAATCCATGTGTTAATGACACTGTGCAACAGACCATAACTACCCACTTGATATCAACATCCACTCAATCCATCAAAATTCCTGTCTGTCATAAGAATGTGCGTATTCTAAGGGAATATTTGCCAACAGGGCCAGAGTATTGACTGGTATTTTATCTGGCCATCGAATGCCATCATGTGTGCTCGTTGGAAACGAGGATGGGTTGTCACAAAGGTGAGAATTTTAGATTTGCTGTTCATTCTTTCTTTTTCTCCCCCCCCCCCTTTTTTTTTGGGGGGGGGGGGTGGGATGAAAAAAAATATCCAAGGTAATGCACATTTTGAGTAAAAGCAAAGACTTTTAATAGTATCAAGACAGATTACTCTCACCTACTTCCGTAGTACATTCGGCAGACGTAAATTGCTGTGTTAAAATAGACTCGGAAAAATACGTTCGCCATTGGTATAACACGTGAAAAGATGTCTCATTTTTTCTTGATATTTCATATCTTACTCTATCTTTTTCAAGTCTGATTTTTGCATGAGAGAAAGGATGGATAGTTCAAAAAACATTTATTGAACCTTTATTATCAATAAATGCCACTATGAATCCCCGGGATCATGCCTGCTTTTTGACATAATCATTTGCCTTAGGGTTAACACGTGAAAACATGGATTTTAGGAATGATTATAGTTCCTCTTGTATTTCCTTGACTTTCATGTAAATGTGGCTTACATGGAATTTGACACTCTGAACAAGATTAATGATGGCTCAAAAAGTGGAAGGGACCCCACATAAATCCCCGGGAATATGCATGCTTTTGGCCTTCCAGCTCCCATAGGTTAACACGCAAAAACAGGGATTTTTGAATGATTATAATTCCCCCAGAATTAGATTAAAATTTTGAAAAATGTGACTTAAATAAAATTTAAAGCTCTGAAAATGTATGATTAAGTCTCAACTAGTCGAACAGACCCCGCATAAATCCCAGGGAATATGCATGCTTTTGACCCCCAAAAAGTCTCGCCTGCCTAGGTTTAAACGCGAAAACAAGGAATTTTAGGATGATTATAATTCCCATAGTTTTTATTTGAAAATATAAAAACTGTGATTTACATGTAATTTGAGGCTTTGAACAAGCTTACTGAAGGCTCAAAAAATTGAAAAGACCCCACATAAATCCCGGGGAATATGCATGCTTTTGACCAAAAAAGTCTCGCCTGCCATAGGTTTACACGCGAAAACAAGGAATATTAGGATGATCATAATTCCCATAGTTTTTATTTGAAAATATAAAAACTGTGATTTACATGAAATTTAAAGCTCTGAAAATGTATAATTAACCAAAAATAATAATTTGTCATATAACACATGAAACCGTTTGTTGTTATTGATGACGTAATGTGGGCGTGTAGTATCGATCACGTGAGATCACGACATCCAATGAGATCGTGCGCTATAGCAGACGACCATGTAGCAGACGTATGTCCGCCCGCCCAGGGGCCCAGCCTAGCCGGTATTAGAAGAAACTCTCACTAAATTCCAGTTCACTATTATATTTCTAATGTACCAGAGGCAAAATTCAATGCATTAAATTCATAAATTCATATAATCAATGTTCTACCACAAGAATTACGCTTAGCCAAAATGACTGATGAGAGATCATGCAATCAGCATGAAATAGCTGAGCTGAATAGCGACCGACAAGGTGTCTAGCTCTAGCTAGGCTAGGTCTACCCCTCTGCGATCCCGATCGAGGTGGTGACGATGCCGATGGAACTCTGTCAGTTTGCCAAAGGTGTTCTCCTCAAACTTCGCTCATCAAAGTTTTTTATTTGCTGATCGTCGTTTACTTTGGCTTCAGCCAACGAGACCGACAATGTAGTGGGAGGGGGCTTCTGAACCCTATTATGGATATGAGTCTGACACTGACAGTCCATGATAGGGGCGAATGTAGGATGTAGTAAAAAAAAAAAAAAAGGGGGGGGGGAACAAATGCAGGGCTGTCAACTTGTTGGAACTGCTAGAAGGGAAATTCGTATTTTTTCTTCTCACCATCCGTGGGGGGGGGGGGGGGGGGAGGAGGAGAATTTTTTTTCGCCAATCCTCGAAAAGTTGCTCAGAGGGGGGGGGGGGGGGGAGAGGGGTGAAAAGAATTTTTTTTTCTTCTCGCCGGCCCTCCAAAACAATTTTAAAAAAAAGGGCCCGGGAGACAATGATGTATGACTTTCTTTAAAAAGGGGGAGGGGGCATGGGCCGGGATTGCGCCCTCCCCCCCCCCCCCTAAATCCGCCACTCGTCCATGCCCGGACTGTCAAGTCAGTCCTGCGGGGTGGGCTTTTTTTACAAGTTTTCTCTGAGTGTTAATAGACCAACATTGTTAGCCTCGTAGGCTCCCAAACTAATGGTGCTCGATCCGGTTTTATTTACATTTTAGGCCAGAGTCCGTGTATACCTGTAGTTTGTAGTTCAAAAGAATGTAATTCCTATTCCAGGGGCGGATCCAGGATTTTGTAGAGGAGGGGGCACAGAGCCGAAATGTACACAATTAAAGAGGCAATTTTGTTTTATTGTGTATTTAAGGTATGCCAGTTGGGTTCCAAAAAGGGGGCGCGGTCGATTCGCCCCCCCCCCCCTCTGGATCCGCGCCTGCTATTCTGTCATGGATGTGAAGAATGGGATTGCATGGTGTTGGTGGTCGATCTCATTAAATTGAACGATTGAAGGAAAAAAAACAAAAACAATAAGAGATCATTATTTTGCCCTCATTTCTATTGGAGTCATTTTTATAGATCGGTTGTAAGAGAGAATAAGAGAATAAGAGATTATTAGAAAATGAAAGCCTGTGAGAGGGGGAGGGAAGGGAGAGAGAGAGAGAGAGAGACAAAGGGGGCTGGGGCAAAAGGAATGGGATATTCCTACAAGGACAGAATAGGACTGGTAATAAACAAATTATATCATTAGCTGCTATTGTTGGTTACTAGTTAATTCAATTCAAAATAGCCCTATACTGTTTTCTTCGCCTGTCGTCTCAAACTGCTACAGCAGAATATTCCAAATAACTTACTGTAAGTTATTTATATTGGTGGAGTATCCAGGAATGCAGGGGAGGGGTGGGGGGGGGGGCTCACACCTAACGAACAAAAAATCATCAGATGCTGTCTATTCTGACAAGCAAGGAAAAAAAAGTCACATTTTTCATGTTCCTTCTATCCGGGGGGGGGGGGGGGCACACAATTCCTTTCATTCGATATGTCAGATTTGGTTTTGGCTGGCACGTAGGGCACGTGCATTCCTGGATACGCCACCAATAAAAATAAGAGAATCTTGGATACGCCACTGTTAATTAATCTATGTATTTAAGGAATTGCTCGCCCGCAATCTCATTTTAATACAGCCTTTTCTGTCTTGACTTTTAACATGAGGCCATAGATTTACATTATACGTCTATAATCCCTAAAATCTACATAAATCATGATATCAAATGAAATATTCTGATTTAGAAAAATAACGATAGCATTTTATTTATTTATTTATTTTTATTTTTTATTTTTACTTTTCTCGACATTCCCGTCAGATATCGCAGTGTTTGCTCATATAGAGCTTAATATCAGGGAACATGTTTGGACCATCCCCCCCCCCTTCCAATCACATAAATATTAATAGAAATTTCACAGCAAATAACTTTAACAAAAATACAAACATCTCTCCTAGCTCCCCTCCCAACTCTCTCCCTCTCCTCCATGGTGCAGTTAGAGTACGTTGATTCCTATCTGTTTTGGGACATAAATTTGTATTTGAAGGGACAATATCAAGATTATGCCCTTTACGGCTTTACCAAAAGCGATGTACAGAAAAAGAAGAAAAAATAAAGGAAATAAAAAATACAAACATCTTGATAAAGACTATAACCTTCCCTCTCGGCCGATCGACATGTACCACAATATATACGCGTGCTTTATTTCGGGACTGAGCACTCTTCGTATTTAAACTCTTTGGTAAAAGTCCAAAGCGTTAAAAACATAGACTCTTCTTCCAGTTTCATTTTTTGACACGATCCAAGGTAGAATACAACCCTTGTCGAGAAATATCATGCTTTGTTTCAACTACTTTAAAGTTTATCCGCCGTCACCGATAAATGTATAAATTATTCCCGTCTTTGCTTTTTACAGATGATAAGAGTCTATTTATGATGAAAGGTCACAAAATACGCCAAATTTGGAATCCTCAAAGAAAAGCAATGTAGGGGTTGGTTTGCTGGTTGGTTGGTGCGTTTTTTGTTTTTGTTTTTGTTTCCGTATAAAGAAAACATCGAATAGATAATTATAAATATACCCAAACATATAAGCCTATAATGTAACTCAGGAATTAGCAAAAATCATGACTGGAAAGCTCTATTCAGAGCCATTAACGTCATAGTTCCTTTCTTCCTCAATATTCTTATTATCTTGGTTATTATAATTATTATCAATATTATTAGCGTTATTATTAGCATCATCATCATATTATTAAGATTGTCAACATTATTCTAGCATCAACATTATTAGTATCATGATTATTGCTCTTGTTTTTATAATAATTACTTCTTATTGTCGTTACCATATTCATTATCATCATATTTATCTTCAATATTATGTCTTTAATATTATAACTATTATTATCATTATTGCACATTTAAAAATTAGTTAGAAAGTAGGTCCCTGTACAAGTTATAGATGGCTAATCAAAGAAAAGGGAGAATTATTAAAGGAAAAAATAAACAACAGAGACATTCCCCCCCCCCAAAAAAAAAAAATTAAACTTAACAGAGGAGACTGTAATTGATATTGACAGTAAGAGGTGCTTTTAATATAGAAGGGTATAAAGAGGTGCAGTGCAAAAAAAAAAAAAAAATGATAAAGAAAAAGAAATGGAAAATAAATTCAATTCAATAAATAGTGGTATTTTATTGAAAAATAGGGTTGCCATAAGTTACTTCGATGAAATTATATAGGTCATGATTTCATATGTTATTGTAAAACATACTCTTTAAAAGGCTTAGACATAATCAATCGGAGTATATAGCTCCCAAGTGTATAAGTGGGCGTAAAAGGTTCTTTTCTATATATAGGTTATATTTTTATAGTTTATTGTAAAACATACTCATTTATAGGCTTTAGTGATAATTGTAACTAGGTGTTTAAACACGAACAGTGGACACTTTTGATCGTTAATAACTAAAAAATGAGTTTATTTTGAATTTTTTCCACCATAATAATAAGCCTTGTTTCTTTTGACGACTTACATTTTTTTTCTCTCTCCATTAATATGGTGATACGCGATGTAGCCAAGAGGATTGGTGTAGACATCAGCACTGGTGACATCGATCGAAGCCACCGCGTTGGTAAGCAGCCAGTGGATGACAAGAAGAGCCGTGGAATCATAGTTAAGATGTCCTCGTATCGCGCCCGCCAGAAACTTCTTCAAAATCGTCGTAGGTTGAAAGGTAGTGGGATAACGATTCATGAGGATCTCACTTCAAGGAATCATGACCTGCTGCTGGAAGCGCAAAGACATGAGAAGGTTAGCTCAGCATGGACTATGGATGGTCGCGTGTTTGTTCTGAAACCTGCGACTGCAAACAAGAATCCTGTGAAACGGTTGATCAAGTGCAAAGAAGACCTTACCAAATTGTAAACTGTATTTTAATCCTGTATAAAGTAGTATAGACTTATCAATCATGTTCATACATGTATTTGATCTTTGATCTTTTTTACCCGTCCATTTTTTTTAGACAGATTTATAGATCTGCATTTTTACTTGGTTCTAATACACTGTATTTTAAGCTCCCTGTGCCTGTGACACTTTTTACCTTTTGATTTTAAATTCAGCAATATTTAGTTGTAACTTATTCAGTCTGTTTTTGTTTTTGTTTTTGTTTTTGTTTTTGTTTTTAAATGTTTGTGTGATTGTGTTGAGTGCTTGAATTATGCCTGACATAAATAATTACATTCAGTCCGTGTCAAATGTTGATGCACAAGAAATCTCAGAATATTTATCTCCATTAACCTTAGAAGATGAACAGTTTGGGCCTACTCAGTCTTTTTATACTCTTGATGAATTTCGTACTCATTATTATGATTTATGTTCTACTGACAATGTGCATAAAAGATTTTCTACTATCCATATGAATTGTAGAAGCTTACAAAAGAATTTTGATAACATGGTATCTACTCTTGATATGCTTGATTTCCAATTTTCTACCATTGCTATTACTGAAACTTGGATTAGTGTAAACGATCCATTTTTCAATATGGATAGTTATACTTTTTTAGTCAATGGTAGAGAGACCCAAAGAGGAGGTGGTGTTGGCTTATATATTAAAAATGATCTACAATTTATACCAAGAAATGACTTAGATACAAATAATTCTGCCATTGAATCTTTATTTGTTGAGATACAAAATTTTCATCGGAACATTATTGTTGGTGTTGTTTATCGTCCACCTAATCAGTCAGTCCAGTCTTTTATTGAAATCATACATAACCTTTTACATACTATAAATGCTGAAAATAAAAATATATGTTTTTGGGGAGATTTCAATCTTGATTTATTAAAAGTTCAGTCTTGTCAAAATGTAAATAACTTTTTAGATTTATGTATGATGAACTCCTTATATCCTTTGATACTTAATCCAACACGTGTTACATCTCATTCTGCAACTTTATTGGACAACATTTTTACAAATGTACTTGATCAAGAGTTCTCTGGTGTCCTTTTAGCAGATGTAAGTGATCACTTTCCTGTATTTTCTATAACCAATCTTCTGCTTAAGGGTTCCTGTGAATCGAGTACTGTGTTTAAACGTGCAATTGATTCTGAAAATTGTATAAAATTTGTTGATGAAATTAGTAATACTTGTTGGGATATTCTTGATGATGATCCAAATACAGCATACAATAATTTCATTTATAAAGTGCAAACTATATATAATGACTGTTTTCCGATTAAACGTATTGTATATAAAAAGAAATTTAAACACAAACCTTGGTTTACATCATCTTTGCGTAAATTGTGTAATAAGAAGTGTTTACTTTATAAAAAATATGTTAATAATCCAACATCATATCGGAATTTGAAGTATAAACAATTCAGAAATAAGGTTATTCAAGTGATAAAAGATGCGAAAAAAGATTATTTTAAAAATAAGTTTGTATTAGCCGCAGGTAATATGAAAAACACTTGGAATATAATTAATGGTATGATGGGTGTAGGTTGCAGGAAGAATTCTCTGCCAACTTCTATTAAGTGCAATGATATTTTAGTAACTGGAAAAGATGCAATATGTTCTGCTTTTAACCAGTATTTTATTGATATTGGACCCAAACTTTCTGCATCATGTAAAAGATCTGGTGACTACCTGAGTAACATACAAATAAATAATTTAAGTGCTTTCTTTAAACCATGTACACCTAAGGAAATAATTGATATTGTATGTAATCTTAAAAATGGCAAAAGTCCTGGCTATGATGATATTGATACTATGTCTATTAAAAAAGTCATACATGTATTATGTTATCCTTTATGTGCAATATTCAATTTATCAATAACCAAGGGAATTGTCCCGGACGGTCTAAAAGTTGCAAAGGTGATTCCCATTTATAAAAATGGAGCAAAAGAAGATGTGTCAAATTATCGTCCAAGATCTGTGCTTTCTACATTTTCTAAGATTCTTGAAAAATGTATTTTTACTCGTTTAATGTTGTTTTTACAAAAGTGAAATATCATTAGTGACAATCAATTTGGTTTTAGGCCACAATATTCTACATCTTTTGCTCTCATAGAATTTCTACATAAGGTTTTAAGTGCCTTGAATAAAAAAGAATTTACTATAGGATTATTTCTGGATTTGTCTAAGGCCTTTGATTCACTTGACCATACAATTTTATTAGATAAATTGTATCGCTATGGTATAAGAGGTGTTTTACATAAGTGGTTTCAAAGTTATTTAAGCAAACGTAAACAATTTGTATGTGTAGATGGTTCTAAGTCTGAGCTTAAGACAATTACTTGTGGTGTACCTCAAGGTTCGATTTTGGGTCCTTTGTTGTTTATATTATATGTCAATGATATTTGTAATGTTTCTCATCAATTAAATATGATTTTATATGCTGATGATACTAGTGTGTTTATGTCCGATACAGACATTAATATGCTTAAACAACAATTCATAAGTGAATTTGATAAAGTTGTTATATGGTTAGAAATTAATAAACTTGTTTTAAATTTAAAGAAAACTAACTTTATGATATTTTCTAATAAGAATTTAAATGGTGACGCAGTTTGCTTAACTATTAAAGATATACCTATAGAGCATGTTACACATGTTAAGTTCCTTGGTGTAACAATAGATGAAAAATTAACGTGGAACCAACACACTGGCATTGTTTGTAATAGATTAGCAAAAAACATTGGTATACTATATAAACTACGTTCATATCCTAAAGAAATATTATTGTTACTTTTTACTTCATTCATTCTACCCTACCTGACTTATTGTGTATCTGTGTGGGGAAACTGTAGTGAACTAAACATGTCTAGACTATTCAGATTACAGAAGAAAGCTATTAGAATAGTATCTCACAGTGGTTATTATGCACACACAAAATCAATATTTTCTCGTTTTAATGTTTTGAATATACATGATCTGTATATTTATCAATGTGCAATATACATGTACTCATGTTTTTATCATGTGGTTCCTGCATCAATTCCAAATTACTATAATCTTAATGAACAAATTCATCATTATGAAACCAGAAACTTACATAATTATCATTTACCTAAGGCACGTTTAACATCTTTTCAGAAATCTATATTTTATACTGGACCTAAAATATGGAATGATCTGCCAAACCATATTAGATTAAGCCCATCTTTGAATATATTCAAAAGACGTCTTAAACGTCATTTACTTGATAACTAATTATTTATTGTGCGCATGTGTGTGTGTGTGTGCGTGTGCGTGTATGTGTGCGTTTTTTTTGGGTTTTTTTGTTTGTTTGTTTTTGTTTTTGTTTTTTTGTTTGGTCTTTTTTTTTCCAATTGGACTTAGCTTTATATAAGGCACTGCCTTCCTGCTAAGTTCCTAATACTTCCATATTGTTTATATGTTCACTGTATTTATTGTGTATTGTTATGAATAATTATATTGTTTGTTGTTTTTATGGAGTATTAAATAAAATGAATTGAATTGAATTGAATTGAAATCTTGCACTCTCGAAGCGGTTGGTTGGGGATGGTTGGGTTGGCTGGGGGTTGAACCTACCGACTACCGGTTAATAAAATACTGAATGTAAAACATAATTGTGGGGAAATTTTGACCAAATGTTGGTGAGTTCCCCCCTCGGTCAGCTCGTTGACCTTTGGCTGGCCGCTCTGAGAGTGTAGACATTATTATACTCCCTTGATTTCTTGGACTTATTTTTGTGTCCATATGATTTATTTTATATCCAAGAGAGTTTTGAACCGGTGACGGAGCGTCCTTATATGACTTGTTTTGTCACCGGTTTAGGTCTTGGAAAGAGTAGATAGTTCTCTCCAGTGTTTTTAAAGTTGTTAAATAGTTATTGCTTTGGGTACATCGCGATGTGCTCAAGGTAGTGGCTATTTTTGTGTTCATAAACAACTCCCCCATTGTATTTGTAATCAGTATCTTACAATTAGCCATGCTCGCTTGGATATATGCCTTATTCTGTTAATGCTAGTAGAAGTTAACAGAAATTATTATTATTATTATTATTATTATTATTATTATTATTATTATTATTATTATCATCATCATCATCATCATCCTCATCATCATCATTATTTTGCTATTTTCTATAAATAATCTGGGAGAAATACTCTGCAGACAATACATGCTCTTCCATCTTCCTTCGACACTGAATAATCATGATAATAGTGCTTATAAAGTATTGACAGAACATGCAACTCGTTGTATACTGCTTTATTGTTTTGGGGGGGGGGGGGGGTTTTAAAAATAAAATATTTATATGATGTTTGTCACTATGGAAAGCGTACAAATTCCAAATGCTCATATAACTTTGTATAAAGTGGTACAGAAGCTCATTACTTTTACTCATTGTGATTACAATTTGTGGTGTATTGTTTGTATCTTTGTTTGTTGTTGTTTTTTCCTCAAACCAATTCTGTTTTACGGATCTAATTCTATATAAATTCAAATTTGTTGTAGGGCATTTTGACTGAAAGCCATAGCTGGTTGTATGCTGCCATCTACAGACGAAAATGCATATCTATGCTTGTTTTTGCAGTTTTATGTGCTTTTGCTGTCTGTTCATTTTTTGTTTTGATAATTCGTTCAATGTGGCCTTCTGCAGCTAATGCTTGAAGTAATTATGATGCACCTCATTTGTTTATCCCAAATTGACAGTGTAGTACTGCGTCACCTGGAATCTTTTACCACTCAGATTTGTTATACGTGACATGGCTACTTTTCTTTTTAATGATGTAAATGATTTTGATTTGAACCTACTTTTACAATTACAGCACAATGCTGGCAACATTTCACTTTCTGATGAACAATATGAATGTAATATTTCAAACACTATAAATAACAATCTAGAAGAATTGAATATACTTTTGATGCCAATGACAATTCTTTTGTTAAATCTCGATATTACACCCAGAACCAGTTTGTTAGTAATTCAAAATCGGCTGGAAAGAATGACCTGAATTTTTTACATCTTAATATTCGCAGTGCAAACAAAAATTTTGACCAACTGACTTTGTTATTAGATAACATTAAAGCAGATTCTTTTGTGATTGCTTTGACAGAAACCTGGTTTACGGATGACCCTCATATTATGCATTCCTTGTCTAGGCATAACCTTATCTTTAACAATAGAATAAATAAGCGAGGAGGTGGAGTAGCACTGTATGTTCCTACACACCTGCATTACATTATACTTAACGAATTAAATTTGATGAGTCAAACGATGAAGACGGTTTTTATTGAAATAACATTACCCAAGAGAAAAAAAACTTAGTTGTAGGCACAATTTATCGACCACCTGCTTCTGATCACAATACATTTCTACTAGAAATGCAACAATTGCTTTCAAACCCTTTATTTCAAAATAAGCATTGCTTTTTGATGGGCGACTTTAACGTTGATCTCTTAAAATGTAAAGAAGATAACTTTTCTCAAGATTTCTTTGACACTATTATCATTTTCATTTATTCCACTGATTACTAGACCCACAAGGCTATCTTCTCACTCGTGTACTTTAATTGACAATATTTTCTCAAATGTTGATAGGGAAACTGATTCTGGCGTCATTCTGTCCGATATTTCTGACCATTGTCCAATATTTGCAAGAATTTTATCTTTCTTTGGGAATAATTCCTACTCTCCCCCTGTCAAAATGGTGAGGAAAATCACTCCGGAAAAAATGAGAAGACTTAAAGATAAACTTAGTTCACTTAGCTGGGCTGAAGTTTTAGTCAACAACGATGTCAACATGTCTTATAATAACTTCATGAGTATTCTTGTCAATTCTTTTAATGAATGTATCCCTCTTGTAAAATGTAAACAAAACAATTAGCGGACTCAAACCACGAAATCCTTGGGTTAGTAAAACACTACTAAGATCCATTAATAGGAAAAATAATCTCTTTTACAAGTATCGTGCAAATCCGACCGATGCAACACGTGAAAAATATGTCAAATATAAAAACATTTTAACAACTCCCTTGCGATATGAAAAAAGGAAATTTTATTGTTCCAAAGTTGTCCAATATTCGCAAGAATTTTATCTTTCTTTGGGAATAATTACTACTCTCCCCCTGTCAAAATGGTGAGGAAAATCACTCCGGAAAAAATGAGAAGACTTAAAGACAAACTTAGTTCACTTAGCTGGGCTAAAGTTTTAGTCAGCAACGATGTCAACATGTCTTATAATAACTTCATGAGTATTCTTGTCAATTCTTTTAATGAATGTATCCCTCTTGTAAAATGTAAACAAAACAATTAGCGGAAACCACGAAATCCCTGGGTTAGTAAAACACTTCTAAGATCCATTAATAGGACAAATAATCTCTATTACAAGTATCGTGCAAATCCGACCGATGCAACACGTGAAAAATATGTCAAATATAAAAACATTTTAACAACTCCCTTGTGATATGAAAAAAGGAAATTTTATTGTTCCAAAATTGAATCGAATTCAGTTAATATGAAAGAAACATGGAAAGTAATTAATGATGTTTTAAATAAGAAAAAAGATCGTAATAACATAACTCATATGAAGATTAATAATACAATTGTTGACGATAATTCTGCCATAGCTAAAAGTTTCAATAATTACTTTTCAGGAATTGGTCCAAATCTCGCTAACGCGATACCCTGCTCTGATAAAAGTTTTGAATATTTTTTAAATAACGAAAATCCAAATTCGTTATTCTTTATTCCCACTGACACTCATGAAATCATAAAAATTGTGAAAAACCTTAAAAATAAAAAGAGTCCAGGATATGACAACATAAGTAATGATTTACTAAAAGACATTATCAATGAGATTGTTATTCCTTTAGGACATGTCATGAATTTGTCAATTGTCAGTGGTATGGTATTGTTCCCGACAAAATGAAAATTGCTAAAGTGGTTCCCATTTACAAAAAAGGAGATCCATATGACTTAGGTAACTATAGACCCATATCTCTTTTATCTTCTATTTCCAAAATCCTGGAAAAAAATCATATATAATCGTACAATAAAATTTGTAAGGAGTTTTGACCTTTTGTCTAATTCACAATTCGGCTTTAGGCAAAAACACTCAACAACGCATGCAATTCTATATTTTATTAATCACATAACAACTGCTGTTGATGACCATCTTCACACACTTGGAATCTTTCTGGACCTCTCCAAGGCCTTTGACACCATTGATCATAAAATATTATTATCTAAATTATCACATTACGGAATAAGGGGAAAGGCCTTGGAGTGGTACAGAAGTTACCTTACAGGTAAAGAGCAGTTTGTTTCCATAAATGGCTCAAATTCAGATTATAATAACATAACATGTGGAGTGCCCCAGGACTCTCTTCTTGGGCCACTACTGTTTATTTTGTATATCAATGATTTTCAGAATTCTTCCAAGGTCCTATCTTTTATATTATTCGCCGATGACACCAGTGTTTTTTTCTCTCATAAAAATCCCGATACTCTTATAAATACAATCAATACTGAACTTGGATGTATTCACGAATGGATTTGTTGTAACAAACTTTCTTTGAATGTCAAGAAAACCCAGTGCATGCTTTTTAGTAATTCAATTTCAGCTTTACCCGGTAATGTCTCTCTCAATAATACTTCTATAGATATTGTTGATTCAACGAAATTTCTTGGTCTATTTATAGACAAACTTTCATGGAAAAAACATATCACGCATTTACTCATCTTCTTCTAACGCTTCCTCGCATACAGAGGCCATTTTGGATTTTCAAATTGGCATACGTGTAATATATATGTTGCCTTATCTATGCCTCTGGTCAACATAGGAACTTAGCAAAAATATGGCAATCCTCCATTTTCTTGGTCGATAAAACCATTGGTGACATAATTAGACTTCTAATCTTAATGCGTCATCGCACACGGCGGCCATTTTATATTTTGAAAATGACATATATATATATATATATATATATATATATATATGTATATGTATATATATATGTATATATATATGTATATATATATGTATATATATATATGTGTATATATATATATATATATATATATATATATATATATGTGTGTGTGTGTATATATATTCAAGGCAACCTAGCAACTTAACAGAATATGCTAGTACTTTGTTCTCCTGGGTCAGGAAAACTTTTAGTGACATAATTAAACTTCCAATCTCAACGCTTCATTGGACATGGTGGCCAGTTTTAATTTTCAAAGTGGCCGCCACAAATACCCTTTTCTGCCCTATGTCGGCTTCTTTTCAACGTAGAAACTTTAATGAAAATGCTAATCCTACGTTTCTTGGGTCGAGAAAACAATCTGTGACATTACTATAGACTTCTACTCCCAACGCGGCCATTTGGATTTTGAAATTGGCCTCCATGAAATATATATTATATTACCCTATCACTGCTTCAAGGCAACCTAGAAATTGACTGGAATATTTTAATACTACGTTTCCAGGGTCAGGAAAACATTGGTGACGTCATTAGACTTCCCATCTCAACGCTTCATAGGGCTTCCATCTTGGATTTTCAAAATGCTATTCTGCTATAAAGCTTAACTAAGACAATTTTTTAAAATAAGAACATAATATTGTGTGTTAAACCACTTTTTACTCAAAACAGAAAAAGTCCCAAAACGTCACCTAAGTTTAGAAGGACCTTTCGTGGCAAAAGATCTTTGCGATGCTTAAATGAAAAAAAAATCATGTAGAGTGGCGTGAAATGCGCTGATTGAGACCAACCAATGAAGTTCGAATTGTGTCTACAACTGAGCGGGGGGGGGGGGGGGGGGGGGGGGGAGGGGCTGACGCCTCTTGCCCGAATGTTAACTTTACTTTCAGCCCCTAGCCCCCACCCCTTCCCACCTCGTAAGACTACGCTCGCTCCCAAAGATTGTAAAACTGCGAAGTTGATATTCGGGCAAAAGGCGTCAATCCCCCTCGCGAAAAAAATGTGCCCGTGCGCCCATGATGATAATTGACAAGAGTGTGTATAAGGATATTTTCGAACATAATTGAATAGACAATAATTTTATTCTGATTATTGACAGTATTATTAACGGAAGATCGCCTCGAATTCCAGATAAAGGACACATTTCTATTTAAAAACCTTATGCCCGTGCCAATGGTAACGACGCACCCTATACATGTATACCCCCGGATAAGATGCGTCATTTGTCAATTTGAAAATGAACTTAAGGCAAACCTCCGTCACTTTTGTGACTGATAAAACCACTGAAATCGACGGTAACAAAAATTGACGACAGTCACAAATGATGCTTGTGTCACAAGAATGATGCGCATATCACACGACTTAACACCCAGAAGAAGTCCATATCATTTTTTAAGTAACAAAATTGATGTCAAGTACATGGAGGAGTAATACAATTAGCCATATCCCCCTCTTTTTTTCAACAAAAAAAAAAGAATAAAAGAAAGAAAGAAAGAAAGATGAATTATCGCATGGCAATGAAACTTACTAGGGACAATTCAGGTAATTAAGTTTTTTTCTTCAAATGTCTCTAGCTGCTGCCGCCGGAACATAAATTGTTACTCAAAATTTCGTAAGAAATTGGATGCTAAAATGGCGCATTGTGGATCACATTTTAAAAAATTGTAATGACCCTATCATGTCTCACACCACCCTGGGGAATATAAGTTGCGTCATTACAATGGACAGATGCATTTTTCATTTTGTTCTGGGTCATTCTTCAAAAAGATTGTTTTGATATTAATTTTGTTTGTTCTGCTGAAAATATATTTGTTTTCTGCACCCATGTATAGTGTATATGTAGTTCGGATTTTAGGAGGTGTACGTATGTTTCATTTTGTTTCATTTTATTTCATTTTATTTCAATTAATTTCATTTCATTATTTCATACGTGCGCCATAAAGTGTACGTCTGTGCTTTCTTTGATTATCACTAGATTTAAACAATAACATGTAGGTTTCAGGCATTTAATTTGACGTCAACCATTATATTTCATCATTAAAAATCGCGTAAATAAAGAGTAGAAGTTACGTTCAAATCTAATCTATATGAAGCGCCCACTTAAGATGGATGAACTAAATTGCTGTTCTATGTAAAGTTTGATGGATTATGTGCATTTTTCCTGCCATTGAAGTTTATGATCACTTCCTCGACCCGCCCCCCCCCCCCCCGTCCCTGTCAACTGATCGTAAAAAGGGAAACCACTAGTGAACCACTAGTTTAATAAATTTTTACATTTGCCATTGACATGTTTTGACATTTGTGGTAAAGGATTTGCAATATTTTAGGGATTTTAATGGTCAGGAAAACCTCAAACACATGCATAGACACGCACACACACATGCATCTCATAATAACTTATCTTACATAGGTGCATTGGGATCCACTGGCTATTCATAAAGACCGCTATTCATAGAAATCGCTATTCATTTAACACGCGTTATGAATAGTAGTCCTTATGAACGGAACTCATTATGAATAGCGAGGTAATTTGTCTATGGTTTGCTCGCTATGTAGAAGGACCGCTATTCATACAAAACTGCTATTCATGTAGTCATGCGTTATTGATAGCGGTCCTTATGAATAATTGGTCCTTATGAATAGCAGTCCTTATGACTAGCGAAGTTACCCGGTGCATTATGCAAGCAATGAGTTTTTACATTTGTGGTAAAAATGGAAATTATTACATTTGTAGGCGAAATGTTTTTGCATTTCTTGTTAAACAGATTTTTAGATTTGTGGGTGATTTTTTATATTTGTGGTTATTTTTACAGTTGTGGTTGACATGTTATGACATTTATATAATATTGGTTAGCAGGTGGTTTGAAAGATTCCCCGTACGTGGAATCTTGCATGCTGATAGGGTTTAAGTTACTGTGGCCAATTTTCTTATTTACGGCAAATGCCCCTTACAGTGTATCAACCACCTGGAAAAAAAAGTATACTGCTAGGAAGTATAGAATTAGCCTCAAAGAACTTTGTCTGAAATTCTGTAGGTCAAAGTTTAAGAGTATGAAGGAAATAAAAGATAACATGAAGGTGCTCGCGCGGAACCGAACCTCCGAGTTGGGTTCCGTGCGAGCCCTTATCTTGGCGAGCGCGTACGGGTGCGTTGAGTAGTCTGCTGTAGTCTACTCACGAGTCGTTTTTATGCTTATAGAGAGTATAATTAAACTTGTAATATCTCTTTATAGAAGTGATATTCGAAGCCCATATTTGGAATATAGCAGAATGACATGGAACCTCTACCATACAGAGTAACATATTTTTTTGGTGATTGGTACCCTTTAAACATGTACAAGCTTATCTGAAGATCATCTTGTACTGCACAATAGCTTAAATTACGGGTGAATATGCTTCAATGGGTTTTGTGTTTATTAGCAGGGTATGGTCCATGATTCTAGATCAGGCGCGCCGGAAGCAGTTTGGGATGGGGGGGGGGGGCAAACATTCAAGGGGGCTCACCTTTCGAGGGCTCATGTCTTCTCACCCCTAAAAAAACACACAATACAGATCCTACTGCTAAATCAAAATTTTACTTAAAAATTCTCTGACAAGCATTTTGGGGGTGTATTTTTACTCGAAAATTCTCTGACAAGCAAAAAAAAAAAAAAAAAAAAAAGAAAAAAGCTTATCAGCATTTTTGGGGTGTGTTTTTACTGGAAAATTCTCTGACAAGCAAAAAAAACAAATTATGCTAAATTTTGTAAAATTATGCTAAAGCGGTCAAAATTCTGCCAGAAAGCAGAATTCTGCCAACTCTGGCAACCTTGCGTCTAATACAAAACCTCCACTACGTTAAAGTTTAAAGTTTGAATGCTTTATCTGTCTTCAGTGATCTCTATGAATACGAAAAATGAATACAAAGGCTTACAATTACGTAATAAAGCAATCAAGCTTTTAATATACACACGATTTTTACTCCTTTACTACTGATTTTTTTTTTTAATGGGGGGGGGGCGAAAATGCATTTTGCCCCCCCCCCCCTCCCACTTCCGGCGCCTATGTTTTAGATCATTCATACAAATCAAATCAAATCAAATCAAATCAAATCAAATCACTTTATTGATTTAAAATCCAATTTTGGATTATCATCAACATAATACAGAAATAGTTTACAGAAATTAAAGATCAAAACAAAATAGCAATCACTGGGAAGTAACAAAACAACAAGAAAAACAAAAGTAAACACAAAGCGAGTTAGAACAAAACAAAATAAGCATCACAATTTTGAGGCAATACAATACTGTAATCATTATGTATAATATGTAGGCGTCCTGCCAAACTCTTCCTACTTATATAATAAAGCCTATTTTGGGCATGTATTATCTAATCTGTCGTTGTACATATTGCTGATGGAGTTGACACAGATCTTGCTTATATCATAGTCCCTACTCTGCATTATATATTTGAATTTGTTTAGTTCGCTCATATCTTTAAATGAAGGTATTATGGTACATATGTTATGAAACAGTTTTTCTCTTTGTTCTTTATATGATGGGCATAGCATAATAAAATGAAATTCAGTTTCTATATCTGATTGGCAAGTGGGGCATAAACATTTATTAACTTCTAAATGTTTGTGGCGTCCCTGTTCTATCATTAATTTACTATTGCTTATTCTTATTCTTAAATAGTTTTTAACATGTGACTTGTCTATATCTAATAATAAATATTTTTCTAAGTTATACGAATCTTTCAGGTCCTTATATGTTCTGAGTTTGCTACAGTATGTCTCACTGTTTACATCGAGAATTTTTTGCCAATGTCTTATATATCTTTCCTGCAATTTATTGCCAATACATTTTATAAGTTGCCGTTTTGAAAAAGTATTTTGGTTGTCCCATATGTAATCAAAACCTATATCTTTCAAGAATACTTTTAGTTGTTGACAAAACCCTTTCTTTATTTTCATGTTTGAGTGGTATGCTATATTAATTAGACTGTCGGCGTTTGAATTTATTACATGTAACCAAAAACTAATCGTCAATTTTAAACTTGCTATCGACAACGGGTATCTTCCTAATTCTGATAAAACCGCACTGTTAACAGCTCCTCTGTTGAGTCCAAGCATATTCTTCAGATATTTTACATGCATTTTCTCGGGAGTAACTGAATTATATCTGTTCTCTAAATTCCCCTTTTCAATTTTCAATATATCCATTATCCAAATTTCTGAGCAGTATAAAGCAATTGGTTTGATACAACTATCGAATAACTTTAAATGTGGTATGACAGATAAACGATCACTGGCTAGTGTGCTTCTTAAAGAGAACATTGCCTTCTTTGCTTTGGCCATTAAATTAATTGCTGCATGAGAAAAATTGCCCGAGGGCTTAAATAGGAGTCCCAAGTATTTGTATTCATGAGCTATCATAATAGGCTTATTATCTATAAAAAAAGTTATCTTTATAAATCAATCTACCCATTTTATTAAAAATCATGACATTTGTCTTTTTGATATTTACTTGTAAATTCCAGTATTTACAATAGGTATCAAGTTTATTTAAGGAAGTTTGAAGACCATCTGGGGATTCGGATAATAATACAAGGTCATCCGCGTAGAGTAAACAAGATATCTTCTTCTCGCCAAGCATTGGTGGTTGGCAGTCTTCATTAAAAACCTTAACCAAATCGTTGATATATAGAGAAAAAAAGGTAGGACTCAGCGCACATCCCTGTTTGACCCCAGCGGAAGTTGAAAATGCTGGGGTGCCTCCTCGTTCCAGCTTTATTGAAAACTGGACATCGCTATACATACTTTTAATTATATTTTAAAAGGGTCCGTAATCAATGTATTTTTCGAGTTTATGTAGCAGGGCTTTCCTATTTACGGAGTCGAAAGCTTTTTGCAGATCGACGAAACATACATATAAATATTTTTTCTTCGCAAATGTTTGGTCTATTATAGTTTTCAGTGTAAAAATATGATCGCTTGTGCGACTTCCCTTACGGAACCCAATTTGCTCTGGATGTATAATGTTATTTTCCTCGAGATAATCAATGAGTCTGGTATATAAAATTTTTGCAAATAATTTACCCAGGCAACTTGAGAGGGCGATAGCCCGAAAATTTGATGGGTCATCATAAGTCCCTCCTTTAAATATAGGTTTGATATAATTTTCCCTCCACCCATTGGGATACACACCAGTTTTGAGCAATAAATTAAATGTTTGTGCATAAGTATAAACGTCTAATCGGCAAGAAATCAGGATCATTTCATTCAATATTCCATCCACCCCACAAGATTTCCCTCGTTTTAATGTACGTAAGGCGTTAAGAACTTCTTGGCAAGATATTTCGGCATTCAGTGTTCCCGTATGATATTTATTAGGAATCGGTACATCTGTTGTATTTTCTTCAAAGTAATTGGTATGTTTAATATTCATTAATTTTTTAAAATAACTATACCAAGTGTTCGGGTCTATTTCCGAACTAACATCCTTTCTTTGTTTTCCCTTCATTTTATTTACAATATTCCAGAATTGAGCAGGGTTATTTTGTTCTATAGAGAGCAGCTTATCTAAAAGTTTTCTTTTGTTATTCCTATGTTTTTTGCGTATTATTTTACGAAGCAGCTTTTTTTTACACATGATTTCTAGCCGCAACGACTTATCCCATGGGTGTTGTCTTAAGAGCCGACATAGTCTTCGAATATTTCGGGCAATACTTTGGCAGTCGGAGTCATACCACGGCTTATTATGTTTATGTTTCTTTTTAATTCTTGCACCAATTGACTTGAGTTGTGCAGCATTGTGTAAGATTGTTGTAAAATCTTTAATTAAACAGTTAACCTTCCTAGCAACCTCAGACGAGTCGTCAGTCATATTCATTTGTGAGATTTGATCATGAATACCTAAAAAACAGTTCCTATTTATTTTTCTACTGAAAATTTCTTCACGCATTTTTGACCATGAACCGCCCAATACTGGAATCAATGAGAGGAAAATACTTCCAGGTATTTAAAATTTCACTGCCAGGTAGGTTTAAGGATTAAATGATTGTTCAAATCCATTATTGCTGGTAATAACAGAGAACATCATTGCAGTTACCGCCTCATAGACACTTTGATCAAATTCAAAAGAGGCATTTTTGGGCAAACCAATTTTTTTTTGCCAGTTTTACAAAAGTAGCCAGTTCTGAGTACTCACTAAAGCGTAAAATATTGTCAATACTCATAGTGTCATCCGATGAAACAGACCCTCACCCAATATTGTAAGAGAAAAAGATCGATATTTTCAGAGTGTGTACTTTTTTATGCGGACTGTACAGGCCTATTATTGAACATTTTATACCACGTAATGTCGTGCCGAGACTGTAATCCATCTTCAGTTTATTATTTCTTCGTCGAAACTGCGTTGGTTATCACTGTCAATCTGTCATAACCATTGCCTGTAAATAAACATTCACTATTATTTTCTAAACCATTAGTAACCGAGAGTTGCGAGTTTTAGAAAAGCAGCCAGTACTGAGTACTCACTAAAGCGTAAAATATTGTCAATACTCATAGTGTCATCCGATGAAACAGACCCTCACCCAATATTGTAAGAGAAAAAGATCGATATTTTCAGAGTGTGTACTTTTTTATGCGGACTGTACAGGCCTATTATTGAACATTTTATACCACGTAATGTCGTGCCGAGACTGTAATCCATCTTCAGATTATTATTTCTTCGTCGAAACTGCGTTGGTTATCACTGTCAATCTGTCATAACCATTGCCTGTAAATAAACATTCACTATTATTTTCTAAACCATTAGTAACCGAGAGTTGCGAGTTTTAGAAAAGCAGCCAGTACTGAGTACTCACTCAAGCGTAACTATTGTCAATACTGTCATCCGATGAAACAGACCCTCACCCAATATTGTAAGAAAAGGATCAATATTTTCAGAATATGTACTTTTTTTATGGGGACTGTATAGGCCTTTTATTGAACATTTTATACCACGTAATGTCGTGCCGAAACTATAATCCATCTTCCGTTAATTACTTCTTCGTCGAGATTCCGTTGGTTATCACTGTCATAACCATTGCTCTTAAATAAAAATTCACTTATAATTTTCTAAAGCATTTGAAACCGAGAGCTGCCTAGCTATTTATAGACCGAAAAACTTTGCCCTTTTTTGTATATATGATTGCGTTCGAATAGTTATTAAGGTAGTTGTGGGCGGCATGAACTGTGCAGATTGATAAAGATGTTACATGTAATCATTTCTTTCTTAGTCAAATAAGAAGATTAAACGGGAACAGAATTTGATATATGTACCTGTAAGTCACGTGTATGATTGAGCCGCAAAGCCGAGGTCTTAGAAAAGCATTTACACCATGGAGAGAACGAGGTATGGCAACATCCTCCTGTGTTGTCTTCTTGCGAGCGCTGGACTGTGCTGCGCCATATTTCCCTACATACCACCAACTCCAAGATTCGTTTCTTCGACGAGACTGGAATTGTCTTTCATTATAACGCGTTGCTTTCTTATCACCCTCGTGTATTTTGTTCAACTTCGCGGCGTTGCCTTTGTGCTTAAAAGAAGGCAATTCCACCAAGATCAGGAGGTATTTTGGCCATTGCAGTGCAGACATTGCGCAAGGACGCTAGGAGTATTGTCAAATGATAACAGCCTTCAGATCCAATGTGCCGATGACAGATGCAATAAAACAGATCGGGATGAAACAAAAAGAGCTTCAGAGGATGAAGAATTTGAGAGTATGTCTTGTTTGGGGATACCTGAAAACGCTTTGCCAGTGTGGGCTAGATATGAAGATGAGTGTGGGCCATCATGTTCAAGCGGAAAGAGTTTAAATCCGTCTTCATCTTTGCCAGATCTGAGGACACTTGATGATAAACAGGCTAATATGGCCATCCGGCAAAGAGGAACTGTAGGACTTCCGACAGAAAAGCCAACAGGACTCACAAGCCCATCAAATGATCACCATCCCGAAATGTTCACACAACCAGACAGGTCGCTTATAGTTGTCTTCAATTTATTGGGTATTATATCAGTACTGAACATCCCACTGCAAATGCTGCAAGTCATTGAATGTCTGGAAGGTGGAGAATATTATAGCACGGTGCAAGTCACTGCAATTATCCTTCTGTTGGTTCATGTAAGTTACATTACACTTATCGTCTGTGCCTTGATCTTCTTTAACACTTATCATGATGCAGCATTTCGCGAAGGAGTGGGTCCCAATCGATTCTTTGGGATTGCATTTGCCTTTTGCTTCTGGGTCACCGCTTTCAAGATAATTGTCCCTATAAGTGAATCTCTGAATCCACATACAGACCCATGTTCCGACCTTTCTGGATGGTTGGGGAAGTTCTTGGATAAACATAGCAAGATATTATCGAGGATCGACTCCGAGTGTGGGATTATCGGCGCCGGTATAATCTGGGAGATGTGGAGGTCCAGCATACCTCACCGCTTCCTGCAGATGGATGCAGGAAAAGCCAACTTTGTTCCTTTCATCGAAAAGCAAATCTCACCCTCCTGGACTATCTGGAAATCCTGGACCAAAGATTTGCGATCCATGAGGAGAAAAATGGGGAAAGGATATTTTCAACGTACACATGACCTGGAAGGAATAAAGCCGACTGAATCACGCAAACGCCAATCCTCATTACCTTTGGTTTTGATGTTGATTGTTTCGTTCGTTCTAGGTGTGATTATTACGACCGTGGCCCTTATACTACCTGATACCACCGCACAGTCCGAGGTATACGTGGTCTGGTGTTTGAAGATGGCATGTGTGACTCCTCTCATTGGACTAATATTATACCAGTCCTTCTTGACGAAAGCAACGAGAACCCTTGCAAGAAAGGATCACGTACCTGTACGGTATGACGCATTGGAGGGACACGAAGTCATTCTTATTGTAAGCTGCAGTGCCAACTTTCTGCTAAGCCTCTTTAGGATCGGATGTGCCATAGCGTCCATTACCTACATATCTAATCTGTCGCAAGTAGAACTTATCCTAGCTTCCTACACCATCGTTTACGGCTTCTCCGTTATATTCTACTTCTGGGTCACTACGTCATTTTTGCTTGTTGTCCAGCGGCAAGTGCTTAATCGTCCTGTGCAGTTGAAGTGGACAAAAATCTGTCTGATATACGTGGTACTGGCGAATGGTATGATATGGTTTGTCGGAGTGATTGGCATTCACAACACGGAAGGACATGAGTTCATAACATACTATGGAAAATCTATGGGAAAGTTCTTGAGTGAGATATTCGACCCTTTTGTTTACCTATTTCCTCTCCATGCAGCCATCATTGCTTATGAGAGTTACAAGACAATGGAAGAAAGATTCCCATGCAATAAGAAATTAGACAATAGTTGAGGGAAGCTTTGTTTCTTTATTTGGATCATTGTTAATTAGAACAACTTTTTAAAAAATAAATAAATAAAGGGGCGAATGAGTATACGATACGATTTCCATAAAATTGTAATAGACTTCGACAGAGCTGCTTTGAATACTAATATTTCGATGTAGTTTAGAACAATCATGATTATCGCTCAAATCTGTATTATAAAAGAAAAAAATTATTTACCTGACATACATGTACTTTCTACTTTTTGGGGAAAAAAAGAATGAGTAGACAAGGTGTTACACGTAGCCTTTGTTATTTCTCCCTTTCTTTTCATTTCACTCGAATGGTATTGCTTGATTTTGATGCAATATGCATTGATCTGAGTATGTTTATTGTACACATTTATATAATAATATACACTCAGCAATAAAAAAAAAAAGATTTTCAAATAAATATGTGATATAAACATATATCAAAATAAACAATGATAAAGAGAAGGTTGGGTTCTGGGAAAGCTGAAAAATAATTTGTGAGCTTTCTCATTCCTTTTACGTCAGTTTGGAAGAACATCAAGTAGAAAATGTCCCCCCAAAAAGGATTGCTTTTCAAATTCCCTCATAATTCTGTTATCCGGCGTGACGTCATTTCCCTAACTACTACCCTAATAACGCCGCAGTGGATGAAAACACGGTCCGCTTGAGCGTCGCAAGGAGTTGACCTTAGTCCCACACGTAGCATCCATTGCATTTTATTTGTATGCACATAGAACGACTCTCACACAGCGAACATCATCGGAAATTCACTCCTAGCAGGATAACCTCATTCTTGTAAGGGTGGTTGATGTCGTATTCAGAGCATTAAAAAAACTTTCACAAAACTGAGTAGGTGGGACTGTACAAAGTCCCATACCGTAACAATACAGTACTGTGGAGCTACATGAGCGAGTGTTTGTTTTTGGTTGCCATGACACATTTTCTGTCTTTGAAATCTTTATAGATCTATTGTTTTATATTATATAAATAGTGCATGATGAACCATGCACTATTTATGTAATACGGATGGATTATGTGCACGACAAATACTAAATTATCCCAAGTGCAGTTTTGGTGCATAAATAGAACGTGCACTAATTGTTATAGTAAATAGACCTCTAGATCTATAACTGTTATTGTGTATTAGGCCCGGGCCCTAGGTCTATAAATCTATAGTCTAGATCTACTGCTGATTTCCTAACTCTACAAAAGTTGCTCACCTCACAAAATGAACTCCAAAATAACAAAAAATATAACAATTAAAGATCTAGGGGTCTATATTTACTATTACAATTAGTGCATGTTCTATGACAAATGACAAATGACTCATTCCCTATTCATTTAACACGGGAATGCCCGTGCAAAAATCAAAGTAATAGTGCACTATAACAAAATTTTTGCACTTCACGTGATGCGAATCTAACCAATCACAGCGCGTATCCGAAAATTATTCTACATTCTCTCATTTCTATGCTTTCTATCTCATCAATCTGTTTAATCGTTAGACTTGCAGAAAAAAAGAGGCACACGGTACTCCAAAATTGGTCTTGCCAAGGCAAGTATCAAGGCAGGTACCAATATGTTCAATGTGGAGAAATAGTTTCCAGCAAAATGAAAATCACATGTGGTGTTCCACAGGGAACAGTTTTAGGACCCAACACTGTTTTTACTTTATGTCAGTGACTTACCGTCGGTTTCTAGCTTCTTCTTTTTTCCATTTCAGACTATTTGTAGACGATTCTAACTTGTTTCACACATTTCCAGCATATCGAAAGGAAATTGATGCCAATGAAATAAATATCAATATAAAGAAAACGCAATAATAGTGCACTGAAATAAGCTTCCCATCAACTCTTTGAACACAAATTTCATTTTAATTAGCAGCAGAAGGAGGAAAATCACATTATCTGGTAGAATAGAAATAGGTGGAGAGGTAATTGAAGAGGTTGATGAAGCAACTTTTGTCGGGATAACGACTGAAACACATTTAACTTGGGACAATCATATTCGACCTAATTTTCATGTATACGGAAAAGAATTTTATTCCGCCTGCGTCATGTTTTACCCCAATATACATTGCTCTTATTGTATAAAGCATTCACAGAGCCACATCTAACCTATGGAATCGAGGTATGGGGGAATACATACAAAAGTAGATTAGATTGTATATTTGGCAGTACAAAAATGGCATTACGTGCCATCACATTTAGTCATTAGTGAACTTATATTCTCCCATTATTTCGAGATTTGAAGATCCTCAATGTGTTTGATATGCATAATCTATGTGTAGGAACCTTCATGTGATTATTGTGATACGATACAGCACAATTATTAAACAAGACCAAAAATAACCCAAAAAACAACAAAAAACAGGTCGACATGTACATTTACCAAAATTATACTCAATGACAATTTTCTCTTTCTTTTTTTGGAAGTGATTTATGGAATAAAATACCAACCGATACTAAATTGAAATCATCCAGAAGCAGTTTTAAGATATCATTAAAAGAACTTTTGTAATATCTATAAAATAAAAAAAGAAGCTAAAACTCAAACAAATGCATCAATAAGAACACTAGTGTTACTATAATAATAATAAATAATAAATGACATTAATATGGCGCATTATGTGAATACTTCAATGCTCTTTACAATGTTACTTACCATTACCCCTGGTCATTATGTGCGACAAAGCACTGTTGTGTGGGGAGCTTGAACAGTTATTGTGTATCCTTTGAGGCGTATATATGCAGTCAAAAGCTTTTTCACCGTACACATTCGAATTAAGCGATTCGATAATGCTGCAGTTAAATATGGCAAAATAGTTGATGAATGATTTATTTGATGGGCATTCTTTGTAAAGCGAAACTTCTTTTACAACAACAACAACAACAAAATTTCATTCTTGCTGTTTTAATAGTTTGTTCTTAAATAGTAATGTATAAAGTTACATGGAGCACTTTTTGTTTTAATTGAATATCCAATTAAGCTAATTTACAATTTAATTAGCATAACTTAAAGTAAAAAAAAAAAGAAAAAAAGAAACATTCCTTTTCACATATAATATTGATAAAAGCTATTTCGATATCAAAATACAATGATATTTCATGAGTATGATAATATGGTGGCCAAATTTGTGCCAGGTGCCCAAATTCTGATTTTAGAGGAACAAATGTAGTAGAGGTGATTATGGAACATTAAACTATAGTGGAATTACATATTTGGAAAGATATTGAATGATATTTGAAAGTATGTTCGACAATAGTACTTATTAAAAATTGATAAAGATAACATCATTTTGGGGGCACCTCAAAGGACATGGCAGCCCTGAATCTCTTCATTACGGCCTAAATGAAAATGCATTGAAATTATATATGTCACTGATAGGGGCGGCGGAGCGTCTTTCAAAGTGGGGGGGGGGGGCACTAGCCAAAAAGGGCACTTTTGGAGAAAAAAAGGGCACCTACAAATGGTGAACATAAAGCAGACACAGGGACCATTTTGTGACATTGATATTTATACTCTACAGTCTAATTAATACGTAATCAACTTCATCTTCTTCCTCTTTATTGTGGTTCTGAACATTGCTTCAGCTTCCCCAGTTAGCAGTTGTGTGTAATGATCTAATGATTCATGTGCGAGCGAGCGAAGCGAATGAGCAAAAATTTTCAGACTTTTTTCCTTATGCTGAAGTCCTTGGGTTGTGCATTATTCACAGCGATATGATGAAAAAGACAACAGCAAATTAATTTGGAGGGAATGCTTAATGATCTTTTTATTTGTACATTAACCCTGTCAATTTTCTTTTGGATTATGATTACATCGATATCATCATACTTTAATCGATCTGCTTGATTTCATTACAAACTATAAGAGTCAGTGAGCGTAGCGAGCGAGTTTCGGGCAAATTTTCAGAAAATATTGCCTCATGCTTGGTTTAAATTATGGGCACATTCGAGTGAGGGGCATTGTGCCCGTCTTGCCTCTAGCCCCACTGCCTTGCATTGTAGTTGTAGTATATGGGTACCTGTTACTATTTAAAGCCGCACTGATTCTTCGAAGCTAGATATGACTCTTTTTAAAGCAATAGCGGGCAAATATAAGTAAAAGGGGACACTTATCAGAAGAGGAAAGGGTGCTTGTCAGAGGTGGAAAAGGGCACTTATAAGATTATAAGAAGAGGGAAAGGGTTCATATTAGATAGGAAAAGGACAATTATCAGAAGAAAAGAGGGGACACTTATCAGAAGGAAAAAATAGGTACTTATCAGAAGGGAAAAGGGACACCTATCAGAATTAAAATTGCACTTATCAATGGAGAAAAGAGCACATATTAGGGGAAAGGGGGGGGGGCAATCATTATATTTGAAAAGGGGTACTTAATAGAAGGGGGGGGGGAGTCCACTCATAAGGAAGAAAAATAGGCACCTGTCCGAATTAAAATTGCATTTATCAGAAGGAGAAAAAGGCAATTATTAGAGATAGGGAGCCAATTATCAGATGTGTAAAGGGGCACTTATCACAAGGAGAAAAAGAGCACTTATCACAAGGGGAAAGGGAACTTAATAGAAAAGAAAAGGGGCACTTTTAATAGTAAAGAGAGCTCTTATCAGAGAGAAAGGGGGCATTTTTCAAAAATAAAAAGGGCACTTTTGGGGTACTTCGAAAAGTGGGAGAGGCGCTGTGAACCCTGCCCCACCCCCCGGGCGCGTCGTCCCTGGTCACTGACTAACATATCGAAATATAGTATGCCACGTGATGTGAAGATGTTATTGGTGATAGTCATGTGTAATTATATATGGCGGGCGCCTACAGCTTCCATTAAAGAGGTTTCAGGCCCATTTTCTTAACTGAGGGCCCGTCAGAGAGCCCATAGTCTCGATTAAATAGTGCAGTGATTTTTTAACAATATTGTTCTCTAAACTGTTCAGTACAAAATATGTACAAACTTCTATAGTTTGAAGTTTCAGGACTCCAGGGGGAATTTAGAGTGCTAAAATCAAAGTTTGGAAACTCCTTTCTGGCGAATATGACAGGATTTGCAAAACAGTCTTAAATAGCCTATGTAGCTTTCTGTGTACTCCCATGAAAAAAGGGCAACAAATGTATGTATATATATATATATATATATATATATATATATATATATATATGATTGTGAAAAATGAAAATGAGAGACTAATGGTTGCGTAGCTTAAATCAAAGTTCCCCAAAGCTGTCCTCCCTTTTTTGATTTTTGCAAAGGTTGAAAAAATGTCTCCGCCGGGAATTGAACCCGAGTCGTTGGCTTAGAACGCCAATGCCTTAACCACTAGACCGCGGAGACGGGCCAGTGATTTCGGCGACACCAGATTCAATTGACCGACAGATTGACAAATCTTCGACCTTATTCATTAATTCCTTTGTCGGGGGCAGGTGAGTTTTGAACAAAGACAAGTCGCATGCCTCAGCTGGATCCAAGCGAATGATTTGAGATACATGTATACATTAGAATAATAATCATTATAAACAATTGTAAGGAAGTAACATATTCAACAGCTTTAGCACTCTCGTGGAAATGATTATAATTGTGAGAATTGAAAGTGAGAGAATAATGGTTGCGTAGCTTAAATCAAAGTTCCCCAAAGCTGTCCTCCCTTTTTTAATTTTTCAAAGGTTGAAAAAATGTCTCCGCCGGGAATCGAACCCGGGTCGTTGGTTTAGAACGCCAATGCCTTAACCAATAGACCACTAGAACACTAAACCATTATTCTCTCATAATTATTTTCACGAGAGTTGCTAAAGCTGTTGTATATATTATTTCCTTACAATTATATATATATATATATATATATATATATATATATATATATATATATATATATATATATATGTAATGAAATAAATGTCACTATGAGACGGTCGTAGCTTTA
Organism: Heliocidaris tuberculata; assembly: GCA_025618425.1. Classification (NCBI taxonomy): domain Eukaryota; kingdom Metazoa; phylum Echinodermata; class Echinoidea; order Camarodonta; family Echinometridae; genus Heliocidaris; species Heliocidaris tuberculata. The sequence continues at coordinate 4,484,441 of CM046841.1, forward strand.
ATTTCCTCCTTTATTTGTCAAGCTTTCGATCAATGATCTTCATAAGCACTGTATAAAAACACAAAATGATGGCTGACATTTACATCGGAATGTACATTTCCATTTCTTACAATGGTTAAGAACTAATCAATATTATTAAAATAATATTAATTATATTAATTATTATAATAATGATTATTTATTATTATTATAATTATTATTATTATTATTATTATAATAATAATAATAATTATTATTATTATTATTATTATTATTATTATTATTATTATTATTGTTGTTGTTGTTGCTGTGGTCTTTGTTATTGTTATTGCTTTCGTTATATCAATTATTATTATTATTATTATTATTATTATTATTATTGGTAGTAGTAGTAGTAGTAGTAGTAGTAGTAGTAGTAGTAGTAGTAGTAGTAGTATTAGTAGTAGTAGTGGTATTATATTGTTCTTATCATTAACATCATCATCATTATTATACATTTGCATATTTTTTAAAGAATAAATCAATGTGTGAAAAGATACTTGCATGTATATATTTACAAATCTATTTCTGTAAATAATATACTTGTCGTATGTCTATAAATCAATTTCTATTAATATTTGCAAACTATACAGATAATGAGTGTAAATGACTACCATGTGGACAAGGTTGTCGTGGTAACTAGTCGGTGTTCCGTTTTAAGGTGACATGGGCTTCTTTGGGGATCTATATGAAAAGTACACAACATGTTAGCTTCACTTGTTGTTTCAATATATACAAGTTTGCATTTGCATTAATTGCATGGATATATAGCATGATACAATATAGTATGGCACAACACAATATAATATTATACAACACAATATAATGTAATAAAGTATAGTGTAATGTAATACAAAATCGTATAGTATAATACAATAGAATACAGACATAGCATAGTGTAATGTGGAACGAGAGAGAGAGGCAGAGGGGGCAGAAGAGTCCAGACAGAAGAGAGAGAGAGAGGGGGGGGGGGGGGGGGGAGAGATAGGGAACCAGAGTGGAGTAGGACTAAAGGTGTGATAATATGGACACGTTATAAGAAATTGTTATAATGACCTAGTGAAGTATTATACACACACATATAGAGTTCAGGGGGGGGGGGGGGTTGGTTACATTCTGATAAAAATGTGTTATCATAATGTTCTATGGAAGTTTTACTTTGGGAGGGGAGGTCGGTCGTGCGCCCTGGGGGGGGGGGTGGGGGAGGGGTATACGGGAGGGGCTTTAACTTCTTTCAAATCGACTAAGACAGAGAGACATAGTGCTTCCACAAATCAAAATTCAAATTCTTTAAAAATGAGCGCCATAATTTACCTATATTTTGTTAAACTTCTTTAAATTCAGGTTTCAAGTTAAAATATACATCAACCACCCCCTCCCCCACCCCCTGCCGCAGATCAGGCCAGCTCAAGAGGCAAATGTATAAATCCCACAGACTTACTCAATGGCGTATCTAGACCTTGGCGTGGGGGGGGGGGGCAAAACGTCAATAATGATCCATGTATTTTAGCAAGAGATCACTCTTTCTCCCCTAATTTGCGTAGAGGGGTGGGTTGGGGAATAGATAGGGTATTGTGGTTTTAAAAAATACATATTGTTTTGCAAGCGAGCGAAGCAAGCGACCCAAAATTCTGGCCTCATTTCATTTTGAATTTGAACAGGGGCCTTTTTTATAATGCATTCGTAATCTTCTTACTTGCATGTTTGATTATATTTCAGATTTATTTCGATTCATAGCATAAAAACTGCCTTCATTTTTCTCCATAATAGAAGGTATGCACAGCCCCTTTAAGTACGCTAGTGCTTTACGTTTATGCATTAGGTCTAAAATCATGAATAATTTTATAAGGAAAAGGCGCTACTTTTTTGTCACAACCTCTTTGTGATGTTTCCTGAAACAAAGTACAGCCCTGTAAATTACACAAACGATTAAATAAAGAAGTTAGAAGAGAAAATAAAGGTTTTCCCCGGTTGAATTCGCAAAATTAGATTTCAAATTCATTTTCTAACGCTCGTATTCAAGTGATTTGATCTTTCCGTTTACTCCTATTAGTTTTCACTGGTCCAAATTCATTTTCCAGCTTCAAAAAATGAGCTTCGAACATCCAAATTAATTTATCGTCGTTCAATTTAAGGAGACCAAAGCGTCATTCAAATTCATTTACGACGACTTGGGTGCGGATTCTTGCTCGAGTTTAACTTTCCTTTTCATTAATAAGTAGTCAAGTTAGCAATATGTTCATTAATTTTCAAACAGGTACAAGAAGTACAGAAAATAGCCGGGCTTTGCCCTTAAAAAAAAATGAATTTCACTTCTCCAATTTTTTCGTCATTTAAGCATTCCGATGTTTTAAAATGTAATTCGTGGTTGCAAAATGATGAAGTCGTCTAATGATATGGTGTAAAAACGAATTGTTGGACTACCCTTAGTTTTTCAAATACTGTATTGTTTGCAATGGGAACAGCATATTCAAAATAGCCTTTCACAGCATATTGTCTAGATCTGTGTAATGATATAACTCAACTGAGTCTGTGTAAGAAAAGTTAACAGCGCCACCTTGTGGTGATAATGCTATACACGCCAAGATACATGTTATTCACTATATGTTTGGATCCAGAGGCAGAGCCATGTTGTCATGCATGTTAAAGCTCATGTACAGTATTGGTAGTAAAAAGGAAATTGGAAAGAAACATGTCAAATATAGTCTCATTTTGTTCCCCTTGTATCAAAAGATGTCTGTAAGAGATCATTTGGTATTCCATCTATGATTTCTGGTGAATTTCAGTGTAAACATCTGTAAGAAATGCTTGATCACTGCCATTATGCTAGGACCCTTCCACCCCGACGGCTCCCCGCACAACAATCTTTGGGCTTCGCATATAGAGACAGCGTGTGTGCACTGTGTGTAGCTACTCATCAATGGTTTTACACGTGTGTTTACAGTGTATAGCACATGCTGCCTTTGTTGGGATTTTACGTGCCTGTCCCGGCACATAAATTAGTTTTTGCCTCTTATTTGTTTAATATTAAACTCTAGGAGGCGAAATCTTCACAGTGTCTTAGTATTGCTAGTATCTTGCTATTTATCAACAAAAATTGAAGAAATCTGACGAACAGTTTTTGAGGGCTTACCAAAACTTTACATGACCTTTAAGTTAAGTGAGAGTCGAACATTAAAATTTCTATAAAGTTTATAACTCGATGTCAAACTTATTACATGGTGTCAGAGTGAAAGTGACTGTAGAATGCTTAAACTGAGACATCTAATATGAATTATTAGAGGGGAACAGTTCCACGATTTTTGCCTGACCGGATATACCCGTCGTGAAATTCTCCACTGAGTATTCCCCATATTCTAACGATTATAAAAATGTATAGTTTTGCTAATCTCAAAAAGATTAAACGAAGGCCCATTTTCTTACATGATAATGATCCAGACTATAAACATATTGTCTCTAAATTCTATCTTGTAATTTTTTTTTTAAATTTGAAGGGAAGGAGGGAAGAGGTGTCGTGGTCTGTAGAGGTGTCGTGGTCTAGTGGATATGACACCGGACCGTGGATGAAATGGTTCGCGGTTCGAGTCCCACCGCGGCACTAATGGGCTTTGGCAAGGCATTAATCTACATTTGCCACTCTCCACCCAGGTGTTAAATGGATACCCGGTAGGATGCGAATGTCATCGTGACTGGAATAGTATAGTCGCGCCTGTGAAATGGCCGCCAGACTGGAATGCTCCCTAGTGGAGTGGAGAATGTGCTCTATAAGTGAATAATCGTAACTGGATCCAATGACCGGGGTAATGATACACTGTAAAGCGCTTTGATCAGTTACTAACTGGAAAGGCGCTATATAAATTCAAGTATTATTATTATTGTTGTTGTTGTTAAAGGGTACCAACCACCAACAAATATTTTGCTCTGTATGTTAGAGGTTCCATGCCATTATTCTACGGTCAAAAATATGGGCTTTAAATATTACTTCTATAAAGAGATACTGCAAGTTTGACTACACTCTCTATAAGCGTAACAGCGACTTGTGAGTAGACTACTCGACACATCCGTACGCGCTCGCCAAGATAAGGGCTCGCGCGGAACCTAACTCAGAGTTCAGTTCCGCGCGAGCACCTTCATGCTTTCATTTATTTCCTTCATACTCCTAAACTGTTGACCCACAGAATGCCAGATAAAGTTCTTTGACGTTAATTTTGTACTTTCTAGCGGTAAACAAATTAGTTTTTCAGGTGATTGGTACACTTTAAAGGGATTAATTAACTTTGCCCAGGATTGAAAAAAAAAAAAAATCACTGTTGCAGCTAATGCTGTAATCATAATTGCAAACCTTTAGGTCAGACAGGAATCGCCTGAGTTTTTTAAGCTGATCGGTCGTTTATACATCAGGATATTTACGATTGAACATTGATGTCGGGATACTAGTACCACCGAACCCTAAAGAACTCTTACGGTTCTATCACAGAATACCGTACAATGAACGAATCCCTATTTCTTCACGGGCTGGACACCCGCTCTGAAATCGCCAAGCGCTGGTGCTTGGTTTTTGTGACTGGAGCGCGCTGCAGCGCAGTGAAGAAGCGGAGCGACTTGCGCTATAGCGATCGATCGCTATTTTCTCTTTTTTTTAGGATAATAAACGGGTTCCATTTTCTCTCATTCTTTCACATATCCTCAATTATATATGTAGTTAGAGGACTGCACACAATTCATTGGCATTTGAGCTGACTTTTGATTTTTTTTTCACAAAGTTAATCAATCTCTTTAAATCAGTTGCTTGAATCGCGAACATGCTTGTCTATTGATGAAATCGAATTCCCAAACGTTCGCGATCCGAAGCTCCCCTTGTTTATTTGAATGCTCATTGGGTAAATTTCTAATTTGAATGCTCATTCTGTCAAAATGCATGATGATATTATGCGATTGCATGCCATGAAAATCAAATTGAATGCTCATTTTAGGCAATCGAAAGTCTATCTTGATGAGCATTCAAATTCAAATGAAATCGAGCGAAAATACATCAATTTGGCTGCTGTTTTGATGAATTTGACCGGGAAAACCTATAGTATATAAAGTATAGGTTTTCCCGGTCAAATTCGCACAATTAGCTTTCACATGCATTTTCAAACGCTCGTACTGAAGCGATTTGCTCTTCCTGTTTACTCCTTTGGTTCTAATTAATTTTCAGTCGTCAAATTCATTTTCCAGCATAGGTAGCAACGTTGTGTTTACAGGCCCATACATCATCGCTCCAACGTTGGATTTACAGTACCTAAAACAAACATCCTGCATGTATCCAATGTTGGCCCAACGGTGGCGAGCAACGCTGGACCAACGTTGGATTCACATCACCTACAACAAGTTTCGGATCAAAATTTCTATACATTAAGAGAACAATTAAAGGAAGCAACTAGGTTCAAAACGCGACCGGAAGGATGTTTGCTAAAAGGGCTTTAATGCCTTGTTTTAGTCCACATAATCATGTATAATATACAAAATATAAAATCCGCTCCTGTTTCGCGCTCGCTCGGTTTCATTTGGGTGAATACATCTTTTTAAAAATACAATTTTTACAAATAAGATAAACAGTGGTAGCAAGAGATATTGTGTGTTAAACCACCTTTCGTGGCAAAAGATTTTTGCGATGCTTAATGCGACCAACAGATGAACTTCGAACTTTGTCTACAACTGAGCGGAAGGGGGGGGGGGGGGGGAGGGTGACGCCTCTTGCCCGAATGTAAACTTTACTTTCAGCCTCTAGCCCCCACCCCTTCCCATCTCGTAAGACTATGCTCGTTTTAATCTTGAAAGTGCTTGGAAATGTTACGGGGGACCCAATTTTGGGGGTCAACCAGATTTGGATTGATGTTAAAGACTGTTGGGTATCAATATGTTCAGGGGACCTCCCTGTACTACTGAAGGGGGGGGGGGGGGGGGCGAGGCTGACGCCTCTTGCCCGAATGTAAACTTTACTTTCAGCCTCTAGCCCCCACCCCTTCCCATCTCGTAAGACTATGCTCGTTTTAATCTTGAAAGTGCTTGGAAATGTTACGGGGGACCCAATTTTGGGGGTCAACCAGATTTGGATTGATGTTAAAGACTGTTGGGTATCAATATGTTCAGGGGACCTCCCTGTACTACTGAAGGGGGGGGGGGGGCGAGGCTGACGCCTCTTACCCGAATGTAAACTTTACTTTCAGTCCCTAGCCCCCACCCCTTCCCATCTCGTAAGACTATGCTCGTTTTAATCTCGAAAGTGCTAGGAAATGTTACGGGGGGATCCAATTTTGTTTACAAGTCTACATGTTTTAGCATGTTTAGTGTGTTAATCTTGACTCTCACTTGAATACAGATAACATGTTATTTCACTGATGGCCTTAATTGCTTCCTTGTACAAAAATACTTGTAAGTTTTGTTTTAAGTTAAACTTTAGAGGGGAAGGGGGGCGGCAAGTAGGGTAAGGCATTGGCAGATATATTTTCCAGTATCCATGAGATTTTTTTAATGATTTGCCAAGGCTCATTGATTTTCTTACCATTGTACAAAGTACTTTATGAATACTACTTTGCACCAATTTGTCTCGTTTTCAAAGCAAAAAAGGGGATGGGAAGGCATGGACATGTAGGGGGTGCAAGTTCTTGACCCTATCATCTAGTATATATGTGCGTTGGAGTGTGAATCATGATTATCACTTGAAACCATGTTTCCTCATATTTATTTTTGGACAGTTTAATAGCCTTTATTGGTTTCTGAACACACATCATCGGTTATTGGGCACATTTGTATCATAGCAACGGAATTCCTCATATTTATTTTTTGACAGTTTAATAGCCTTTATTGGTTTCTGAACACACATCATCGGTTATTGGGCACATTTGTATCATAGCAACGGGAATTGATAAACATTTTGATAGTACTCGAGTATCTGACATCACACTTCCTATTAAAATATTCATCTGCGTGACAATGGAAAATACTACCAAAATAATCCATTTCACGTCTGTCAGTGTTACAATAATATTGTTAGGGAGAAGGCAGCACTTAGTAACCAATTTTGTTATCCATTCTCTACTTTAGCCAATATCAAAGTGTCAGCTTTAGAACGCTAGAACGTTTTTGTTTGATAAGCAATGAACTTATAATGTTTTATATGATGTAAACTGTACATATGGGCAGTTTTCTGAAAAGTTTGAACTAATTAGTGAAAATAACTTTTGAAATAATGAGGAATACGAATTTTGAAGAAAAAAAATCATATTTTTGAAGAAAAAAAATTATGTAAACAATCACATTCTTGGCCATTAAATGTGGTATCATGTTGTAGAAAATTTAATATCCTTTTAATATGATGATATGTACATGGTAAGATGAGGTTCTGTTTAAAAACTATCTTCAAATTTGTTCAATACGTGATACACCGTGATACACATAGCGGCCATATTGAAAATCCAAAATGCAGGGGCGGATCCAGGATTTCGTATAAGGGGGGGGGGGCACACAAATGCAGGACTGTCAACTTTGGGAAACTGCTTGGAGGGAGACCCATATTTTTTTGTCTTGCCAGTCCTCCAAAAGTCGCTCAGTGGGGGGGGGGGGGTATGGGGTCCAGTTCCCCTCCATAATTCTCTGACAAGCAAAAACAAAAAAAGAAAAAAGTTTTCTGGTCGCAAAGGGGGGGGGGGGGCACAATGCATTGTTTTCCCTCAAAAAGGGGGGGGGGGGCACGGGCCGGGATTGCCCCCCCCCCTCCAAATCCGCCACTGCAAAATGGCCGATGTGCCTGCGGTGATTTGTACAAATCGTCACCGTTTTCACGAAGTGGCCGCGTAGCGCGCGCAGCGACAAAAGTAAATTTCGAGAAAAACGCATTTTAAAAGTTAACGTTATTCACATTGTGATTTCGGGGGTTAAACGTACATTTTCCAGGATTTCCTTTGATAACGACATAGTACAGAATTTAACTATTCTGCCCATATACTTTTTGTTTACAATAAATACATAATCAAGAGGGTATGCTGTTACAAACTGTGGGGACGGTTTGTGAAAACGAAAATATATGGAATACGCATATTTTCGTTTTCACGAACTGTCCCCACAGTTTGTAACAACATACCCTCGTGATTATCAGCTCAGTATGTATTTATTGTAAACAAAAATTATATGGGCAGAATCGGTAAATTCTGTACTATGTCGTTATCAAAAGAAATCCTGGAAGATGTACGTTTTTCCCCCCGAAATCACAAGTTGAATAACGTAAACTTATAAAATGCGTTTTTCTCCAAATTTACTTTTGTCGCTGCGCGCACTATATATGCTATACGAGGCCACTTCGTGAAAACGGTAGTTAACGTTATTCAAATTGTGATTTCGGGGATTAAACGTACATCTTTCAGGATTTCTTTTGATAACGACATAGTACAGAATGTACCGATTCTGCCCATATAATTTTTGTTTGCAATAAATATATACTGAGCTGATAATCAAGAGGGTATGTTGTTACAAACTGTGGGGACGGTTCGTGAAAACGAAAATATGCGTATTCCATATATTTTCGTTTTCACAAACCGTCCCCACAGTTTGTAACAGCATACCCTCTTGATTATGTATTTATTGTAAACAAAAAGTATATGGGCAGAATAGTTAAATTCTGTACTATGTCGTTATAAAAAAAAATCCTGGAAAATGTACGTTTAACCCCCGAAATCACAATTTGAATAACGTTAACTTTTAAAATGCGTTTTTCTCGAAATCTACTTTTGTCGCTGCGCGCACTACGAGGCCACTTCGTGAAAACGGTGACGAAATGTCAGCATCAATTTTTGAATTTTCAGTCGTTCAAATTCATTTTCCAGCATGGGTAGGAACGTAGGACCAGCGTTGTGTTTGCACATCATTGCTCCAACGTTGGATTTACAGCACCTAAAACAAACATCCAGCATGTATCCAATGTTGGCCCAACGGTGGCGAGCAACGTTGGACCAACGTTGGATTCAAATCACCTACAATAATTTTTAGACCAAAATTTCTATACATTAAGAGAACAATTAAAGGAAGCAGCTAGGTTCAAAACGCGACCGGAAGGATATTTTCTGAAAGGGCTTTAATGCCTTATTTCAGTTTACATAATCATGTATAATATTATACAAAATATAAAGTTTTCTGTATTAAAAGGAAAGGCTTAAAGTTCCCCTTTTTCACGTCCAGTGGCAGATCCAGACGGGAGCGGAAGAGGCGCACGTCCCCTATTTTTGGAAATCACAACATTATGCATACATGCTAATGTAAGAAAATTGGCGTCAGCGCCAGCCCCTCATATTTCCAAATTCTGGATCCGCGGCAGAGGTAGACTTTTTCCAGAAAAAAAATCTGTTCGCGCTAATTATAACCAGGTGCGTTGTAAAGATTTTTTTTTTTGTGTGTGTTTTTGTTTGGGGGGGGGGGGGGGGGGGCATGATAGGCATGACTTTAAACGCGTGCAGATACTTAATGCAGAAAAAAAGGCCTAAAGGTACATATGATGACTGTTCGCTTCGCAAGACCTAGGTAGGCGCTACCATTTCTTAACCTTTCACTAAAATTAAGTCAAAATTTTCCATTTGGAAGGGGTGGCGGTAAAAATAGCTGAAGGAAATTTTGTAATTTGAAGTCCTGCAGTTATTGTTGAACAAATCTACGCCCTTGCTGGTGATCATCCCTCCCCCCCCCCCCCCCCCCACCTTTAAGACCTGTCTACTTGTCTTCACCAACTATCACTGCTGAAGGTTCGGACGTTCGGAACTTTGAGGAGAAATGAATTACTTCCGTCTTGAAATCAATGATTTTGAGCATGCTATGTGTTGCCCAGAGTCTTACATCAGAGATGCAAGCACTTAGCTGAATAGTGGATTCATCTCGAAGACGTGGCTCAAAGACGATATACAGCTGAGTATCGTCAGCGTACATCATGGCCTGGAGCCCGTGAGCTGCGATGACATCATACAGGGGGGCACTGTACAAGATATATATGAGCAGGCCCATCACCGATCCCTGGGGAAGTCCGTACTTGACCATGTATATATCTGAAGTGACATCGTTAACCACCACATGGGATCTTCCTGAGATGTATGATAACCAGTGAAGCACCCATAGCGGGAAGCCAGTCTATCAAGTAGGATTCCATGGTCCACCGTATCGAATGCGGCACTGAAGTCTAGCAGCACAAGAATTGCCTCCTTTTTGGTGATCAAGAGCCAATAACACATCGTTCTGTACCTTTACCAATGCCGATTCCACGCAGTGATGTGCTCTGTAAGCAGACTGAACTTTTGGCAGGAGCTCATTAGCATTCAGGTATTCCTTGATTTGAACGGGAGCCACTCTTTCAGTTAGTTTGGTAATAAAACTGAGGTGTGATATGGGCCGGTAGCTTGCCAGATCATTTGGTGACAGACCACTCTTTTTCAGTCGTGGAACTACGATGGAGTGCTTCATCGTGGAAGGAACTGTCGCCGACTGGATACTCGTATTGACTGTTTTAGTCAGGACAGGAAGAAGAACAGTGTTTGATTTCCTCAGAAGAGAGGTCTGAATAGGATCTAGATGACAGTACGAGTTTGAAGTAGATCTCATAATGCTATATACTTCATCTTCCTGCACTAAGTCAAATTGAGCCAATGAGACATCGCACCTGTCGGAGATGTCAACAGACAGGTCTTGGTAGACGGTCTGATGGAGCTCGTCTCTCAACCATTGGATCTTTTGGTCGAAGAAGTTAGCAAACGATTCAGCTAGCTGACGGGGACAACTATGTGTCGGTAGAAATCAGATTTGATGCAGGAGAGGACAACGTCTTTACCACACGGAAAAGTGACTGCTGGTTACAGGAGGAGAACTTATCCAGAAAATAGTCTGCCTTAGCACTGTCCAAGAGCTTGTAGTAGGCTCGGCATTGCTTTCCGTATTCCATTCTGTGAACTGCAAGTCCAGATTCAACACGATATAAACTACTTTCGAAAAATCAACTGAAGGCAATTTCAATAGCCCTGTCTATCACCTTTAGAAATGTGCGAACAGTACAATGGCGTATTACGTAATGCGAACCTGATTTCTATGGGCAGTACAATAGGCCTTTGAAATTGCCCTTGAGTTTATTTTTCGAAAGTAGTTTTTATCGTGTTATTCATCCTTCTCTCACATTTCCTGCATTCCCTTTTAGCATTTCGTAGAGCATTTGTGTACCACCGTGTCTTGGGTCTAAGGATGATCTCCTTGTCTGACAAAGGAGGATGTTGATCTAATAACCTACGTAGCTCATGGTCATATAGCACTGTAAGTGCCTCCAAGTTCTCCGAGTTGCCAAGTGCATTGCCGATCAGAGACGATTCTGAAATGTTTTGTTGAAATGCTTCCACATCGATGTCTTTCAGCTTTCTAAATGACTTCCGGCAACGAAGAGGTGGTGGCCGTGCGACATGGAGACGACATTCTATGGTACAGTGATCTGACGGCAATGACGAACGGGATGAAACTGCTGACACAAGGTGGTCATCTGCTCTTGATATTATCAAATCTAGAGTATGTCCGCTCTTATGTGTAGAACAGCTCACAAAGTTCTTAAGATCAAAGACCCCGAGAGTATCAAGAAACCTTGAGGAATCTCTGTCTGAACGTCTACATGAAGACTGAAATCTCCTACAATTAGAAGGCTTTGCCGAGTTACCAAAAGTGTTTCCATGAGAACTGATAACTCCTTGATAAAATCTCCCGGATAATGTCTATTCTTCCTGCTCGTAGGGGGTCCGTAGATGACGACAAGACGAAAAGCTGACACACTTGCTGAATTCACAGTTAAATCGATATATTCAAAGGATTCCACTTGGATACTATGACTTTTGGTGACATCAAAATTTCTACGGAGTAGCACACCGACCCCGCCTCCTTTGGTATGAGGGCGTGGAACATGATGGAACTCACAGTTCGGAAGCGTTGTCTTTATCGGTGTCAGAGTATGGTCATCTCTTTCCGTATTAGTCAGCCACGTTTCAGTGACAGCAAGGATGTCAAGATGATTCGATATGACATAATCACACAAGGCGGTACACCTTCCTCTCGCATTCATCGATCGTACGTTCCAAAATGCAAATTTAACAAGTGACTTTGCGTCTCGGGTATTAGGAGTTTGAAATGCAATGCGACTGCGAGAAGAGGCACTGGCATTTTTTGAGTCATTACTCTTTGCATGTTTAGAGTTCGAGGTATTATCTCTTATTTACCTATTTCCTCTCCATACAGCCATATGAGACCTCCAGAACAATCGAAGGAAGATTTCCATGCAATTAAGAATTGGACAATAGGCGAAGAGAGAATGGTTTCTTTAGAGAAAGTATATAAAGAATGGGTGAATAAATACACGTGCTGAAATCTACCATTCATGTGTTAATTACACAAATACCTTGCAAGCTCTCTGTTATGCCTTGTCAAACTGGCGCAAATGGACAATGCGCGTGTCTACATTATCCTGACAATATCATTTGACTACTATTGGCAGAGAAAGCAATACAATTGTCACAATTTAATAACTTATTGTTGAAATGATAATTTGACACCAAATTGCACTTCAATATAATGCTCAAAATTGTACTATGTAAATTTGACCTGAGTTGAATAGACACTTTGGAGTTATTAAGGTTGTAATAACAACAACAACAAAAGTTTTTCTCTACATCCAGAGCATTTTGGGCAGCAAAGCTTGGTTTACGGGCACTCCGGTGTTCTTGTTTGTTTTTTTGTTTTGTTTTGTTTTGTTTTGTTTTGTTTTTTGTTTTTTGTTTTTGTTTTGTTTGTTGGTTTGTTTTTTTGTTGTTGATTTTTTGTTTTTTTTGTTGTTTTGTTTTGTTTTGTTTTATTTTGTTTTGTTTTGTTTTGTTTTGTTTTGTTTTGTTTTTTTTTTGGGGGGGGGGGGTTGAGGGGCGTGTTACACCCCCTTCCTGACGGAAATTTCGGTCATTTAAAAAAAATGTTATTTCAACGTACACCCATACCTCTACCCTCTGACAAAATTTAGTCCATGGGCCTTAAGGGGAAAACATTTACCAAATTTTAGTGGCGGTCTGACAACCCACCAAGACGGAAAATTTTGTCAGCTTTTGTGTTTGGTACTGTTTAGCCATACACCTTCCTTCTGACAAAGTTTGGCGCATATGTTAGATGGGTTGAAATCGACCCGACTTTGGGGCGCTTTTGTGGGGCTCTGGGGGACAGACCCGGCAGCTTCGTTCGAATTGACAAGCTTTTTTTTTTTTTTTTTTTTTTGTGTGTGAATGACATGGATGGTCTAAGTAACTTTAATGGGTCATATCTCAGATGTAAAATGGGGTGAATATTTCGGGACAGGCTCCTGGCCTATTCAACCAACCCTTCCCCAACCTTCAGCCAAACATTCACCAACATTAAGCCAACTTTACACCAGCATTTATCTAACCTCATACCAACATTCAGCCAACATTACACCAGTACTTAGCCAACCTTCAACCAAAATTTAACCACCCTAACACCAACTTTCAGCCAAGCTTACACCAACATTTAGTCAATCCTACACCAACCACGACCAATATACTGTCACTGAGTCCTAGATTTCAAATCACTTTATTACATTCAAAATATATAACCCCTTTTCTGAAAAATCTTAAATGTTAGCTAGGAAAATGCATATTTCTTCGGCACCTATAGATAATAGGTTTAAAGAAAATAAAATTGCAGTTTTTAATGCCATCTTACCAAATTACTGAGACAGTACATAGAATTACTACACCCACTGTTCTGGTGATGCAAACGTACATGTTATCTACAGTACATTATGCTAACTACTCTCAAAATCTTGGAAAATACATTTAAGCATCCATACAGAGAAACCTATTCTGATTCTTGCAACATTTGTTATAATAGGTATAATATTTGATCTTGACACCCAAGAATTAAAACTACCATAACAGTTACCTTTTCATATTATATATCGTCCCTGTTTTCACGAAGTGACGGTAATGAGGAAAAACGCACATTTTTTCAATTTTGAGTTTTTTGCATTTTTGGACTTCATTCACTAACATCTTGAAGCTCACAAAGTTTCAGATCGTAATTATGTATAATTATGTAACTATGGCGATAACGTCAAAAAGAAAATACCTAGTAAAAGGATTTTCTGTTTTCACGAAGTGACGGCTTACAACAGTCCCGTATGTTTTACGTGTGCGGCTGAGATCCGTCATTTCCTGAAAACCAAGAAGAGCGAGTCCTTGAATTGACTTTGTGTTTTCACGAAATGACGGTTAAAAGCGCGGTGCTCAAGTCCCATATGTTTTACACGCGAGCGGCTGAGATCCGTCACTTCGTGAAAATCCGTCACTACGCGTCCTCGGAATTTGTGTTTTCACGAAATGACGGTTATGTTTACAGCTCATTTTCCCCAAAAATATAAACAAATAGGCAAATGATTAAACATAGAGCTAAACACTGAAATATGATCTATCCCAGGATATAAAATTAATTCACCCTTCATACATTACAGAGGATGAGATTATGCTTTAAAACTTTGAAAGCGATTTATTCAAAACTAACTTTTTTTTAAAGAAGTCATATATTATTTTGTCGTGGTAAAATTCTATTTTTTCCTAATAATTCATTTTCAAGCTTCTTTGTTGAATAAATCTGAGAGGATAACTTTTATTCAGCTGTTATCATTAAGCACAGTATACATTCAAATCTTTGAAACACATATAATGCGTTGAATTCGGGGATGTAATAAGCTTAGGAGGGGCTCTATACCAATCTTTTTTTTCTGGGGATCTCAAGTTGAGATCTATGTGCAAAGGACCTCTTTTTTGAGGAAAAAAATACCATTCTTTGTGTCTAGTCATGGCTCTGGGCAGAGGAAATAATGTTTTGACCAAAATGAAGGAGGGGGGGGGGGAGGTAGGTATATCCCTACCATTTTAGGGGTTAAACTGCTGTGAGGGACAATCATGCTTCAGGAGAGGTATGAAATCAAGTTGTTAAAGTAGAATTTCATTGATTTTGAATATTGATTTAATTTTTATTATTGCATAGGTAAAGCTTAGATTGAACAAGGTTCATCAAAATTCAACGCTTGGAAACATTTGAAGTAATGATTATTATCAATTATAAAATGATATAACACAGCCCTGCTATAGCACCTATAGAGCTCTTTGAACGCTGCTGAGATATGTGACGTCATACCGGGGAGCAATCCTTCCTAAGCAGACGATGCCCCATAACATCTTACACATTTTCAGTGCCTGTTTTGTCATCTCATCTTCACTTATTTCTCTTACTTCGCTAGCGTCAGTATAAATGTTTATTTGTTGCCTCACTCTAAATTTCCTGCGTGGTATTATTTTGATGAAAAATGCAGCGTAAAAAAAATAAAGGAATCAATCGCTTGTAAACAAAATAAGATGCCATTGTATTTTCAGCTGCATGCACAGCGGCATGTCGGCGTTTCAAGAGGGAACGAATACCATCCATGCTATAATTCAGCGGGCTTTACAATTCGAAAGTGTGATTTCTTTGATTGATCATTGACCCTTATCATGACTTTTTACAAACAAAAGATTTTAGTTACTAGAAACGGTTTCACTTCCCTTTTAGAATGATGTGAAATACGGTCATGGTGAAACACACCAAACTCTTTATAATTTAAAAATAATTGCATTGCAGTTACGTTCACTTGATATAGGACGTCGTCTGCTTAGGCAGGATTGGTACCTGATGTGACGTCATTAAAACATGGGTATATTTCTGGCGAATCGCTCGGATATCCCAGATGCTGAGAAGCGTTTTTATTTGTGCCATTTTTTAATCATCAAACACGCAGTTAACGTAAAACTTATACGGTTACCATCTGCAAGCTTTCTAGTTTCTAGAGATTGTATTACTAACAGATGCTAATTACATTTCAGGAGAAACACATCAATGACAATACTTTTAATTACTTAATTATTCATTTACTTTACTGCTCAACATTTTGTGTTCAAATAGTAAGCGAAATTTGAATTGGGCCCAAAATCTCTAGCCTTTCATTCAGGGGTGTCGATCCGTGTTCATGATTGAGGGAGGGCGGGGCGGGCGAGGCAGGGACTTTTTCAAAAATCTGTCTATAAAACTTGCATTTTAGAGCATCCCAAAATGGTTTTTAATGAAAAGAAGGAATGCACGGATCTACGTCAATGGACGGAACCCCTTAATTGGGAATAACAATGCTAGCGAACGAATTTTCTTCGATATGTTTGCAGAAATTATGGCATTTCTTATTTCTTTGCTTCTAATCATTAAAGAAAGTGATGGTTTTTCAAGATCAAACATAATGAGTTTGGATAATTATTAGTTTCAAGTTAATGTATCATAGTTCTTAAAAATTCCATATCCATTAATGAAAAGCATGACATAATTTCATATAGTACTTCATGTAATAATGAGTCGAGACCTTCTGAGATAGATTTCCAACGAGCCCAGGCGCTTTGATATTCATTGTATATCAATTTAAGATTCGTTATGAAACTTACTCAATTTAAAACTCGTGGCAATATTTTTTAGCTTGCCGCAATAAATCCCATTTTGGAAAACAATTGGTTAACTTATTCCAGAACAAAAGACAAGATTTCTCAGCTTGCCAAGTCTCCGGAATTAATGGCAAGATTTCTCAGCTTACCAAAATCCATGGCAAGATTACTCAGCTCGCCCTTCCTATGTAAATTTCGTGGCAAGACTTCTCAGCTTGTCACTTGGCCAAAGTAGGGAGCATAGCCAGCTGTGGAGAGAGGTTGATGCCCGGAGCAACAGGTAGGGGGCGGGTTGAAGGAGAAGGTGGGGATCGATCGAACGAAAGGGGGAACATTTTCAAGGGTAGGATATTCGCCACCATGCATATTCGTGGCATCGAGTGGGTTTACAACGGGCCAAGGGGCCCCAACATTATTAGACTTACCGTTTTCTGAATTGCCTGCATCGACGTCGTCGTCCACCACAATGACTGCGGCCGGAGGTGCTACAACATGTACATCCACATATCTTTGCGAACGTCGCGCCGCCGCCTTCCTGGTCGACCTTTGCTTCCCCTGCTTAGGCGTTATACTCCAAGTAACAAAGACAATCCTCGTCCAAAATTCAAGATTTACGAGGCAATATAATAGACGAATGTAATTGATCAGTATTCCAGTAAAAGAAATTCACAACAGGCAATCGATGAAAGTGAGTGCACAATCAGCAGCTACCGGCGAAGCGTTCTATATATTACTATTGTAATCTGGTAACGTGGAACTTCAATTATTTTTAATTAACACACTCGTTTTAAAAGCTTTGTTGAAACAATGACGTAAAATCCGAACCGTGAAGTTTTCTGAAATAAATGAACCAGTCAGTGCATGTACCGATTTCAGCTCTCAGGAAAATCTGAACTCAAAACTTTGGTCATGTTGGTGGAAGGAAGGTACTAAAGCAACGATGATTCTACAAGAAATTACTATTAAGTTTCTAAAGACTTGGGTACAGAGACGTCTCTCATGGGAGATAGTGTTCCTTTTTTTTTTACATGGATTCCTATGTAAAATTTAATGCTGAAAACGATGACATCGACTGACATTTTTTTTATAAACAGTTCCCAAAGTGCCCAAATTTTATGTTTCAGTGGCCCGCCATCGTTTTTATGCAGTTCAGAGCCAACCTTGGGGCTAGAAACGTTCGTTTGGTGTTGAAAACCGACTGTAAACAGTCAAATGAAATATGGTAATGGTTAACTCTTACTGTGCCAAAGGTTGAGCTCTCTTCAAAATTTTACCAAAACGTGATCAATACTTATTTTTCAAATGTCTACACTTCATTAACCATGTATTATTTCACAAAATATTGTATACAAAACTTGTAGGATATTTATTACCATTTCTTATAATATCAGACATTATTAATTTACCCAACTTTGTGCATAAGGATTATTAAAAAATTACATTTGAATTTCTTTTTTGTCCGTCATTTTTTGGTTTCTCATTTGTTTACTGTTGTTTAATGTTGAAATAAGGTAATATTTTTTTAGAAATCTGCAATCTTCTCTGAAAATTTCTATGGTAGTATATAATAATAATGATATATTTAGAATGCTTGATTTACGCTCAAAATTTTGATATACATTGACCACCATATACCTTTCCTGTCGTCGAGCAATTGGTGAATGAAAATGACAAGTCTATCTGTCACATATACATGACATCTGCACTGAAAGATTTAAGACCCACCAAAGACCACAGGGGCCTGGAATTTGTTCCAAAAGGGCCCAAAGGACAAGCTACTCACTAGAGTCGAAAAGAGTGTTTTAAATGCTTTTCTCAAGGTAATAGAAGCTCAGGAAATGGCTACTTTGATACCAAAATACAACGATACATAGCGGGTATAATAACATGGTTGCCAAATATCTGTCAGGTGCCCCAATTCTGATTTTAGAGGGAAAAATGTAACATAAGTGTAACATAAGATTATAGAGAATTAAACTATAGTGTCATGACATATTTTCTTTCTAAAAATATTCGAAAATGTGTTCTACAAATAGTATTTATCAAATCAATCAAGATTACATAATTTTTGGGGCACCTGAAAGGACATGTCATCCCAGCTATCCAGTGAATAGCTGGAGCTTTGGGCCCTTTGGAACAAATGCCGGGCCCCTGTAGTCTTTGGTGGGTCTTAACCATTACCGCATTTCATTTGACTGTTGATAGTGGGTTTTCAACACCAAACGAACGTTTCTAGCCCCAAAGTTGGCTCTAAACTGCATAAAAACCATGGCGGGCCACTAAAACATACAATTTGGGCACTTTGGCACTTTTTATCAAAAATCAGTAGATGCCATCGTTTTCAGCATTAAATTTTATGTAGGAATCCATGTTGAGAAAAAAGTGTACACTATTTCCCATGAGAAGCCGTCTGTGTACCTAACTAACTCACGTCACGTAGTTACAAAAATGTGACTGTTCGCGATTTATCGGTAGGTAAAATAGCGAAATGTAGACCCAATACTTGTACAGTGCGTCCCAGAAAAAAGGAAACCCGTTTTTGGAGATAGATATCTTGATAATGAAATAGGATTGGAATAAAACATGGACACTTTTTAGTAAGAATAAAGTCTCTTCTTTTATGTGATACAAATACACGAAGATCTGTTTATGCTTGACCGACTTAGAACAATTTTACCAGCTTAATGCAGTGGCGGCACCAAGGCGGGGGGGGGGGGGGGGGGGCATGGGGGGGCATGGGGGCATTTGCCCCCCCCCCCAGTCAGAAGCTTTGCCCCCCCCCCCCAGTTGCCCCCCCCCAATAATTTTCAGAGTGAAAAAAAATAAAAGGGTGGAAAATGAAAAAGAAAAGAAAAGGAAAGAAAAAAGTGAAAAAGGAATGGAGAAAAGAAGGAGAAAGAAAGAAAACGGAAACTTGGAAAGCAGTGGCGGCATCAAGGTGGGGGGGCATGGGGCAAATTTGTTCGCTCAGCTCGTGTAAATATCCTCATATTTGGGTAGTTTTATAGCCGAATAATTTCTGTACATTTCCACTATAATAGTGTCAAAATTTTTGCTCGCTCGCTTCGCTCGCTCGCAATACAGGCCTATAACTCCCACCACATAATCAGGCCGCGAGATGATCAAATGTCCTCATATTGGGGTAGTTTTATAGCCAAATAATCATTTCTGTACATTTTCACCACAAAATGTTTCAAAATTGTTGCCCGTTCGCAATGTATAACTACCACCTTATTATCGGGCAGCAAGATGCTCAAATGTCCTCATATCTGGGTAGTTTCATAGCCGAATATAATTTCTGTACATTTTCACGACAAAAAGTGTTCGCAATAAATAACTACCACCTCATAATCGGGCAGCAAGATGCTCAAATGTCCTATGCATATTGGGGTAGTTTTATAGCCGAATATGTAATTTCTGTACATTTTTACTACGAAAAATGTCAAAATTTTTGCTCGCTCGCTTCGCTCGCTCGCAGTATATAACTAACACCTCTTTATAATCGGGCAGTTCAGCTAGATGCTCAAAATGTCCTCATATTTGGGTAGGTTTATAGCCGAATATTCTGTACATTTTCACTACAAGAAGTGTCAAAAAAATTTTTTGTCCGCCCTTGCATCCATTGGGCTACTTTTAGCGACCAATAAGACTTCCGGTCCGCGACCAATAAGACTTCCGGCGTCTGCTAGCGCGGAAAACAATAGGATTTGGGGGTATGGTGTCTTCAAAAATTCCAATCGAAAATGAAAGTGTGACATGGGTGATAGAGATGATAAAATTGAGATAAAAAATAATACTCGACACTTCGATGTGAAGGTAAACTGTGTCATATAATAGCAGAAAGCATTTCCTATAAGATGATATAATTCAAGAGCTGAAAACTTTCGATTTCAATTTTTAAGTTGAGATTGTTTTTTTGATTGATATAACCCAAATGCACGCAGATTGTTTTAACTTTAAAGGCTTTTAAAACTGTCGTTTGACATTTTAACTAAATAATGAATTATATGAGGTTAAAGCTGAATAGTTGCTCTTTACTCTCATATATGTCATATGCCGAAACTTTTTGTCTGGGTTTTACTCTTTTAAAGGGAAATTGGGGCTCAAAACAGCATACCGGAGGTCTTATCCGCACAATATAGCGGAAATGTACAGAATTCGTTTTTATGTTTGAAGCCTTTTAAAACTATCGTATGACATTTCAACTAAATAATGACCCATATGAGATTGAAGCTGAATAGTTGCTCTTTACTCTCATGTATGTCATATGCCGAAACTTTTTGTCTGGGTCTTACTGTTTTAAAGTAAAATTCGGGCTCAAAACAGCAAACCGGAGGTCTTATCCGCATACTACACACGGAAAAGGACGAAATGCGTTTTTAACTTTCAAGGCTTTTAAAACTATTGTTTGACATTTTAACTAAATAATGATTAATATGAAGTTAAAGCTGAATAGTTGCTCTTTACTCTCATATATGTCACATGCCGAAACTTTTTGTCTGGGTCTTACTGTTTTAAATTGAAATCAGGGCTCAAAACAGCATACCGGAGGTCTTATCCGCATATTACACAAGGAAATGGACGAAATGCGTTTTTAACATTCAGGGCTTTTAAAACTATCGTATGACATTTTAACTAAATAATAAGTTATATGAGATGAAAGCTGAATTGTTGCACTTTACTCTCATATATGTCACATGCCAAAACTTTTTGTCTGAGTCTTACTGTTTTAAATTGAAATCAGGGTTCAAAACAGCATACCGGAGGTCTTATTCCCACAATATAGCGGAAATGTTCAGAATTTGTTTTTAACTTTGAAGCCTTTTAAAACTATCGTATGACATTTTAACTAAATGATGACCTATATGAGATTAAAGCTGAATAGTTGCTCTTTACTCTCATATATGTCACATGCCGAAACTTTTTGTCTGGGTCTTACTGTTTTAAAGTGAAATCAATGCTCAAAACAGCATACCGGAGGTCTTATCCGCATACTACACACGGAAATGGACGAAATGCGATTTTAACTTTCAAGGCTTTTAAAACTATCGTATGACATTTTAAATAAATAATGACCGGTATGAAATTAAAGCTGAATTGTTGCTCTTTACTCTCAAATATGTCACATGCCGAAACTTTTTGTCTGGGTCTTACTGTTTTAAATTGAAATCAGGGCTCAAAACAGCATACTGGAGGTCTTATCCGCACTTTGCACACCGAAATGGACGAAATGTGTTTTTAACTTTCAAGGCTTTAAAAACTATCGTTTGACATTTTAACTAAATAATGATTCATATGAGGTTAAAGCTGAATAGTTGCTCTTTACTCTCATATATGTCACATGCCGAAACTTTTTGTCTGGTTCTTACTGTTTTAAATTGAAATCAGAGCTCAAAACAACATACCGGAGGTCTTATTCCCACAATATAGCGGCAATGTTCAGAATTCGTTTTTAACTTTGAAGCCTTTTAAAACTATCGTATGACATATTAAATAAATCATGATCTATATGAGATTAAAGCTGAATAGTTGCACTTTACTCTCATATATGTCACATGCCAAAACTTTTTGTTTGAGTCTTACTGTTTTAAATTGAAATCAGGGCTCAAAACAGCATACCGGAGGTCTTATCCGCATACTACACAAGGAAATGGACGAAATGCGTTTTTAACTTTCAAGGTTTTTGAAACTATCGTTTGACATTTTAACTAAATAATGATTCATATGAGGTTAAAGCTGAATAGTTGCTCTTTACTCTCATATATGTCACATGCCGAAACTTTTTGTCTGGTTCTTACTGTTTTAAAGTGAAATCAGGGCTCAAAACAGCATACCGGAGGTCTTATTCCCACAATATAGCGGCAATGTTCAGAATTTGTTTGCCACTTTGAAGCCTTTTAAAACTATCGTATAACATTTTAACTAAATGATGACCTATATGAGATTAAAGCTGAATAGTTGTTCTTTACTCCCATATAGGTCACATGCCGAAACTTTTTGTCTGGGTCTTACTGTTTTAAATTGAAATCAGGGATCAAAACAGCATACCGGAGGTTTTATCCGCACAATATAGCGGAAATGTACAGAATTCGTTTTTAACTCTGAAGGCTTTTAAAACTATCGTATGACATTTTAAATAAATAATAACCCATATGAGATTAAAGCTGAATAGTTGCTCTTTACTCTCATAAAGGTCACATGCCGAAACTTTTTGTCTGGGTCTTACTGTTTTAAAGTGAAATCAGGGCTCAAACCTGCGTTTTCTCCCTTTTCTTGTCATTCCTGGGCCCCGTTGCATAAAAGTTACTATTATGGTAACTTTGCCATCAATGGTAACTACCATGGTAACAATGCTCAACAGCCAATCAAAAGCAAGGTTTCCATGAAAGTTACCATTGATGGCAAAGTTACCATAATAGTAACTTCTATGCAACGGGGCCCTGGACACAAATCGTTTTGTTGTTGTTGTTGTTTTTTTGTTGTTGTTTTGTTGTTGTTGTTGTTGTTGTTTTGTTGTTTTGTTTTGTTTTGTTTTCGAGGGCTTGATCTGGGCATGCAAGGGCGTTGCAGGGATGCAAAGATTTTATAGGGGGAATGTCAAATCTTCTTTTGAGAGGGGTATGCCCTCATCGAACCTTCCGTCGGATCACTACGTTCCCTGGTGACAAGAAACGCCACCCTAGCAATATCTCTTTAGTTTTACCCACAGATGTCATGAATATCGAGAACATAATTCCCACTATATAGCATTTTGGAATTTGAAATAAAGTAATCACAAACCTATACAGACATTTTTACTAGAGGGATAGAGCAGCTATAGTTTATTTAATATAGGGACATGATTCTTAAATGCAATATTGCGCGGGAGGGGGATATATAAACAGGGAAAATTGAGAAATCCCATGCACAAGTGGCGAAAATGAGAAATGTTTTTTAGCGAGGGGAGGGGCTATATCACAAAAGGGACAGAAAAACATAAGTGGTATAGCGCGAATGGGGGAGGAGCAAAAACACTGTTACTAAGAAGGGAGTGGACATAAATGAATAAATTACTATCGCCAATGGAGGCCAAATTAAATTATGACGATTGTATAAAAACACTGGTCTACTGGGGGGGGGGGGGGCATGTGGGCGTTGAAGCCCCCCCCCCCCCCAGAGTCTCTTATAACAACTAAATGGTTAAATTTTCTTAGTACTACCCCTTCCATTTTTGCATGCAAGAAATATTTTATTTTATTACAATTTTCTGGAAATAAGAAGAGGAACTTTATTCTCATTCCCAGGCCAAGGACACTTTCCTTTAGGCCTTTACAATATCATGACATTTCTTTGAAAATGGAAGGATTAAGATTGTGAAATAAAGCAGAAGCAGCAATTCCAGGGGAGCTGAGACACACGTCCCCCAGAATTTTTCCAGAACAAAAGGAGAAATATATAAATCAGGGGTACAGCACACTATAGGTCCTGAAGTGCTCTGGAACAAAGTTTTACTATTCAAAATTTTTTGAAAATCTTCTTGTCCGGTCGCTACACTTCCCATAATATACAATAACTTTCAAATAAAGAAAATATGTAACCCGGTACATAGGAAGAAAGGAAAAAAATTGTTAAGATTTAGTAATTTTGTCTCAAAGTTGAATATTGTCGTAAGATAAGAAAAAAATGGTGGATATTAAGCTTAGACTTTGATTCGCTTGTTTCATCAAAAGTGCTCTTAGATGCAAAGCTTCAAAGTACGAAACATAAAATTTTCTCGCGGGCAGCTATAATGCGACATGTTTGGGGTACAGGGCAATTCCAAGCAAAACAGAACATGACCCCCAAAATTTCAAATCTGTTGATCATATAAAATTTGAATGTCAAAATGATTGTAAATATTCATTTTTTTCACAATCTGATAAAAGTTAGACATTTAGACATGATCTTGAAATCATTAATTGATTGATCATTAACTGATTTATGATAAATTGTAAAAGAATAGTAAAGGTCATATTAATATGACCTGTTTGCTAGAATACACTTGATATACAGAAATTTAAAATAACATAGTAAGCAAGAATAGCATTTGTTTCTGTTCTGCATAAATTCTCATTCTTCAGTAACCATGGAAACTTAAACTCCAAAATCTGTCATTCCGTAACGCCCAAAACACATAATTTCAACTTATTTCCTAAAAGGACTTTCATTTTGTGATGAAAGTTGATAGATAAATCAAGGTACCTAATACCCACAAAATGTATGTGTTTTTGGTATAAAAAAAATATTTTAAATATGAATTATGATATGAATAATTATGTCATTCCGTAACAAAATAATATTACGGAATGACATTACATTCAGTTTTGTGAAAATTTATTCAACCCTGAACATATACATTAGTTCAGCTTAAAACATCAGACAATTATCAACTGAAGTAGAGATAATGAACTTACTTTTCAGTATGAAGATCATATGAAATTTAATGATTTTGATACTTTGTGTTTTGTGTACAAAAAAATGGGGAAAATTGTGTTTTTTGTCTTTCTTTCCTCTATAGCTTTGGTTTCTTGTATTTTAGACCTAAGATATTGATCTAGATGATAGTATCAAGTAGAACAAATCATATATTGAAAAACAATAGAATACATAAGAAATTCATAAACAATGAAAAACATGCAATATAAAGTATAATGTAATGATTAAATCTATCTGAATGTCTTTAAAGCTTCCCAGAAGCCTTTTTTTTAATCAATACTCTTCACAATTTTTCAAAAATCTAATTGTTAACAAATATAAGTATTTTTGAAAAAAAACATTGCATAAATTATAAAATCTATGAACACTAAGAGAGCTGTGTTTAACACAGATATCTTAGGTCATCAAAAGTTATCCAATCGTTTGCTAAGTCTGTTTTTCAATCTTTGTTTTAACTACTTATTTAGATGATATGAATTTCATACACTATTTCCCAATGACTTTCATAAGTCATTCCGTAACGGACATTCCGTAAAGTTGTTTCATTTCATATTTTGCATCATATTTCAAATATTTTCAAATAGATTTCCACGAACATGGTGACATATCAAAGCTAACATGCAGAATGCCACGGCAATCTTGAAAACTGGATACATATTCAAAGTTCACAGTTTGAGCAATGTTTATTCTGGTTGAAAAGTCATGTCTTTTTTTGTGTTTTTCTGTAAAGAAGCAATAATCAAAATACTTAATATGTCATAAATCTGATGATGAATGGTTGACTGAAACTCAACAGTTGTGAAAGTACCTCGTATTCGTTTATGTATTGTACTATTAATTTGTAAAAAAAAAAATGATTACGATATTAATAATATTCTTTTTTCAGACTTGAAAATTCTTTGTGAATGTCATTCCGTAACGCTTGGAATTACCCTATAGCAAAATAAACCGTTGCGAGAGGGGCGAGGTGTGCCCCCCCCCCTCGATTCCTTTGTGGCCCAAAAATCTTACCCCCCCCCCCCCGGTGTCCGGTGATATGCCTTGAAGGTCAAACTTTCTTTTTCTTTTCATTGTACTCGCGCCCACCCTCTTGGCGGCTTCCTTCTCTGATTACCCCCCCCCCCACCCGTAAAACAAGATTTGAAAGGAACCCCCCCCCCAAAAAAAAAAAAAAAAAAAAAAAAAATGTCCTCCCTTCTATACTTTAAGCCCCCTGTGGATGCGTCCTTTCTCCTTTTGCTCCCACTGAATTCTGATTTTTTTTATTTTGAAAATTGAAATCCTTTTTTTTTCTTAGTATTTCGATTTACCTCAACTTCTAATATTTTTAAGATTTTTTTTTAGGATCTACTCGACACTGCGTAAAACTGCCAATATGCTATAGTTTAAAGCCTGATTTCAATTTGCTTCAGGAAGAAGCAGAAAAAAAATCCTTCGGTATCTGACATATAATTATACATGGGCAGCGGAACGGGGGGCTGCAGCCCCCTCACATTTTGGAGTAGACGCGTTTCATAAAAACCTTGGAAGAAAGGTTCGAAAATTGTCATTAATGAGTGAAATCAAATCAGTCCCCCCCCCCCCCCACTTTCAAAGACGCTCCGCGGCCCCTGATTTTTGAGAGTATAAGAGGTTAAATTTGTTCATGTTCTGAGTACTTGAAGTTGTAAAGAGAAATTCTTCAACATTTAACTTAATATTTATCCCAATATTTATTAAAAATTTCATACAATGCTCTTCACGACAGTCAAAGTTAAAACAATTTATATCCAATTTGATTTTGCTTTCGATTCAACACTGTCCGGAAAACAGCGAATATGCCGGTTTCCATGTGTACTTTGTGGATAAGACCTCCGGTATGCCGGTTACTGCCCTGAATTCAATTTAAAACGGTATATGAACCAGACAAAAAGTTTCTACATGTGATATATATGAGAGTAAAGAACAACTCTTCAGCTTTAACGTAATATGGATTATTATTTAGTTAAAATGTCATACGATAGTTTTTAAAAGCCCTAAAATTTAAAAATGCATTTCGTCCATTTCGGTGTGCAAAGTGCGGATAAGACCTCCGGAATGCTGTTTTGAGCCCTGATTTTAATTAATTTAATTTAATTAATTTAACAGTAAGACTCTGACAAAAAGTTTCGGCATATGACATACATAAAAGTAAAGAGCAATTATTCAGCTTTAGTCTCATATAGGTCATGATTTAGTTAAAATGTCATACGATAGTTTTAAAAGGCTTCAAAGTTAAAAACGAATTCTCAACATTGCCGCCATATTGTGGGAATAAAACCTCCGGTATGCTGTTTTGAGCCCTGATTTCATTTTAAAACAGTAAGACCCAGACAAAAAGTTTCGGCATGTGACATATATGAGAGTAAAGAGCAACTATTCAGCTTTAATCTCATATAGGTTATTATTTAGTTAAAATGTCATACAATAGTTTTAAAAGGCTTCAAAATTAAAAACAAATTCTGAAAATTTCCGCTTTATTGTGGGAATAAGACCTCCGGTAAGCTGTTTTGAGCCCTGATTTCAATTTAAAACAGTAAGACCCAGACAAAAAGTTTCGGCATGTGATCTATATGAGAGTAAAGAGCAACAATTCAGCTTTAATCTCATTAGAGGTCATGATTTATTTAAAATGTCATACGATAGTTTTAAAAGGCTTCAAAGTTAAAAACGAATTCTGAACATTGCCGTTATATTGTGGGAATAAGACCTCCGGTATGCTGTTTTGAGCCCTGATTTCATTTTAAAACAGTAAGACCCAGACAAAAAGTTTCGGCATGTGACATATATGAGAGTAAAGAGCAACTATTCAGCTTTAATCTCATATAGGTTATTATTTAGTTAAAATGTCATACAATAGTTTTAAAAGGCTTCAAAATTAAAAACAAATTCTGAAAATTTCCGCTTTATTGTGGGAATAAGACCTCCGGTAAGCTGTTTTGAGCCCTGATTTCAATTTAAAACAGTAAGGCCCAGACAAAAAGTTTTGGCATGTGATTTATATGAGAGTAAAGAACAACTATTCAGCTTTAACCTCATATAGGTCATTATTTAGTTAAAATGTCATACGATAGTTTTAAAAGCCTTGAAATTTAAAAACGCATTTCGTCCATTTCAGTGTGTAAACATGCGGATAAGACCTCCGGTATGATGTTTTGAGCCCTGATTTCACTTTAAACAGTAAGAACCAGACAAAAAGTTTCAGCATGTGACCTATATGAGAGTAAAGAGCAACTATTCAGCTTTAACTTCATATGAATCATCATTTAGTTAAAATGTCATACGATAGTTTTAAAAGCCTTCAAATTTCAAAACGCATTTCGTCCATTTCCGTGCATATGTAGTATGCGGATAAGACCTCCGGTTTGCTGTTTTGAGCCCCAGCTTCACTTTAAAATAGTAAAACCCAGACAAAAAGTTTCGGCATGTGACATATATGAGAGTAAAGAGCAACTATTCAGCTTTAATCTCATATAGGGCATGATTTAGTTAAAATGTCATACGATAGTTTTAAAAGCCTTGAAAGTTAAAAACGCATTTCGTCCATTTCCGTGCATAATGTAGTATGCGGATAAGACCTCCGGTTTGCTGTTTTGAGCCCCAGCTTCACTTTAAAACAGTAAAACCTAGACAAAAAGTTTCGGCATGTGACATATATGAGAGTAAAGAGCAACTATTCAGCTTTAATCTCATATAGGTCATGATTTAGTTAAAATGTCATACGATACTTAAAAAAGGCTTCAAAATTAAAAACGAATTCTGTACATTTCCGCTACATTGTGCGGATAAGACCTCCGGTATGCCAGTTTGAGCCTTGAATTCAATTTAAAACAGTAAGACCCAGACAAAAAGTTTTGGCATGTGACATATATGAGAGTAAAGAGCAACTCTTCAGCTTTAATCTCATGTAGGCCATTATTTAGTTAAAATGTCTTACGATAGTTTTAAAAGGCTTCAAAGTTCAAAACGCATTTCGTCCATTTCCGTGTGTAAACATGCGGATAAGACCTCCGGTATGATGTTTTGATCCATGAATTCAATTTAAAACAGTAAGATCCAGACAAAAAGTTTCGGCATGTGAAATATATGAGAGTAAAGAGCAACTCTTCAGCTTTAATCTCATGTAGACCATTATTTAGTTAAAATGTCTTACGATAGTTTTAAAAGGCTTCAAAGTTCAAAACGCATTTCGTCCATTTCCGTTCGTAGTATGCGGATAAGACCTCCGGTTTGCTGTTTTGAGCCCTGATTTCAATTTAAAACAGTAAGACCCAGACAAAAAGTTTCAGCATGTGACCTATATGAGAGTAAAGAGCAACTATTCAGCTTTAACCTCATATGAATCATTATTTAGTTAAAATGTCATACGATAGTTTTAAAAGCCTTGAAATTTAAAAACGCATTTCATCCATTTCCGTGTGTAGTATGCGGATAAAACCTCCGGTTCGCTGTTTTGAGCCCTGATTTCACTTTAACACAGTAAAACCCAGACAAAAAGTTTCGGCATGTGACATATATGAGAGTGAAGAGCAACTATTCAGCTTTAATCTCATATAGGTCATTATTTAGTTAAAATGTCAAACGATAGTTTTAAAAGGCTTCAAAATTAAAAACGAATTTTGTACATTTCCGCTATATTGTGCGGATATGACCTCCGGCATGCAAGTTTGAGCCTTGAATTCAATTTAAAACAGTAAGACCCAGACAAAAAGTTTCGGCATGTGACCTATATGAGAGTAAAGAGCAACTATTCAGCTTTAATCTCATATAGGTCTTTATTTAGTTAAAATGTCATACAATAGTTTTAAAAGGCTTCAAAATTAAAAACGACATTTGTACCTTTTTGCGTATAATGTGCGGATAAGACCTCCGGTATGCCGTCTTGAGCCCTGATTTCAATTTAAAACAGTAAGATCCAGCCAAAATGTTTCGGCATGTGACCTATATGAGAATAAAGAACAACTATTCAGCTTTAATCTCATATAGGTCATGATTTAGTTAAAATGTCATACGATAGTTTTAAAGCCTTGATAAATAAAAACGCATTTCGTCCATTTCCGTGTGTAGTATGCGGATAAGACCTCCGGTATGCTGTTTTGAGCCCTGATTTCACTTTAAAACAGTAAGATCCAGACAAAAAGTTTCTGCATGTGACATATATGAGAGTGAAGAGCAACTATTCAGCTTTAACCTCATATAGGTCATGATTTAGTTAAAATGTCATACGATAGTTTTAAAAGCCTTGATAAATAAAAACGCATTTCGTCCATTTCCGTGTGTAGTATGCGGATAAGACCTCCGGTATGCTGTTTTGAGCCCTGATTTCACTTTAAAACAGTAAGACCCAGACAAAAAGTTTCTGCATGTGACATATATGAGAGTGAAGAGCAACTATTCAGCTTTAATCTCATATAGGTCATTATTTAGTTAAAATGTCATACGATACTTAAAAAAGGCTTCAAAACTAAAAACGAATTCTGTCCATTTCCGTGTGTAGTATGGGGATTAAACCTCCGTATCGCTGTTTTGAGCCCTGATTTCAGTTTAAAAGAGTAAGACCCGGACAAAAAGTTTCGGCATGTGACCTATATGAGAGTTTAGAGCAACTATTCAGCTTTAATGTCATATAGGTCATGATTTAGTTAAAATGTCATACAATAGTTTTAAAAGCCTTCCAATCTAGTCCTTCATTTCCATTGACGTTATCGCCAATGGAGATCCGGAAAATTTTCTTTTTCCTTTTTGATTGGAGATTTTGACGACACCATAATCCTCTTATTGGTCGCTGGCTTATTGGTCGCCAGTTTCAAGGAGCGCTTGCATCCCCCAATATTTTCTTTTGCCCCCCATTTGCCCCCCCCCCCCCCCCCCCCCCACTTTAAAAATCCTGGTGCCGCCACTGGTTTAATGTAAGAATCGATTTGCACAGAATATTGGTGCGAACGTTTTAATGCAGATTATTCCAGTTTGTTTTGAATTCCCTTCATGTTGTTATCGCGTTTTCTGTTTTGTCTTCAGTATCTTCTTTCTTGTGTTTGGTTTTCTGTTTCTGTAACAGTTTACATGTCTCTGTTAATTCAGGTTTTTCTTTTCATTTCCCCTTTTCGCTCATTCCTTGCTTTTAATGTGATACATTTTGTTTCACGTTATGAATCATTTCTGGCTATTTGCATCTTTTCGCTTTTTACATTTTCACAGCATGCATCCCCATTTTTCATTCCCGATTTCTATTTAATCCTTAACATTCTTTAGCTAAGTTATCTTCAATTCATTTTAACCTTCTTATTTCATTTCAGTGATATTCTAACCTCAATCTTTTCAATCTCTTGCATATCTCAACTTGCTCTCTTGCTGTCTTCTCTTGTTTTCCACTTAAAAGAATTGTGACGCCTAATTGTGACACCGAATAACGACACACAAACAAACGATGAAACTAAGTTTTATTTCTTTTTATTTCTTTTTATTTCATCCTTTACAAGAGCAACTCATAAATCTCGGACCGTGTAACTCTATCCCCAACGTCCCTCAACATGTCCACCATGCCTGTCCACGCACACCTGTGCTCTGCCCCTCATGGCTCCTACTGCCTGGCGAATCACGGGTTCTTGGTGCCGCAGTGCCTCACACTCTCTCACGATCCTGTTACGCAGGTCATTAGTGTCTCGTGGTTGGGATGTGTAGACCCTACTCTTCAGAAAGCCCCCAAGAAAAAAGTCACACGGGGTGAGATCTGGTGACCTGGGAGGCCATTCGACATCATGATTCAACGCGATGACTCTGTTGTTGAAGAGTTCCTGCAGTCTCTCCCTGACGACTAATCTTCGATGAGGTGGTGCTCCATCTTGTACCCACCAGACTCTTTCGAAGCTCCCATCAGGCTGGCGAACGAAGTGTTGATCAAGTTCTGGAACGATGTCTTCGTTGATAAGATGTAGGTAGCGTTCTCCATCGAGATTTCCGTTGAAGAAGAAGGGTCCGATCAACGATCCATTACCACAGAGTCCTACCCAGACGGAAACCTTCTCGCGACTGATGTTGACATCGTAGTGGAACGGTGGTGGGTTGTGGATTGGAGCATACTGCCGGACGTTGTGGTTATTGACCTTGCCGTTCATGAAGAAGGACGCTTCATCTTCAATGATGAGGTTTTCAACAAACCTTGGGCCACGATCCAGCAACCACTGGGAATATCGGAGTCGTCTGGGCATGTCTGCTTCTAGTAGTTGGTGCCGAATGCGTATCCTGTAAGGATACCCATTGCACTTCCAGTCGGCTGATCCTGTGGTAGGAAGACCTTGATATGCCAAGTCCGTTTCTTCTCGTCGAGACATGGGGATTTGCAGCTACTTCCTGCTGAACTGCGGCAATGTTGTCCTCTGTTCGGACTGACCTTGGCCTCCCAGATCGGCTTTTGTTGAGGTTCAAACTTGTACCTTCATTCTGGTATTTTCGAAGTTCTTCCAGATCGTTGACTTTAACGGAACATTCCGATCAGGAAACCGACGACGGAAAGCTTGGGCAACTTCCTGAAGGCTTCCAGTGCGGTTCCATTCGGTTACTAGGAAAACTCTTTGCTGTGTTGTTAGCTGCATGGTCAGGCAAGCAAGTGAATAGCTTGTGCTTAAAACCGTATTCATTCTCATTGAGAAATTTGGTGAAAGAAACATAAAAAAGAACACCAAAGAATTATTGCTAATGAGCCCTCCCTTTGTTAACTAACGTTGCTGCATCCTTTCCAATCTTGACCACTTATTCTGTGCAACTTGATTTTGACATTCAAATTTTAAACTCTCCTTGCTCATCAATGCATAAACTTTAAGTGTCATATTAGGTGTCAAAAGAAAGAGGAAGAGCTAAACTTTATGATGATATATATTATATGACATGAATTGTTCTATTTTACTAGGAAAATAGCTGACAACTCCGGTTTCCGTTTTATTGGGACGCACCGAGGACGTGTTTCAACGACAGTACTCAAAACGTGATGATTGCGCCGCGACGTGATTACGTGAGTAAACGGTGCAAGTCCAGTTGAGAATGCGTTACTGACATGCAGCAGCTGCAGCTCCAGTATCAAGCACGACGATATCTTGCACATTTACATGTTTAATTGATAAAATGTTTAAACATTGTTTTTATCAATAAATCTGATTATCTTTTAAATTCGTATTCGTCATATTTATTAGGTCTTGTAACTTTAAAGAGAAATAAGAATTTTAAAGAAGAACATGTGTAAATGTTAGAGTTCTGCTCTCATCATTGCATTCAATCTTTCCAACTCTCTTCAGGAAAAATGGAAATTGATGCAGATGATTTGTGCTGCAGTGGTGGTGGCGGTTGTGGGTTAGCGGCAGTGGCGTATCTAGCAATTGGTGAAGCTGATCCTTCTTGAAGGCACAGGGGGGAAAAGTACAGCTTCTTGTGCTCGGTATTCTTGTACAAGAACGGAGCTGTCCACATTAATCATCCGGCTTTAAAGCATCCCGTTCCCCTCCCCTTTATCAATTTCTGGATACGTCAATGTCGGTGAGCACTGTCAGGTAGGTTTAAGGATTAATGATTGTTCAAATCCATTACTGATGGTTATCAGAGAACATCATTGCAGTTACCGCCTTATAGGCACTTTGATCAAATTCAAGACAGGCATTTTTGGGCAAACCAATTTTTGCGAGTTTTACAAAAGTAGCCAGTACTGAGTACTCATTTAAGCGTAAAATAATTGTGACCAGGCACCACAAAACCACCAAAAAGTCGCACTGTGTGATTTTCAGTTAGAGCTCAATCAAGGTGTTTTTGGTTGGCTTGGTCATATTTCAGTTTTGGGTATTTCCTGAAAGAGTATACTTTTTTTCTAAGTAATCTGAAAATTTGGAGGCACCAAACAATATGAAAGTGGTATTTTTTACAGGTTTTTTTTTATTAGAATTATGTTTGTCTTCTCTCTATTTTATTGTATTACTTTTATTTTTTACGACCCTGAATACTTGTCTCATTTTGATCTCCCATAACGTTAATACAGAGTAAGTTCTTGCATTGATACTTGTCCACTATAATGAACAAGATGTGCCTAATTAGTTTGCCACGTTTTAGGACAATCTGATAATCCCTTCATAGAAATTTCTTTAGAGTTCTAATCCTCATTTTGTCACCTTAGCACAAGACCTTGCAAGTCAGAGTGCTTCAATAGACTGCAAACTTTAAACCCTTATTTCTCAGAAGTAACATTCTGCGGGACTGTGCATTCTACTCTTTGTACAGTTAGTTAGGAACATCCAGTTCTAATGAGTTATATATCATTTTAAAGCTGAGAATCTCCTCTTTCAGAATCAGACCTTAACTAAATATTCATATCTGGCGACTTTTTGGTGGTTTTGTGGTGCCTGGTCACAATTATTCTCGATACTCGTAGTGTCATACGATGGAACAGATCCCCACCCATAGTATGAGAAAAAGATCTATAATTTCAGAGTTTGTACTTTTTTATGCCGACTGTACAGGCCTATTATTGAACAGTTTATACCACGTAATGTCGTGCTGAAAGTGTAACCCATCTTTCGGTTATTATTTTTTCGTCGAGACTGCGTTGGTTATAAGTGTCATAACAACTGCTCGTTCATAAACATTCACTATAATTTTCTAAACCATTTGAAACCGAGAGTTGCGAGTTCTACAAAAGCAGCCAGTACCAAGTACTCACTCAAGCGTAAATATTGTCTATACTCAGAGTGTCATCCGATAAAACAGACCCTCACCCAATATTTTATAAGAAAGAGATCGATATTTTCGAAGTGTGTACTTTTTCATGCGGACTGTATAGGCCTATTATTAAACATTTTATACCACGTAATGTAGTGCCGAAACTATAATCCATCTTCCGTTAATTATTTCTTCGTTGAGACTGCGTTGGTTATCACTGTCATAACCATTGCTCTTAAATAAATACCCACTATAATTTTCTAAACCAATTGAAACCGAGAGTTGGCTATTTATAGACCAAAAAACTTTGCTCTTTTTTGTATATATGACTGCGTTCGAATAGTTATTAAGGTAGTTGGCGGCATGAACGGTGCAGATCGATAAAGGTGTTACATGTAATCATTTCTTTCTTAGTCAAAGAAGAAGATTAAACGGGAACGGAATTTGATATATGTACCTGTAAGTCACGTGTATGATTGAGCCGCAAAGCCGAGGTCTTAGAAAAGCATTTACATCATGGAGAGAACGAGGTATGGCAACATCCTCCTGTGTTGTCTTCTTGCGAGCGCTGGACTGTGCTGCGCCATATTTCCCTACATACCACCAACTCCAAGATTTGTTTCTTCGACGAGACTGGAATTGTCTTTCATTATAACGCGTTGCTTTCTTATCACCCTCGTGTATTTTGTTCAACTTCACAGCTTTACCTATGTGCTTAAAAGAAGACAATTCCACCAAGATCAGGAAGTATTTTGGCCAATGCAGTGTAGACATTGCGCCAGGACGCTAGGAGTATTGTCAAATGATAACAGCCTTCAGATCCAATGTGCCGATGACAGATGCAATAAAACAGATCGGGATGAAACAAAAAGAGCTTCAGATGATGAAGAATTTGAGAGTATTCCTTGTTTGCGGATACCTGAAAACGCATTGCCGGTTTGGGCTAGATATGAAGATGAGTGTGGGCCATCATGTTCGAGCGGAAATAATTTAAATCCGTCTTCATCTTTGCCAGATCTGAGGACACTTGATGATAAACAGGCTAATATGGCCATCCGGCAAAGAAGAACTGTAGGACTACCGACAGAAAAGCCATCAGCAGTCTCAAGCACATCAAATGATCACCACCATGAACTGTTCACACAACCAGACAGGTCGCTTCTAGTTGTCTTCAATTTATTGGGTATTATATCAGTTCTGAACATCCCACTGCAAATGCTGCAAGTCATTAAATGTCTGGAAGGTGGAGAATATTCTAGCACGGCGCAAGTCACTGCAATTATCTATCTGTTGCTTCATGTAAGTTTCATTACACTTATCGTCTGTGCCTTGATCTTCTTTAACACTTATCATGATGCAGCATTTCGCGATAGAGTGGGTCCCAATCGTTTCTTTGGGATTGCATTTGCCTTTTGCTTCTGGGTCGCCGCTTTCAAGATAATCGTCCCTATAAGTGAATCTCTGAATCCACATATAAACCCATGTTCCGGCCTTTCTGGATGGTTGGGGAAGTTCTTGGATAAACATAACAAGATATTGTCGAGGATCGATGCCGAGTGTGGGATTATCGGCGCCGGTATAATATGGGAAATGTGGAGGTCCATCATACCTCACCGCTTATTGCATATGGATGCAGGAAAAGCCAACTTTGTTCCTTTTATCGAAGACCAGGTCACACCCTCTTGGACTATCTGGAACTCCTGGTCCAAAGATTTGCGGTCCATGAGGAAAAAAATAGGGAAAGGATATTTCCAACGTAAACATGACCCGGAAGGAATAAACACGATTGAATCACGCAAACGTCAATCGTCATTACCTTTGGTATTGATGTTAATTGCTTCTTTCGTTCTAGGTGTGATTATTATGACCGTGGCCCTTTTTCTACCTGATGTCACCGAACAGTCCACGGTGTACGTGGTCTGGTGTTTGAAGACAGCATGTGTGATTCCTCTCATTGGACTAATATTCTACCAGTCCTTCTTGACGAAAGCAACGAGAACCCTTGCAGGAAAGGATGACATACCGGTACAGTATACATGGTATAACGCGTTGGAGGGGCACGAAGTCATACTTGTTGTAAGCTGCAGTGCCTCCTTTCTGCTAAGCCTCTTTAGGATCGGGTGTGCCATAGCGTCCATTACCTACATATCTAATCTGTCGCAAGTAGAACTTGTCCTAGCTTCCTACACCATCGTTTACGGCTTCTTCGTTATATTCCACCTCTGGGTCTCTACGTCATTCTTGCTTGTTGTCCAGCGGCAAGTGCTTGATCGTCCTGTGCAGTTGAAGTGGACAAAAATCTGTCTGATATACTTGGTACTGATGAATGGTATGATCTGGTTTGTCGGAGTCATTGGCATTCACAACCCGGAAGGACACGAGTTCATTACATACTATGGACAATCTATGGGAAAGTTCTTGAGGGAGATATTCGACCCTCTTGTTTACCTATTTCCTCTCCATGCAGCCATCATTGCTTATGAGACCTACAAGACAATGGAAGGAAGATTCTCATGCAATAAGAAATGAGACAATAGTTGAGGAAAGCATTGTTTCCTTATCTAATTGTTAATTAGAGAAACCTTTTTCAAAAAATGGGCAAATGAGTATACGATACCATTTCCATAAAATCGTAATAGAGTTCGATAGAGCTGCTTTTAATACTAATAGTCCGTTGTAGTTTAGAACAGTTATGATTATCAATAAAATCTTTATAATAAAATGTACTTTCTTCTTTGGAGAAAAAAGACTTAGTAGACAAGGTATTCACCGTAGCGTTTGTTATTCCCCCTTTTCTTTTGATTTCACTCGAATGGTATTGCTGGATTTCAATGCAATATTCGTTGAAATGATTATGCTTTTTGTATACATTTATCAAATAATATACACTCATCAAAAAAAAAAAGTGGACATTATTTATAATTAAGATTTTTCAAATAAATATGTGATATAAAATTATCTTTCATATATCAAAATTAACAAAGATTAAAGAGTTAGAGAAGGTTGAGTTCTGGGAAAGGTGAAAAATAATTCATGAGCTTTCTCATTCCTTTCACGTCAGTTTGGAAGAACATCAAGTAGAAAATGTCCCCCGAAAAGGATTGCTTTTAGAAATAATGCCCTCATTATGACAAGAAATAGCTAAAGTGTTCAGGTCAAACAGTCATGCCACGTGTGTGTGTGTGTGTGTGTGTGTGCGTGTGTGTGTGTGTGCATGCCCACACACCCATTTCTGTGTATAGTACATATGCCTTCCAGTGAGATTGAGTCAATTTCCTATCATTTTTTATGATTCCTAAATCTCAAAGTACATTGAATACACATATTATCATGTAAACATGATCAACCCTTCCCAATTGCTTTGAGACAGTTTCTTTCACAATGTAATCGAATGACCAGAACTCAACTTCATTTGTAATCCTTCAATCCTTTAATAAGCATAGCAATTAAACAAATATCCCATTGGAAATGCAATGTGGAACGTGAATATTATTTGAGTGGAACGTAAAAAGGGTACACACTAAAAAAAAAAAAGTACAGAAAAACATTTTTTTTTTTCTCTCACAGTTAGGTTACTCATCTGAGCCAGTGAGATCACAGACCTCTTATTGAGGTCCACTTGGAAATACGCCCTCTAGTTTTTTTCCCAGTCCATGTGTTAATGACATTGTGCAACCGACCATATACTACTCAATGGTATAAATAAATTTTAATTATTCGCATCCACTCAATTCATCAAAAACTCTTGCTGGTCATACTTAAAAAAGGTGCATTCTAAGGGAATATTTGCCATCAGGGCCAGAGTATTGACTGGTATTTCATTTAACGATCGAATGCCATCATTTAATCATGTGTGCTCCTTGTAAACGAGGATGGATGGCCACAAAGGTGAGAATTTAAGATTTCCAGTTCATTCTGAGTTTGGGAAATAAATTAATTATCCAAGGTAGTGCACATTTTGAAAGTCGAAAGCGTTACAAAACATAGACCCTTCTTTTATTTTCAAATTTGTTGACACGATTCATGGTAGAACACAACCCTTGTCGAGAATTATCACGTTTTGTTTCAACTATGTTAACGTCTATCCGCCGTCACCTGTGAATGTCTAAATTATTCCCGACTTTACATTTTACAGATGATAAGGTTCTATTCAATATGATGATAGGTCACAGAAAATGACAAATTTGATATCCTCAAAGAAGAGCAATGTAGGGGTTGGTTTGCTGGTTGGTTGGGATTTTTCCCGTTTAAAGAAAACATCGAATACATAATTAGAAATATATCCAAATATATAAGCATATAGGTAAATCAAGAATTAGCAAATATGATGACTGGAAAGATCTACTGAGAGCCATTAACTTCATAGTT
The DNA here is from genome assembly GCA_025618425.1 of Heliocidaris tuberculata. Taxonomy (NCBI): domain Eukaryota; kingdom Metazoa; phylum Echinodermata; class Echinoidea; order Camarodonta; family Echinometridae; genus Heliocidaris; species Heliocidaris tuberculata. Next base: position 4,523,560 of record CM046841.1, read on the forward strand.
CTTTTCTTCCTCAATATTCTTATTATCATGGTTATATGATGATGATGATTATTATTATTATTAGCATTATCATCATCATATCATCAATATTGTAAAGAGGTATGCGAGCCCTCATAGGTAAATATTAGAAAATATTAAAATAATAGTGATGATATAAATATTAGAATTATAATGATGATATAAAATAATAGTGATAATATTATCGCTATTATTCTTTTCTTTATTGCAGAGGGGAAAAAATCGGTTAGAAAGTAGGTGCCTGCAGTGCAAATTATAGATGACAGATCAAAGAAATGGAGAAGTATTAACGAAAGGAAACATAAACAACAAAAATATTCAAAAAAATAATAAACTTAACAGAGGGCACTATAATTGATATTGACAGTACAGAGGTGATGTTGATATAGGGGGTATAAAGAGGTAGAGTGGGAAAAATGACAAAGAAAGAGAATTGAACATGAATTCAGTTCAATTCAATAGAATTCAATAAATGGTTTATGGAAGAAAAAAAAAAGTTTTCCAGTACAGAGACTAAATTGCACATGTTTACAGTAAACAAAATACACTATAATATAAATCTCAGAAGCTAAACAACATAGACAGTAGAATGTAAAACCACTGTGCCACTGGCAAGACCCCCCCCCCCCAAAAAAAGGGGGGGGGTTCGGAACTAGCGTATCATGAACAGGGTGGTCTTTGGAAATGGATTACAATATAAATATGATACTACGGATGTGGTTGTTATTGAAATATAAGGATCATCGGAACTATGTTTTTGTTTGTTTTGTTTTAGTATTATTTTATTTATTCATTTTATAATTTTTTTTTTAATTTCACTGTTTTTTTTGTGTTTTTTTTTTGGGGGGGGAGGGATGAAAACTGCATGCAATTGGAACTAGTTTAAGTTAACGACGGAATGAAAAAAACGGTACTTTGGAACGGATTTCTCTCTTCTTTTTCTCAACATGAAAAACATAGTGAGCTTTGGAAAGGTAATTTGAGTGTAAAAATGGGGGTCTTCTCAGCAGCACATACCCACCGCACACTATATACTGAATGCCCCCCCCCCCCCCTCCTGGGCTTAGACATTATTAATTAACCCGATAGCTATCAAGTATATAAGTGGGCCTAAAATTGATTTTTCTATAGGTTATACATGTACATTGTAATTCAATAGTTTATTGTAAAACACATTAATAGGCTGTTGTGAAAAGCGTTATTATCAAATAAACAAAACGATGCTTCATGTACTTGTGCTTACCCTGTTTCTATAGTATGATAAATATTACACCACGCTAAACAACAGAATGAGGGACAATACAAGGAGGGGGAAAGAGAGAGAGTGAAAGGGGTTTGAGAGGGATTTCATGTGAAAGAAAAACAGAATGACTGAAATATGCAGATAGGAAGACAAAAAAAAGGTAGAGCCTGATATTGATATAAGATATACAGATATATGCATATATTCACGTGTAAAGTATTATGCATAGAAAAAATATGTCAATAGATGTAGATAGCAATGAAATACAATAAAGATTTTGATTTTCAGAAAAGGATTACAGTAATGGTGAATGTTTATTACAAATTTGAATTTACATAATGGCTGTTAAGTATACATGTGAGATTTAAGAAGAGTACTATTTTGTAACCTCTTAGTTCTGCAAGTAAATTCTTGGTACATTTTTTATTCATTAAATTGAATTCGCGGTTAGTTAGGAGGCAACCATGGTTGACACACACACACACACACACACACACACACACACAAATCAAATGCAAAAGCAAAATCTTCATATAATCTTTCTCTCCGACTCATCAGGGTTGGCAGTTGCGGTCTTTCTTAAGCATTGCCATATATGAAGTGCAGTTTGATTCGAAAATTATTCTAGATTCTCTCTTTTCTATACTTTCTATCTCATCAATCTGTTTAATCGTTAGACTTGCAGAAAAAAGGGGCACACAGTACTCCAAAGTTTGTCTTACTTACTTTATATAACCTATACGGTATTGTAAAAAGATCACACTTATGTCATACATTATTCTGTGTAAAAGGTTTTCTATTTATATTTGGTATTATGTTTATTATTAATTTTTTGAACATTTCACTTAAAGGTCGCTATGAATTGTCACATCAAGATTGTACATCGTATTTACAGAAGGTAATGGTACAGGTCTTAGTTGAATGTGTGTGTGTGTGTGTGTGTGTGTGTGTGTGTGTGTGTGTGTGTTTGTAGTGTCGTAGCCTAGCGATTAAAGGGAAAGTTCACCCTGATGTTCAGTTGGTTTTAAAAGAAGCAGAAAAAATAAAGAAGCTGATAAATGAATGTTTGTGCAAAATCCGATACGAAATAAAAAAGCTATGAACACAAAGTGGCAACTCAGTGACGTATCTTGCGAGCGTCTGTCCCATTTGCTCCGTCCACAAAAATCATAAATGTTCATTTGCTTTATGTTTGATGAGGGAATAGATTTGCATGATGGAGGTTTTGTTTAAAATCATACTTGAAATTATTGTACCTTGGGTGCATGTAGGACAAAATAGAGATAAAATTGAAATGTGTGTTTGATTGATTACAGCTTCAAAAATTCATAACTTTCTCATTTCTTATCAGATTTTGCTCAAACTTTCATTGCTCTCTTTCTGTATATTTTCTGCTTCTTTATATACCAAGTTAATATCAGGGTGGACTTTCCCTTTAAAAACACTCGACTGGGAATTCGAGGAGAGTGGGTTCGATCCGCGGTACGGCACTTATGCCCTTGAGCAAGGCATTTTATCTACATTGCTTATTTATCGTACATTATAAATAAATAGTTTTTGGCATATTAATACGCGTATAGATTTAAAAAAAAATGTATATCTGATATAGGATGGGTGTGTTTGTGTGTGTGTTGTAAAATTGCATTTTCCCCTGTCCATATGTTTGCAAGTTCTCACCTTTATATAATGTAGTTTTTGTATGTGAATGGACCCCATAATACAAGCTATACATCACAGGCGTCCGAAGCCATTGGTTATTCCAAAGTAAAATGTATTCCATGATCCCTGTATATGTTATTTTTAATGATCGGCTTGAATTAATTGAACTAAATTTTATGTAATTAATGGTGTATTATCAATATATGACACTGGTGGTTGTATAGTTGTTTTTAGAAAATGAGAGTGACATCGAGGAATTATATATTACGCTATAGTTACCTTCCTTGATCTACAGGAGATACACGGGCAGAGCCAATGTGAAGATGATAGACGTTAGGTTACTAAGCGGTGTAGGTCTACTGTAGAAGGAATTCTTTTCATCATTAAGATTTAAGTGACACTGAAGCAGCCACTTGGTTACAACATTTTATCTACATTGCTTATTTTTTTTTTTTTATGTTCTCATCGATGTGTTTCTGGACTGGTCTACAAGTAAAATTTGTAAGTCATCTGCATCTGAACGATAGTCTAGGTAATGTGTAAACATTAAACAATTGCGGACCGAGAACATATCCCTGGTGGATAGTAAAATCTAGACTTAGTGGAGGAGAAGAGGCATCACGGAGACAAACTGCTTGCCATATCTACCAGAAAGATATGAAGTAAACAACTGTAGTATTACTCCTAATTCTTTAAATTTGTTAATCAAAATGCACTGATCAACTGTATCAACAGCACAGTTGTGCTCAAGCAGCACTAAACCGGAGACATTTCCATGATACCAATTAATATACCATTGTGTACTCGTAGCTGTATTCGTAACAATGTATGCACTTTCTACACTATGCATCTCCCTGTATCATGTGTATGGAGATAAGAAAGGGTTTTGCTGTTCTCATCTCATCCTTCAAGTAAGATTGTAAACGACTGGAAACAATCCATCTATCACGTGCCTTTCAATTTTTGTTGTTGTTGTTGTTTTGTTTTTGTGTTGTTTTGTTTTTGTTTGTTTTTAGTTGTTGTTTTTTTCTGGTTTGCAACAGATCGGTCGTTTTTCAACTCCTGCCTGTCCAAAGAGGGGTTTTTTTAAGAAGGGGTTTAATAAGTGGATGATGTAAACATTTATGAAATATGCCACACTGCAAAGACAAGTTAACTATCTCAGTGAAAAAAAAAAATGATTGACAAATTCTTTGATTAGACATGTAGGTATATTAGTCCAGCTTGAAAAATTATTTTTGATAGGCATACGCCTATAGATTAAAAATAATTTTTCATACATTGATGCAATGTTGTGGGTATGCGTGTGTGTGTGTGTGTGTGTGTGTGTGAGTATTTGTGTGTAGTCTATTTTTGTAATATCTATAAAACAAGCTAAAACTCAAGCAAATGCTTCCATGAAAACAACCGTTCTATTAATCATGTGAAACGAAGCACTGCTATGTGGAGAACTTGAATAATTATTGTGTGTACTCAAATGCTCAAAGGCATCCGTGCAGTCGAGGGGCTTTTCACCACGTACACTTTCGAATAGAGTGATGTGATAATGCTACTGTTAAATATGGCAAAATGGTTCATGATTGATTTATTTGATTCGTTCTTAATCCTTTAAGTGCAGTACAGTATAATCTATAATCTCTATAAAGTGATTAAGGAACAGAAAGTAGAAATTAATCACATTATATTATTGAATATTTTATGTTTTGTCTTTCTTGGAGAAACTGTGATCAATCATGTGTTAGTTACATCCCCATCGAGGTTGCGTTATCATTGTCATAACCATTACTCGTAAATAAACATTCACTGTATATGTAGTTTTCTATATCAGAAACGAAGAGTTGCTTACAGAGGCGGCGAAACGTTGGGCTCGATCAATGGAAATGGGGGATGGGGGCACCTTTGGTTTGGCGGACAAAAGCCCCCCCCCCCCCCCCCCCCCCCACTGCCAATGTCTGAGCCTGGTGTTCCGCTGCCTCTGGTTGCTTATTCATAGACCAAAGCACTTCACTTTCCCCTTTTAATGAATGGTCATTCATGAAGGCAGTTGTGTGTGGCATGAACGATGCAGATCGATATAGAAGATACATGTAATATTTTTTTTTCACATTCAAAGAAGAACAAGATTAAGCAGGACCAGATGTTGATAAATGTACTTACAAGTAAGTTACGTGCACAATATACTTTCCTATGTAAATTTTAATGCTGAAAACGATAGCATCGACTGAATTTTGATGAAATGTGCCCAAAGTGCTCAAATTTTATGTTGCGGTGGCCCCCGTTGTTGTTGTTGTTTTTTCTTTACATTTCAGAGCTAACCTTAGGGCTAGAAACGTTCGTTTAGTGTTGAAAACCCACTATGAATAGTAAAATGAAATATGGCAATGGTTAAGACACAATAAAGACCATAGGCATGACTCACTAGAGTTAAAAAAAATTGCTCTGAATGCTTTTCTCGCTCGGGGTAATAGAAGATCAGTAAATCGCTAGTTCGAAATCAAAATACAATGATATATTGTGGGTATGATAATATGGTGGCCAAATATGTGTCAGGTTCCCAAATTCTGATTTTAGAGGAACAAATGTAACAATAGTGATTATGGAGCATTAAACTATAGTGGGATGAAATATTTTCTGTCTAATGATATTTGGAAGTATGTTCCTCAAATAGTAGCCTACTTGTTAAAAATTGATAAAGATTACATCATTTGGGGGGCACCTCAAAGGACATGGCAGCCCTGAATCTATTAATTTGCAGGGCCTTCTTGTAAAGCAGTGTTAAATTCACTGATGAAGCCACCCTGGTAAAATAAGACTAAATAAATAAATAAATAAATAAATAAAAATAGTCATGTGTAATAAATTATATACGGCGGGCACCAACAGCTTCAATTAAAAAGGTTTTAGGCCCATTTTTGTAAACAAGGGCCCGTCAAAGAGCCCATTGTCTCGATAAAATAACGCAGTGATTTTTTTAACATTATTGTTCTCTAAACTGATCTCATTACAAACTACCATAGTTTGAAGTTTCAGGACTCCAGGGACAATTTAGAAAGTATATAAAAATCAAAGTTTGAAAACACCTTTCTGGTGAATATGACAGGATTTGCAAAGCAGTTTTATACGTAGCTTTCTGTGTACTCCAATGAAGCCTCAAGATGTAAAAGGCAACAAATGTATATACATATATATGTTCATTGGAAGATGTTAGCTATTTTTTACACCCTCGAAACCATGGCCCCGTCTTATAAAGAGTTGTCATTGATTCGAATCGATCTCAAGTCCTCCAATCAATCGCAAATTTGCAATCTCCTATCTCTTAAGTATGTACAGAGTTTCGATTGATATCATTTGCAAATTATTTGCAATCAATCGTAAGTCATTATAAGACGGGGACCAGGATTTTACTTTGGGAGGGTGCGCCCTTGAGTTGGGTTATACGGGAGGGGCTTTGTTCAAATCGAATAAGATAGAGAGACACAGTACTTCCACAAATCAAAATTCAAATTCCTTAAATCCCACAAACTTACTCAATGGCGTATCTACACCTTGACGTCAAGGGAGGGGGGGGGGGGGGCAAAACGTCCGAGCCAATCATGATCCATGTATTTTAACAAGAGATCACTCTTTGTCCCCAAATTTGCATATTGGGGTGGGGTGGGGTGGGGTGGGGATAAATAGGCTATTGTATTTTTTTTAATACGTATTGTTTTGTAAACGAGCGAAGCAAGCGACAAAACATTCTGGCCTCATTTCATTTCGAATTTGAATAGGGGCATTTTCATAATGCATGCGTAATCTTTTCACTTGCATGTTTGATAACATTTCAGATTTATTTTAATTCATAGCATAAAAAAACTGCCTTCATTTTTCTCCATTGCGCTTTTCATAATAGAAGGTATGCACAGCCCCTTCAAGTACGCTAGTGGGCCATTCTTACTCATGTGTGTGACCAAAAAACAGGGAATTGGGCTATTATGAGCCCTATAATTTTAATAACCTTCCAAGTGTGTTGATTTTTTTTCATGTATATACAGCAAATACAGACGTAGGTACATGGATTTAATATTTAAAAAAAAAGGTCAAAAAATGATAATACCAGTTATAGGTCAGAGGTAAAAAGATTCAGGTCACGTGTGTGACCTCGCACAGAAGCAGGTTTTTCATACTCACATTTCATCTTTACATCCCTCTCAATTTTAAAAGCTTCATTGTTCATATTTAAGGTAGGTATATTTCATGGTAGTATCTCTTAGAAAATAGCATTAATTCTGTTGAAAGTTGCATAAGATTTTTGTTATGTAATATTTTGTATCATGATGTATGGTCACGTGTGTGACATGTCATAGGTAATGTGTACAGATTTGGTGAACTATTGAAAAATCATAATATTTAGTATTTTTAATTCATTTCGCAATAGCTCTATACAAATTATCATAAATACGGTAGAAAGTGCTTCTATGGTCTTTTCTTTATGAAAAATCCCAGGGAACACACAGTCTTGGGTTTTCTTTTTGATTTATTTTCATACATTTATTGATATAATTTAGTGATATATTTATTGATATATTTATTGATATACTGTGGAGGTGTTTTGGTCTAGTAACAAAATTGATCATAATTGTACAGGGTTATGCAGTCAATTCAGAGGATTGAGCAAGAGGAATACAAAAAGTGAAAACAGAATTATTTAGGTCAAGAAACTTAACAATAATAAATGAAAAAGACTCTACACATGAATTGCCCATTACATATGCAATTGACCATTTGCACTCAGGTCACGTGTGTGACCAAGTTAGTTGGGCAATATTTAAAGAACTAGAATCATATTTGGAATAATATTGGTGAGATTGAGGACACATATAAGTTAGCATATAACAGGCAAAATATAGATTATCCAAATTGTATTTTTCAAATAGCATAAACTTTTCATGTTTTGGGGTCACGTGTATGACATCAGAATTACTTAATTATGCATGTTAATTATTACATAGTGCATAGACAAATTTTCGTTTTCCTTCAACTTAATTATTTGCAAAAGGACCTGGGACGGGTATGATTTCGCTATATGTGGCAAAACATATTAAAGCTCATACTGAGAGATGACTATTATACAGTGATTTTTTTTTTTTTTTAACTTTAATTTATGCCAATGTATATTGTATGCAAATTAGCATAATCGGGTCTTCAATTAAAAAAAGAAAATGTGCTCCATATAACTTTAGACATTACTCTTCAAGAATATACTATTCAAAAACAGCAAGAATGAACTTCATTTTTGTCAAAAAGTTTCACTTTAGAAAGAATGGCCCTAGTGATTTAAATCCATGCATTAGACTAGAATCATGAGTAATTCTATGAGGAAAAGGAGCTACTTTTTTTGTCACAACCTCTTTGTGATGTTTCCTGAAATAAAGTGTAGCCCTATGAATTACACAAACGATTAGATAAAGAAGTTAGAAAAGAAAAATATAGGTTTTCCCGGTCCAATTCGCAAACTTAGCTTCCATATTTCATTTTCCAACGCTCGTATTCAAGCGATTTGATCTTCCCGTTTACTCCTATTAGTTTTCAGTGGTTCAAAATAATTTTCCAGCTTCAAACAATGAGCCTTGAACATCCGATTTTATTTATCGTCGTTCAATGTAAAGAGACCAAAGCGTCATTTAAATCCATTTACGACGACTTGGGTGCGGATTCTTGCTCGAGTTTTTCTTTCCTTTTCATTAATCGTCACATTCGTCAGTCAAGAAAGCAGTGTGTTAATTCATTTTCAAACAGGTACAAGAAGTACAGAGAATAACCGGTCCTTTCCTCCTTTTGACTGAATTTCTCTTCTCCAATTTTTTCGTCATTTAAGCATACTAATGTTTTCAAATGCAACTTGTTGTTGAAAAATGATGAAATGATCTAACGATGTAAACACGAATTATTGGGCTACCCTTATTTTTTCAAATACTGTATTGTTAGCAATGGGTACAGCATATTCATATAGTAGCCTTTCACATCTTATTGCCTGTCTTTTATATTTTGTCTAATCATATATTTTCAGTTGACCATTCGCTTTGTTATTTCTTCTTTTTGTTTTTTGGTAATCACAGGGCCCCCTAAATAGGTGGGGTGCTAACGGGGCTCGAGCAACCCCACTTCTTAGTCAGAGATTGTTCCACGGCGATTGCGTTTGTTTATCAATTTTGTTATGTTCCATGATTTTACATTTTTGTAGAGTATATATCATTTTGCATCATTGTTATTTATTCCTGATTTATGACACCGTAAGAACACGACTTAACATATTGTTTCTAAATCTTTTCTTGTAATAACATTTTGAAAATTTGAAGGGAACAAGTGCATTGTTAACAGTCAGGGAGGTAGCCAAATCCGGGGGACGATTGTAGGGGGGGGGGGTAACTTCGCTAGTCATAAGGACCGCTATTCATAAGGACCGCTACCCATAACGCGTGACTAAATGAATAGCGGTTTTGTACGAATAGCGGTCCTTCTGAATAGCGAGCAAAGACCAAAGACAAATTTTCTCGCTATTTATAAGGACGTCCATTCATAAAGACCACTATTCATAACTACTCATAAGGACCGCTATTCATAGCGCGTGTTAAATGAATAGCGGTTTTCTATGAATAGCGGTTCTTATGAATAGCGAGCGGACCAGGATTGTAGCACCGCGTTTGAAGGTACATTGAAGCGCAAGAGGTTGTTATGTACTGGAGCGAAGCGAACTGGTCTCAGCGAACCGTTATAAATGTTCTTATTCCAGTCGCTACGAGAATAATTCACCGAAGCGAGCGAAAGAAAGAGAAAGAAACAAAGACACACACACACACACACACGCACACGCACACACACACACACACACACACACACCCACACACACACACACACACACACACACACACGTACAAACAGAGCTCCGCATCGAGCGGGATGACCGAGGCCCGCAGCCAAAAAAATACACGCAATGTGTGTATGGTGGACACACAGTCTATGCATAGGGTATTACAGGCACAGTGTGTTTCGTTGAATAGCTGCAGCAAACTAAGAAGGCCTTGAACGAATCTGTGACACGCAGATTTAAAAAAATACTTTTTCGAATCGCGTTTTCATCCTTCATTTACGAATTTTTCCACAAGGCTTGTGAATCCTGATTTTTGGAAGAGATAAACTTTATTTATCTATCTTTCATTGACTGAAATTTGAACATTCCATGAGCGTTTTCTTTTCTTTTTTTTTTTGAAAGATATGTATATCAAAGCGGTGTAGGATTGTTATTCACTTTGTATGCGTCGATCCGCAGTCAGGAAGCGGTGAAAGGTCATGAATGATTCATTGAGGCCAATCGTCCCTTTTGTTGAAGACTCTGATCGTTCCCTAAAACTCGGTACTCTCCTGACTGGTTAAATCCATTGCTTAAAATCGCGAACATGTTTGTGTTTTGATGAAATCGAATTCCCATATTTTCGCGATCCGAAGCTCCAGTGATTATTTGAATGCTCATTGGGTGAAGTTCTGATTTGATTTGATTTGATTTGATTTATTTTCCGTTTCAAAATAATTATACATGATACATATCGATCAAATGATTAAACATAAAATAAGGTAGTAACTTTAATATATCAAACTAACATACAAATAATTACAAAGGGTACTAAGAAGAGTACAAAAAATAATTTACACAAATTTATTATTGACCTAACATATACAATGAAACTGAGGGGGCATGCTGAGAAAGCAATGCTTGTATGATGCATGCCCCAAATTTGAATTTGAATGCTCATTCTATCAAAATTGAATGCTTATTTTAGGCAATTGAAAGTCGATCTTAATGAACATTCAAATGCAAATGAAATCGAGCGAAAGTACATCAATTTGGCTGGTGTTTTGATGAATTTGATTGGGAAAAACAATAGTATATAAGGTAATAATTTTAACAAAAAACGTATTTTATGATCTTCTTTTGTAAATATAAAGACTGGGCAATAATTATAAAATTATGAGTAATTTCAAGAGGAAAAGTCACTTACTCTCTCGCCATATCCTCGGTGTGATATTTCCTCCAAGAAAGTGCAGTCGTATAAATTATATTATCTACGAATATGGGCCTGAATCCTTTTTAATGGAAGTTAAAGGCGCCCCCAGTGTAATATAAATGACTATCATCAATCGGCACATCACGTAGCATATGTTTCGAAACATGGTAATGATTGAAATATATGATTTAAAATGCATTTTCCACTGGGCCGTAATGAATAGATTCAGGGCTTTCATGTCCTTCCATGTCCTTAACCATTACCATAATTTGTTTTACTATTCGCAGTGTGGTTTCAACCTCTAACAAACGTTTCTAGCCCCAAGGTTTCCTCTGAAATGTATAGAAATAATGGCTGGCGACTAAAACATAAAAATTGGGCACTTTGGGCACATTTTATCTAAAATCAGTCGATGCCATCGTTTTCATTAAAGGGATTGATTAACTTTGCCCAGTATTGAAAAAAAACCCACTGTTCCAGCTAATGCTGTAATCATAATTGTAGTTAGAGGATTGCACACAATTCACTGGCATTTGAGCTGATTTTTGAATTTTTCACAAAGTTAATCAATCCCTTTAAATTAAATTTTTTAAACATAAAAATCCATGTTGAAAAAGGAGTAAACACCACTGCCCATCTGGACCCGTCTGTGTACCTAACTAAAAAGCCTAAGGTCTAATAAAAGCATTTGCATCATGGAGAGGACGAGGTATGGCAGCATCATCCTGTGTTAGTTGTCTTCTTGCTAGCGCTGGACTGTGCCTGCACCATTTTCCAACTCCAACTCCAAGATTCGGTTCTTCGAAGAAACTGGAATTGTCTTTCATCATAACGCGTTGTTTTCATATCAACCATTTTGTTCCACTTCACAGCAATGCCTATGTAATTTAAAGAATGCAATCCAATCCAATCCAATCAGGGTATTTATAAAGCGCTAATATCTAGTTGCCTAATCAAAGGCGCTGTTGAGACTGAAAAACTACCAAATGTCTGTTCATGATTCTAACTGGGAAAGACGAGAATATATGACTAGTTGTAAGCAATCTGAAATAGGTATGTCTTGAGTTGAGTTCTGAAAGTGGATAGCTGGTCACAGGAGCGAAGAATTTGAGGAAGACCGTTCCACAACCTCGATGCACAAGCAGTAAATGATCGATCACCTGGAAGAGAGCGTGTTCAAGGACTCTCAAGCACATATTTACCTGCAGATCTCAAATTAGTTGTAGGATTATAAGGGGTCAGCAAGTCTGAAATGTACACAGGGGCAGATCCGTTCTTCGAAGAGACTGGAATTGTCTTTCATCATAACGCGTTGTTTTCATATCACCCATTTTGTTCCACTTCACTTCACAGCAATGGCCAACTTCAGAAGACAATTCTACCGAGACCAGGAGGTATTTTAGACCATGGAATGACCGCTGAAATTCTCACTTTTCGTGGTCAGGGAGTTCGCCCCACCTAAATTCACCTTGTAATGTTACTCTAATGGCATATGTTGCCATTTGCACAAAGTACAAGTTCGTTGAAAAATGATTATTTTGTAGCAAAAAACTGAGCTCCATATCTTCTTGACCACATGGATTTCAGCCACAGAGTTTAGCACAACATTCCCACCACATGGTATGTGCTGTGTGTGTGCCTATGAGAGTTTGTGTGCTGTGTGTTTGTGTGTATTATGTGTATGGTGTATAGGGAAGTGCCAGGCTCCTTCACTTACTTTGAGCTGGCTGCAGAACAGCATGGCATGGCCAGTGCAAACTGCATGATAACACCTTTGTTTTTTATCTTTTGATTTATTTAGATTGGAGAGCTTAAAGATAAACTCTAGTTTTGGTAATGTTGAAAAAAAAGATGAAACAGATTCTGTTCAAATTTACACCAATTGTTAAGCAGTACAAATAAATCACTCTTGCCAAAGGAATTTGAAAGAAATTGTGTAACTGCTGAGAAATGAGCAAAAGAAAAGTCGATTTTTGTAACGGACGGGTCTTTTTCAAAACTCGTTCAAACGCACTGTTTGGCTCCCTCTGTTGACAAAAAGCCGATACAAATTGTCGGGATGGTCTCCGCGTGCGATTCAGTGGCGATTTTACCACCCTATGACCTCCGTACAGAAAAAGCCAAACATGTACATTGACCTATGACAATGACACGCACAGCGTACCGTCTATGCCATAGAGTTACATACACAGAACTCTATGGTCTATGCATGCCTGGTACACACAATCTCGACTTGTTTCCTTGCGCGATTGGCAGACCGAGTGTGCAGGAAAGTGTAACCATGGATTGTAGCTCCATGATCCATGGTGTAACTAGACTTCCATGCATGTGTGTATGTAACTCTATTATATTGCTTACTTTTCGATCTCGAGTTTGTATGTACAGGCGGAAAGTTGTATTTCGACGCCCTGACTGCTTTTGAATTATTTGGACGCAATACTAGTATTGCACCAAACTCTCTTCCACCTCCCTGATTGCATTGCATGTAACAGGGGTGGATGCAGAGGGGGGGGGGGGGGGGGAGTTTCCCCCTTAGCTTCCTGCGTGAAAGCTCGGACGTTTTAACAAATTTGAGAGGAACGGCTCGTAGCAAACAATTTTTTTTTAGGCGGAAAGTTATAGTTCGACGCCCTCGGACTGCTTTTCAATTACTTGGACGCAATATTGCACTCTATGTAACAGGGGTGGGTGCAGGGAGGGGGGAGTTTTTCCCCTCCCGCGCGAAGCCGCGAAAGCTATGACGTATTATAGCATATTTGAGAGAAAGATAACGACTCGTAGTACCTTTTTTTAGGCGGAAAGTTAGTTCGACGCCCGGACTGCTTTTCAATTATTTGGACGCAATACGGCACTGTATGAAACAGGGGTGGGTGCAGAGAGGGAGGAGTTTCCCCCTTCCCACGCGAAGTGCGAAAGCTCTGACGTTTTAGCAAATTTGAGAGAAAGATAACGGCTCGTAGAAAACATTTTTTTTTTAGGCGTAAAGTTATATTTCGACGCCCTGACTGCTTTTCAATTGTTTGGACGCAATACTATATAGTATTGCACCAGACTCTCTTCCACCCCCCTGATTGCACTGTATGTAACAGGGATGGATGCAGAGAGGGGGGAGTTTCCCCCTTCCTGAACGAAAGCTCCATGGGCGCAACCTTTTTGAATAACCTTTTTTTTTTTTTTGCTTGTCAGAGAATTTTTGAGGAAAACTAGACCCCAAAAATGTGGTAACCTATTTTTTTATTTATTATTATTTTTTTGCTTGTCAGAGAATTTGGGAGGAAAGCTAGACCCCAAAAATGTGATAACCTTTTTTTTTTTTTTTTTTTTTTTTTTTTTTTTTTTTTTTTTTTTTTTTTTTTTTGGGGGGGGGGGGGGTTGTCAGAAGTTTTCAGACTTTTTTCGGACAGGGTACAAAAGTTAAATCATGTGGTGACCCTCTCCCCCCCCGAATTTCAAAATGGATTTGCGCCACTGGAAAGCTCTGACGTTTTAACAAATTTGAGAGAAAGATAAGCAAACAATTTTTTTAGGCGGAAAGTTATAGTTCGACGCCCTGACTGCTTTTCAATTATTTGGACGCATTACGGCACTGTATGTAACAGGGATGGGTGCAGAGAGGGGGGAGTTTCCCCCTTCCCACGCGAAGCGCGAAAGCTCTGACGTATTAGCAAATTTGAGAGAAAGATAACGGCTCTTAGAAAACAATTTTCGTAGGCGGAAAGTTATAGTTCGACGCCCTGACTGCTTTTCAATTATTTGGACGCAATGCACTGTATGTAACCGGGTGGATGCAGGGAGGGGGTAGTTTTTTCCCACTTCCTGCGCGAAGCGCGAAAACTTTGACGTTTTAGCAAATTTTGAGAGAAAGATAATGGCTCGTAGAGCCTTTTGGGGCCTTTTTCCCTCTCACTTCCCCCGCCTTTTCGCTCTCGCCTTCCCCCCTTTTTTAGCGGCTGAATGGGGGGGGGGGGGCATGGCCCCCTTGTGCTCCCCTGTCTACGCCAGTAGTGACATGAAAGAACAAAAAAGTACTATACCTTTCATCCACTGGTTCATAGGCCTCGGACCAATGCGCATGCATGGGCAATAGAGTTACCAAAATTGCACTAACTACCGATATATAATGCTGGATATGAGCTCATGAATGTTCTCTGCCATCTGTGGTCATTACTAATTTATGCACCGTCAAGACACAGGTGGAAAGGGTTTTCCCAATACTAAGGGGAAAAGTCATTTTCATAAGGTGTTCACGAAACGCTTCCCTCACCATGCTCAGTGCACAGGGGCGTCGCTAGAACATTTTGAAGGGGGGGGGGGTGTGACACCCAAATTTGCCGACAAATTTTTAGGGTGCGACTCCCAAAATTTGCCGACAAAAATGTTGCACCCCCCCCTCAAAAAATAGAAAATCACAGATGTAGAGATCTTGGTCAAACAGGCCCATTTTTACAAGAAGGGGGCTGACGCCTTTTGCCCGAATATCAACTGTTCTTAGAGAAAATGTACAGAAGTTACATACAGAAGTTACATGATTATCTCGGAACCTCGCTGCCCAAATATGTGAATATTCTTTCTCCTCGTTGCCCAAATATGAACTTGAAATTTTTTTGAACTTTTCGTACTGAAAATGTACAGAAGTACATAATTATCTGGGAACCTCGCTGCCCAAATAATTATGTGGATATTCTGGCACCTCACTTTGCTGCCCGAATAATGTGGTGGTTCCCAGAATATCGGAACTTTTCCGAAGGGGAACGCCTTTTGCCCGAATATCAAATTTTCAATTTCGATTTTTTTTTTTTTTTTTTTTTGAACTGTTCTTAGAGAAAATGTACAGAAGTTACATACAGAAGTTACATGATTATCTCGGAACCTCGCTGCGCTGCCCAAATATGTGAATATTCTTTCTCCTCGTTGCCCAAATATGAAGTCGTTATTGCCCGAATATCCTCGGGGGGGGGGGGGGCTGCAGGCTACTGCCGAAGGGGGACGCCTTTTGCCCGAATATTAAATTTTCAGTGTTTTTGCGAGCGAGCGAGCGAGCGGGCAAAAAAAAATAGGCAAGTTTTTCCTTCTTTTTCTTTCCTAGATCCTTCCCTTTTCATTTCTTTTTTTTTTTCTTTCTGTTTTTGTTTTCATTTCCTTTCCCGTTTCTTTTTTCTTTTCTTTTTTCTTCTTTCTCTTTTCTCCTTTTCCCTTTCCTCTTCCCTTCCCCTCCCCTTCCTTTTCTTTTTTGCCGACAGAATTGGCGCATTTGCCGACAGCAATTTTGAGTGGGGGGGGGGGTGACACCCCCCCCCCCCTCTAGCGACGACCCTGTCAGTGAAAGTGGACTCTTCGATTTCATAATGAGATGTCCGTATATATTTGGGGTCGACATTATTGTAACAAGCTAATTCCAAAGCGATGCATTATTTGGATATGTATGAACCAATGTTACAAAATACAACCATATTGCGTAATTTTGGACATTTTTAGATACCAGCATGGATTTTAGACTAGGTATGGTTTCCCAGCGTCTTACTAACTTTGAACATTAGTTCATTTCTTGCTATTATATCACCAAAATCACGAAATCTCGAGCTCGGGAATTATTCAGTTTCTGTTTAGTATCACTTTCCATAAAAACAAATTACAAACATGACGCGAAGTTTATTTATTTATTTACTTATTTTTATTTTGCCAGTCTACGATGATGGGCAAAAGCATGCAATCAGTGGCGGATCCAGGAATTTGAAATAGGGGGGGGGGCGCCAGAGGCGAGGGAGCGGAGGGTGTGCATGGGGGTATCCCCCTCCCACGATAAAAATCACAACACAGAAAAATTAAAGGGGAGCGCGCCCTTGGCGCCCCTGCCTAGATCCGCCACTGACTGCATTATATATTTAATTTCATATCAATAGCGCATGGTCTATCATGCACTTCTCTGGTTTGTGTGCACATCCCAAGTGTAGGTTTGATTCACCTTGGTCCAAGGGGAAGACATGCACGTGGGATAATAATAGTAGAATATTTATTTTGTAATCAAAATACAGTGTAGACCTACAATATGAATGGTATATTTTGGTCACTACATAATACACCTGCAGTGGGCGTGCCGAGGGGTATGCGCCTCCACTGCGGGGACTTGAAAAAAATTACCCTCAACAAATATCACATTTCAGAGCATGGAGAGTGATTTTATAATTCTTAATTTTGGTCATCATTATGAAAATCAAAAGGAAAAATTATGACGTTGTTGATGGTAATCATATGAATAATAATCATCACCGCCATTATCATTATCACCATCATCCTCATTTTTCTCCTTAAATCCAGAGGCGTCTCCCCCCCCCCCCCCCACACTCAAAGTTGCTGTCGGCAAATGCGCCACCTCTGTTGGCAAAAAAGAAAAGGAGAGGTAAGGGAGAGGGAAGGGGAAAGGGAAAAGGAGAAAAGAGAAAGGAGAAGACAAAAAAAGAAAAGAAAAGGGAAACGAAAGGAAACAACAACAGAAAGAAAACAAAGAAAGGAAAAGGGAAGGAAAAAAAAAGGAAAAACTTTTTTTTTTTTGCTCGCTTGCTCGCTCGCAAAAACACTGGAAATTTAATATTAGGGCAAAAAGCGTCCCCCTTCGGCAGTAGCCTGCAGCCCCCCCCCCCCCCCCCCGAGGATTTTCATAGTTCCGATATTCGGACAATAACGACTTCATATTTGGGCAACGAGGAGAAAGAATATTCACATATTTTATTTTGGGCAGCGAGGTTCCGAGATAATTATGTAACTTCTGGATGTAACTTCTGTACATTTTCTTTACGAAAAATTAAAAATAGAAATGTTGCTCGCTCGCTCGCAAAAATTTAGGGATTGCAAATTTGATATTCGGGCAAAAGGCGTCCCCCTTCGGCAGTAGCTTGCAGCCCCCCCCCCCCCCCCCCCTCGGGGATTTTAAAAGTTCCGATATTCGGGCAACCACCACTTTATATTCGGGCAGCGAGGAGAAAGAATATTCACATATTTGGGCAGCGAGGTTCCGAGATAATTATGTAACTTCTAACTTCTGTACATTTTCTCTACGAAAAGTAAAAAAAAAAATCGAAGTGAAAATTTGATATTCGGGCAAAAGGCGTCCCCCTTCGGCAAAGTTCCGATATTCGGTTAACCACCACATTATTCGGGCAGCAAAGTGAGGTGCCAGAATATCCACATAATCATTTGGGCAGCGAGATTCCCAGATAATTATGTAACTTCTGTACATTTTCAGTACGAAAAGTTCAAAAAAATTGTCGGCAAATTTGGGAGTCGCACCCTAAATTAGAAAATTAGAAATTGAAAAGTAGATATTCGGGCAAAAGGAGTCAGCCCCCTCCTTTGCATTTTTGTCGGCACATTTGGGAGTCGCACCCTAAAAATTTGTCGGCAAATTTGGGTGTCACACCCCCCCCCCTCCCATTCAAAATGTTCTAGCGACGCCCCTGCTTAAATCATTATGATTCATTATTTTATTACTAGTATATGCCTCTTTCTGACAGGTTGGAATTGGGGAATGATGATACAGGCCACTCCCGCCCCCTCCCCTTGATCGATACCCATGTTAGCTAACGGGTCAAATCACTGGATCCTCGATCCTCGTGTTTTCCAGAAAGCGATGTACGCGGATAATGTACACAGTACAGGCCTGATTGATACATAGCCCCGTCCCCTCCCAATCTGCGAACTGTATTTACGCCAACGAAATACAGTCTCACTTTGTTACGATGTCAGGAAAAACTTAATCCATTTTGGGCCTTTTTTAAATTTAAGTCGTCCGAAGAGTCACGAATACCAAGAACATTTTCAATGATATAAACTATATATAGCATACAGTCCATTGTTGTTGTTGTTTTAATTTTTTTTGATGCAACAGCTGGCATTGTGCAGTACATTGTGTACTAAATTTTGTAATACACCGTCTCTAGCTAATAATATAAGAAAGTATAGAACATTTTTTTTTTCCTTTTTCCCCTTTTGGTAGGGAATACAACAGTTCATACCCTGAAAATTGTACTCTAAATACAACGAAGCTCTGCCTTACAAAGTATTATTTAGGCCATTATTTTCATTATAAAAAATATAATTATTAACATTATTGTTGTTATCATCTTTATCATTATTATTATTATTATTATTATTATTATTATTATTACTGTTATTATTATCATATTCTATTTTGATTAATATTATCAACTATTTTTATAATAGACCTATCGTTACTTCTTTCCTTTTATTGTTAATATTATTTTTTCAGAAAATAATCGAATCATCTTCCAAATCACCTCTGGTGGATAAGAAGGGCTACATGAGCCCTGAGGGTACCGCCAGATAATGGATATCTAGTAGAATATATAGAAAAATGTCACGACATTTTCAGATGAAGATTAGATAACTTATCGAGGTTTTTTATCAAGCTAATTTGTAACTGATCCGTAAAGAGTACATGACAAAAGACAATATTTTTTCAGATTTGCAAACAAACCTATTTTTGTAGCGATATTCCCATTTACATAAAGCCAATAAGAAACGATCCATAAACCGTGCCCTCACCTGACACTGCCTGAGTAAACATTGGAGGGAACTATCCTGAAGCAGTTACCTTAGGGGCGACGCTACGGGGGAAGCACCCCTAAGCATCTTTCAAAAGAAGACTCCCGTTGCTTCGCGCAAAATCGACATTGCCGCTAACCATCTTGCCCCCTACTATCGAAATACACTGACATAGCCCTTGAAGGGTTATAAGGTTCATCGATCCATCATAACCCTTTCACCTAAATAACTATCTTTAATGGGATATTTTGGTCAATTTATTTGGGCGTTTAGGGGATGGAGGGGCGTATATAAAATTATATTATATATAATTATACACTGATCGCAATGCAGCAAAATTTATTGGCAATGGAGGGGGCAAAAATACTCCCCCTCTCACGCCCAATGATGTAAGCAGTCATTTGCCCCCTTGCCATGGTGCCAATGACAGATGATAGACAGGAGTTTTATAATGATAAGAAAGATTGCGTCTGTTAATATACGAGGGAGCGCAGCGACCGAGTGAGAAAACTTAGATTTTTTTTTAATGCTGAAAGTTTGCATTTTGGAGCATACGTATTTTGTAATGCAAAATTATTGCTTTTAATTTTCTTTTTTTCCTTGCCAATGGGGCCCATTGAGAGCTAAAATCGATTTTACCCCTCCCCCCGCTTGAATGATGGGGGGGGGGGCAACTGCCCCCTATGCCCCCCCCCCCCACCCGTGTTTCCGGCGCCTATGATGGCCAGATGCATGAATTCAGTAAGTAGATCTTTCTTGTTGAAGGTTGGTTCCATCATGGTTCGATCAATCCTGACAAATTTGGTTATTAAAATCCCAGTTATGCCAATTTCGACAAGTAAAAATGAAATTTAAAAAATATCGGTCCCAGGTCTCCCGGCGGGCCACACAGCATTGTGAACATGCCGGCCAGGCGAAGTAAGAACTAAATTACAGCCAACAGTGCACGCGAACGAAATTGGAAAAAAAGAGTAAATTATGCCAGCAGTTGTATTTGTAAGAGTGAGAGAGAGATGGAGATGGAGAGAGAGATGGAGAGAGAGAGAGAGAGAGAGAGAGAGAGAGAGAGAGAGCGAGAGAGAGAGAAAGAGAAAGGGGTCGGAGAGGGGAAAAGAAGGTGGGGGAATAGGCGCGCGAATATAGGCCTTTTGCTGCTTGAAGTTACTGTGCAAGCACGACATGTACTGCACTGCAGTGGGCTTGTTCTATCATATCGGCAGCTGTCCAGATACTGTACGTGTATACACATGTACAGGAGATAAATAAGGTATGTTGTTTATTGAAAGTCACCAAAAGAAACACCTTACCACTATCGACATCATTTTGGGGTAGTTTTTCTATTGTTCAGCATTTTGTTGTTCGCAAATTGTCTGGCGAAAGCGATTACACTTCTTTTACCCATAATATAATACAGCCACTACTCGGCGGTTGCGTTATAGCTTGCAGCTAGCTAGCTAGCTATGCATGCTCCCGTCGAGCTCCGCTAGCTAGCTGGGCGGCGACGAGGGATCGGAACAGCGAGTGTCGTTTGCTGGCACCGTAGAGACATACGCACGTACAGCTGCAGTTGTAGCAGCTAGCAGACAGCTCATCCCACTGGGCGAGAATTGGGCGATTTTCCGAAACAAATCCACCGTCGGTTTTCGTTCAACCGAGAGAGGGCGTAGGACCGTTACGCGTTTCAAACAAGTCACTCGACAATTTCGGTCTCGAAAAGGGTATAAGTTGATGGTTGATTTGACACCCGATTTATTCAAAATGTCTCAAAATTATGGAAAATTATTGGTTACATTTGATATTGTAGTGTTCATCAAAGCTTTTATGATCGTTAATCACCAGTTTTGTTGTCATCCGAATCTTTTCCCACTCCTATAATTTATCTTTAAGTTTATTATAAAATAGAGGAAGGAAGAGAAAGGATTGAACCTTTTGTGAGGGAAAAGTGATAAAATGTTTATCAACAGCTGTATTTTAGGGGCCAGTATCAAAGACAATGCAGATAGTGTAGTCTGCAACGGATAATGTAGTCTGCTACCTATTGTGAACACACAGAGTAACTGTAATAGCAAGTATTAAAGGGAAGATTCACAGCATTCTTGTAGCATTCTTGTACCTTACTGCTCATGAATAGGAAAATCTGCTACACATTAATTCAATCAGTGAAGAAAAAGTGAGAGTATGACGCCTCTGATATTCACACAAGATGAAAGAAAACAAACAGCTTCGTGTTACTCAGAAGTGACAGATAAGTGAATGAGTTCAATTCTTTGTCAGTCATAAAGGCCAAGTAAAACACTAAAAACTGTTAACAAGTTTAATGTGGAAATTTACACGAAACTCCTCTAAAATTCATTTTCCTAATCAAGAGATGTGAGATATTATTTTTCTGTGATGGCACAGAATGCAAGATTGTGCCTCATGTTGAGGACATCACATGCACACTGCTCGCAGCAGACACTTTGAGATTCAGCACTCTAAATTACCTGAGATCGATTTTGGTAGGTTTGCATTAATTTACCTATTTAGGCAGTTATTACAATATATACATTTTATGTCTTGGAAATATTCATATATGGGTTATGCAATTGCAAACACAATATACTTCTTTAAAGACCTACTAATTTTTCAACTGCTATATTATGAGTTTTATCCATTACAGAGTGGACTGTGCATGAATTTGCGTAACTGGAATTAACTATTACATCTATAGGGTTTGGAAATTTCCTACTTGGCAACAATCATAGGCCTATATACATTGCATTTTTCACTAAAAGTTACTCTTAGCACATGTGACCAGGCACCACAAAACTACCAAAAAGTCGCACTGTGTAATTTCAGTTAGAGCTCAATCAATGTGTTTATGGTTGGCATGGTCAAATTTTAGTTTGGGGTATTTCCTGAAAGAGTATATTTTTTTCTAAGTAATCTAAAAAATTGGAGCCACCAACAAGCTAAAAGTGGTATTTTTGACAGTTTTTTATTAGACGTATGTTTGTCTTCTGTGGATTTTGTTGTATTACTTTTCTTTTGACGACCCTGAATATTTGTCTCATTTTGATCTCCCATAACTTTAAAACAGAGTAATTTCTTGCATTGATATTTGTGCATTAATGAACAGGATGTCCCTAATTAGTATGCCAAGTTTTAGGACAATCTGATAATCCCTTTATAGAAATTTCTTTTGAGTTCTAATCCTACTTTTGTAACACTAGCACAACGCCTTGCAAGTCAGAGTGCTTCAATAGACTGCAAACTTTAAACCCTTATTTCTCAGATGTAACATTCTGTGGGACTGGGCATTCTACTCTTTGTACAGTGGGTTAGAAACATCCAATGCTAATGGGTTATATATAATTTTAAAGCTGAGAATCTCCTCTTTCAGAATCAGACCTTAACTAAAAATCCATATCTGGCGACTTTTTGGTGGTTGTGTGGTGCCTGGTCACATATTGCATTTCAGGTGATTTGATATAGTGTTTGCAGTTCAGTCAAATACACTGATTACCATATTGATGCCTAATTTACATAAATAGGCACCAATATCATAAAAGGTATACACATTTATTGCTTAGAAATATTGAAATTCAGATGATGCAGTCCGAAATAGAACTGAATACTAACTTTTCATTCATATGATACTGAACTGTTCGGTGCAATACAGTATTAAACAATGGGGTTTGCATTAATATGCATAATTAAGCCTCATTATATGGTGACAAACTGCTAGTTTCAAAGCTTGACAACAATCATGTTTACAGTCAGCACCCATAGTTATCTTAAACTATAGCCGTTCATATGATCTGATATAGGAATTTTCAGTTGAGTAGCCACAATAACGGATTTGCATATTGATGCAAATTTGCATAATTAAGCATCAATATTTCTCATACATGTAATTAAAAATCATTGTCTTAAAATAATTGCACATTTATTGCTTGGAATATTAGCATTCAGATTCTGCAATCGAAATTATCCTTAAATACCATCTTTTGATTGAGAGCACACTTATCTTTGTCAATTATGGTTATAAACAATATAGTTTGCATAATTAGGCCACATTACGGTGGTAAATTGCCACTTCCAACCATCGCAACATTCATATTTAGATTAAGCACCTTAAGTTTAATTAAAATATCAGCATTCATGCAGTTTAATATAGACATTTTTCATTTTGAAAAAAGCTGAAATAGTGGATTTGCTTACCGATGAATAATTTGCATAACTAGGCATCAGTATTTCACATAATTAGGAATCAATATCATGAAATATTTGCACATTTCAGGCTTGAAATATTCACATTCAGATTATACAGTCCAAATAATCTTTAAGTATATTTTTACATTAAGAGCACACCGTTGTTTGTAAATTATTGTATAAGTAATGAATATTGCATAAATTTGCATAATCAGGCCACATTACAGTGATTAATTGCCACTTCTAAGATTTACAACATTCATATTTAGAGTAGGCACCCAAAGTTACCCTTGAATATCACCTTTCATGTGATTTGATATTAGCATTATTAGTTAAATAGCCCCCAAAATGGATTTGCATATTGAAACCTGATTTGCATAATCAGGCATCATTGCTACAAAAAAATATACATATATGGTTTAGAAATATTCACATTCAGATGATGCAGTCCAGATTATCCTGAAAAATATTTTTTATTAATACGATACCAGTGTTCTGTGTATTATAGTTTAAACAATGAATTATGCATAACCTTGCATAATTAGACCTCATTAGAGTGATAACGTTCAAGTTTCCAGTCAGTCCGTAGCCCGTGCGAAAAGCGCTTCTTTTGCGGAACTCGTATTCATTGCGGAGCGATGAATATGAATATTCATGAGCAGAAGGGTATGGTAGAAAGCTGCCAATTACTTCGCTGTTTCTGAACGGATTTTTACGATTTTTTTCACAAATGAAAGAGGAATAATAATTCTACCAATTTCCACTTCAAACTTAGCAGTTTGACTTAGAAGACTTTTTAAAATCAATAGACCATTTATGAGTGAAAATGAATGATGTAATCTTGACGAAAAAGGGTGAAAAAATATAGGTCACATATCTTGCTGCAAGAAATTTCTTAGATCATTAGAATTGTGAAAGAGTACTCTTTCAGAACTGACCCAAAAACGGAGGATTTAGCTTTTATACCAGTCAGGAGTTCGGCAAATTCAAGCACGGTACAGGTTATTTCCCATCCAATGTAAGATCGTGCCGAATGACGAAACATGATTGGTCCGCTCACCATGCACGTCCCACAAAGCGTCGTCTGCTAGATACGACCATGAAGCTATAGCTTCATGATACGACCGAACAAATTTAGTACATGTACTATATCATGTCCATCCACTCATACACGTACACCATGGATATGCTATATCCACGCGTACACACATACGTATGACCTAGTACATGTACCAGAGTCTAGCACAGCCCATTTGTAAACTTATTTGATACACATTTACAACTTTGTACATGTAAAGTACAATAGTGTACCCTTAGCCCCGGCCCTGCATTGCTGTTCCTGTCTGTACTTTAGCGGTGAATATTCCCCGATATTTCATTTATAAGGAAAGAGAATTTTATTTCTTTTTAACTTCATTTTCATCTTGGAAACCTAAATTTTGTCGGAGGTAAACTTAAAAAGACCTGAAATCAGGTTAGTTGGCGAATGTTGATAAATTATATCCTCCTTACATTGATTTTGGTGTACCTTTTACGCTGTTGCAGCAAAGAATATTCGACCGGACTGAAGTCACTAACCACAGCAGCGACTGGGTGCATGCCACCCCGTTACACCCGGGGTAGCGTAGCGGACGTTCTCCCCCTCAGTGGCTATCACGGGGTATTTTGTGCGGAAAATGGTTGAAATAAAGCCATATTTTCTTCGACAAATACATTTTGCTGCAAAATTGTTTTGAGTTCATTGTCTGCGCCAACAATCCAACTCAGCGATCATCTACATCACTTAGATTTTAAAAGTCTATACCAGTCAGGAGTTCGGAGGAAGCAATTAAAGCCTAAAATTGCTCCCCAAAAAGTCAGAAATTTCATCATTTTTAGACAGGAAAAAAGATATCCAAATCCGAACGAATATAATCATGTTATATACCAAAATGAATAGCAAAATGTCACGGAGAAGGACCTCTACCATAGCCCATCAATTTCTGCATTGTTTTCGATTGAGAGATACCTTCTTAACCCCTTGCAAATATCACGATATCTCGTTTCGCGAGACTCAATATCCAGTGAAGAGGAAATCTCCGCAAGGATCGGCATTTTGGCTCATTAACGCACGGGCTGCGGCTGACTGTTTCAGGCTTGGCAACACTCATATTTGAATTCAGCACAAAAAAGTACCTTCGTCTCCAACTTTTCAGGTGGGGCGAAAATGTGGACCACGAAAATGAAAAACGGAGCCTCTTTTTCCATGTCATCCCATGGTCTATTTTGGCCACTGCAGTGTAGACATTGTGTAGACATTATTCCACCCACTAGCCACTAGCGTACCCAAGGGGGGGGGGGGGCAGAGTGCCCCCCCCCCTGACAACTTTTGACAGGAAAAAAAAAATTCCTTTTTTTTTTTTTTCTTGCTTGTCAGGGAATCATGGAGCAAAACGTGTGATACCCCCCCCCCCCCCCACACACACACACACTGAGCGAGTTTTGGAGGGCTGGCGAGAAGGAAAAAATACGGGTCTCCCTCCAAGCAGAATTTGACAGTTGACAAAATTTGCTCCCCCTCTAAAAAATCCTGGGTACGCCACTGATTCCACCTCTGGGTCACTACGTCATTCTTGCTTGTTTTCCAGTGGCAAGTGCTTGATCGTAGACAAGAATCTGTGTGATATACGTGGTACTGATGAATAGTATGATGGTTTGTCGGAGTGATTGGCATTCACAACACGGAAGGACACAAGTTCATAACATGCTATGGAAAATCTATTGGAAAGTTCTTGAGGGAGATACTCAATCCTCTTATTTACGTATTTCCTCTCCATGCAACCACATGAGACCTTCGAAACAATCAAAGGAAGATTTACATGCAATTAAGAATTGAGCAGCAAGGAGAGAGGAGAGAAAATGTGATGACTATAGTCTGAAGCACTCAATCCTACCTCCTGCCGTATGTACTGCACTATCTACGAATATAACAAATCATTGACGTGACAGTTAGTAAACTAACACTTTCATTAAAACAAGAAAATCCCTACTGAATTATCAAATGTAACCACTGATTCTCGGCAAGACAACTTGATTGAAAGAAAAAAAAAAAAAAAAAAGGAGGAGTCATGACAAAACCCTTTATCATTTAAATATGCGAATTATGCTAATTTTCCTGCCTGAAGATCAACCAGTACCGATACGTTATAATCTCTATTGGTTTGCACGTTATAACTAATGTGCTGTCACTTATACCTATCCCTCACTACAGCATAGTGCTAAAATATTTAGCACTGGTTCGTTACAGTATTTACCAGTCTTTTTCAAGAGTGGTGCCTGTAGTTTTGTTCACTACAAAGAAATCACACTGACATTGAATTTCACCGGCTTGTCATTGGTTGCCTTGCGTCACTCGTTGCTCACGAGTGAAAATAATTCAGTCTGCATATGACATCGAGCGGAACACGGGCTCACTCTGTCAGTGAGACGGCTGATGAAGGAATATAAGTCAGCATGCTCACTCAAACGGGAGTGTTTTACCACTCCATGAGAAGTGAAAATTCATTCACTCGTAATGTAGAGTGACAGATTCACTCCTTTACATTTAGAGAGTAAAATGTATTATGATGTTAAATAAAGAAAGTATAAAATGGGTGAATAAATGTACGATATCATTTCCTTATATTCATATTATGTAACATTTCGGTGTAATGTAGAATTATTGTAATTATCAGTAAAATATGTATAATGAGAGAGAAATGGAATTATCTGACATACTTTCTACTTTTGGGGGAAAAAAAATTCCGGTAAACAAGGTGTTCACCATAGCCTTTGTTATTTCCCTTTTTCTTCATTTCACTCGAGCGGTATTGCTGGATGTGAATGCAATATGTTTCGATATGAGTATGCTTGTTGTACACATTTATCTAATAATATAATATATGATATTCACTGCTGTGAATCGTAAATAAGAAATGGAATTGACGCTTTCCCGATCTCTGGTCGTCATTTAAATACTCTTTAGAGTGGGATCTACCAAAACGCTATTGTAGTATTAATGCAAAATGTAGTATTACCTCTCTTGAAGGTCTCTTTATATTTTCAAGACATAAAGATAATAATAATAATAATAATAATAATAATAATAATAATAATAATAATAATAATAGTAATTATAATAATAATAATAATAATAATAATAATAATAATAATAATAATAATAATAATACTAATACTACTATAATATGTTCCTTTTATACACAGTAAAAAATATTTTAAACAACTCTTCAAAATTTTTAAACAACGCTGTTTAAGCCGGTCACTCTAACAACTGTTGTGTAAAATGTTAAACAAGTACGGTTGTTTAAACTTTAAACAGCCTGTTGTTTAAAATTTTAAACAATTTTTTTTAAACAACGGCTTTTAAACAGCTAGGTTGTTTAAATTATGTTGTTTAAACACACACAGTTGTTTAAAACTTTTACACAACTATTGTTTAAAATATTTGTTGTTTAAAAAAAAATTGTTTAAAGCATCTAAGTTGTTTAAATTAAGTTGTTTAAAACTTTTTGCACAAATGTTGTTTAAAAAAATACATTCAAAGTTAATTGTTCAAAATAATTGTTTCAAACATTATAGGGCCTACAGATGTGTTTAAGCATACACGGTTGTTTAAGGCTGTTGTACACAAATGAGTTCCAAATGCCAGAGCTGATTGATACGTTCAGAGGTAAGCCTTTAGACTAAATATATTGTAATCTGATCGAGTTTATACTCAAGACATATTTGTGTTGCGGTGAAATCTACATGATGTCTAGATCTAGACCACATCCACAAAATAACTTATGTAGACCTGGAACTTTGCAGCGCAGCGCAGTTTAAGTTATTTGCACACAGTATACCGGACCCACGCGCGCGTTCACTGTGTGCAGCTTAAACTGCGCTGCGCTACGCTGGAAGGGCGACTTGCAAAGTTGCAGGTCTAAATCATAATTAATTATGTGACTGTGGCTTAGATCTAGATATCATGTAAATGTCATGGCAGCACAAATATGTCTTGAGTATAAACTCGATCAGATTACAATATATTTAGTCTAAATGCTTACCTCTGAATGTATCAATCAGCTCCGGCATTCGGAACTTCTGCAACATGTCAACCACAAAGTCCTCCGCCATGATCCATGAAGCCCGGCCGTGTTTGGCGGAGAAGGAAACCCGTCTAGCGCAAATTTTCAATCTTTTTAAACAACGTTGTTTAAAAGATTATTCTACAATATCATTGATGTCTTAAACAGCAGTTGTTTAAAATACAGGGTCCGTTTTTTAAACAACGTTGTTTAAAATTTAAACAACACAATTTTAAACAGCGAAATTTTAAACAGCGTTTTTGCTGTGTACAGCGCACTAAATGAATACTTCGATGCACCTTACAAGTGCTTACCTTGGTAAATGGGTTTCAAGCCTGCACTTCATAAGTATGCACCATCTCCACTTCTTAGGGACCACTGTTCACATGCGTGCATGTAGGGCAAAACACAGACATGTGGAACTGTTTTATAGATAAATATTTCTATTATCATTCAACTGTTTTATAGATATAAATATTTCTATTATCATTCAACTGTAATTTTTCATATTTCTATGAATATTCGTCGTATTTTGAAAAAAACAAAATGTAGTTTGGGTTGGGCTTGCATCGTCTCGAATGGACAATTAGAACGTTTGCGGCAATTGAACTGGTGAAGATGGTTGAACTCAGGTGGTGGTGGTTGTGGATGGCGGGGAAGGTGAATGTGGAGGAAAAAGGGGGTGGGGCACCTAACCTTTGATCTCGTCTCCGTAATTACCTATGTAGGATATGTAAACGCCTCTGCTGCAATGTGTATTCACTTACACAGCAAAAACGCTGTTTAAAATTTCGCTGTTTAAAATTGTGTTGTTTAAATTTTAAGCAATATTGTTTAAAAGATGGACCTTGTCTTTTAAAAAAAAGCTGTTTAAGGCATCAATGCATTGTAGATCGGCTGCGAACTGGGGTTGGAAGATTCAACGCTAATATGTACCGTTGGGGACTTCGGCAATCACCGGCATGCATCTGTGGTGCAGATGAGCAGACGGCAGACCATATCATCTACAACTGCCCTGTTCTCCAACCCCCTGACGGGATGACTGATCTGTCAAGCCCAAAGGATGCACAAGTCAACTGGCTTACTCAGCTTCAAGAAATAGCTTGACATATAATACTGCTACCTCATACGAAAGAAGAATGCATTGTAGAACAATCTTTTAAACAACGTTGTTTAAAAAGATTGAAAATTCGCGTTAGACAGGTTACCTTGTCCGCCAAACACGGCCGGTTTCATCATGGCGCATGACTTTGTGGTTGACATGTTTGCAGAACTGATTGATACATTCAGAGGTAAGCATTTAGACTAAATATATTGTAATCTGATCGAGTTCATACTCGAGACATATTTTTGCTGCCATGATGTCTAGATCTAAGCCACAGTCACATAATCAATTATGATCTAGGCCTAGACCTGCAACTTTGCAAGTCGCCCTTCCAGCGCAGCGCAGTCTAAGTTGCACACAGTGAACGCGCGTGGGTCCGGTATACTGTATGTGCAACTATTTTAAACTGCGCTGCGCTGCAAAGTTACATCATAATTTATTTTGTAAATGTTGTCTAGATCTAGACATCATATAGATGTCACGGCAGCACAAATATGTCTGGAGTATAAACTCGATCAGATTACAATATGTTTAGTCTAAATGTTTACCTCTGAACGTATTAGTCAGCTCTGGCATTTGGAACTTACTTGTGTACAACGCCTTAAACAACCGTGTATGTTTAAACACATCTGTATAGTGTTTTAAACAGTTACTTTGAACAACAACTTTGAATGTTTTTTATAAACAATAGCTGTGAAAAAAAATTAAACAACTTAATTTAAACAACCTAGATGCTTTAAACAATTATTTTAAACAACAAATTTTTAAAACAATACTTGTGATACTTGTGTTTAAACAACTTAATTTAAACAACCTAGTTGTTTAAAAGCTGTTGTTTAAAAAATTGTTTAAAATTTTAAACAAGAGGCTGTTTAAAGTTTAAACAACCTTGGTCGTTGAACAGTTTAAACAATAGTTGTTAGAGTGACCGGCTTAAAAAACGTTGTTTAAAAATTTTGAACAGTCGTTTAAAATATCTTTTACTGTGTACTCTAAAGTAGCATAATCTGTCGGAATTATGATAAAGTATCACACTTTTACGTAGCGAAGATTGTCCCGAATGTGCAAGTAGTGGACTAGTGGACCAATCTATCTCGAAATGCTTGTAATAATGGGAATAGAGGTGTAACCCATACAATGGCACGCTTCCCACATTTTTGGAAAGTAAAACAGGGGTCAATATTACATTTGAAGAGCCACAGTAGAACTAAATGTAGTACTACTTCACATTTTCATTAATGTCACTTTGTTTCGTATAAAGACAGATATTTGGATCATTTGAATAACAATTACAAATTACTGCTTTGTCGTATGTTTGCTCGTCTAATATTATTCAGGCACATGTACATCTATACAAAATCTTCATATCTCTATATATCCAGTAGATCCGGGGTTAGCACATAGCAATTGGAAGTCGCAGACAAGCGAAAAAGACCCTCCCCCCCCCCCCAAAAAAAAAAAAAAAAAAGAAAAGAAAAAAAAACAGAAAAAAAAACGAAACACACACACACACACACACACACAAACAAAACACTGTAAAGTGTACCCATTTTACACAGGCATGAACTTGGCCGGGGAGGGAGGGGGTGGGGAAAAGGACGTGCCCCTGGCCCCCTTGTTCCCCTTGGTCGATCCTGGTCGATACAACTTTTTAGAAGACTTTTTAGAAGACAGGGGATGTCATATTTTAACGGTACAAGTTCTGCATCAGTGGACACGCGCAGTGGCATATCAGCAGGAGGGGGAAGGGGCCACGGGCCCCTTGTGCCCTTTGAATCCGCCACAATTGTCATCCTGGTCGATACAACTTTTAAGAAGACTGAAGATGTTATTCTTTAACGGTAGAAGTTTCGCACCAGTGGACACGCGTAGTGGTGTATCAACAGGACAGGGTAGGAGGCACAGGCCCTGGGAAGCACTCGGAATAAAGCCTTCAAGAGGTAGAGAGAGAGTGAGAGAGAGAAAGGAGGAAAAAGATATGATCCTTGAGGATCCAATCTGCAGGGTAAAGTGCATTCGAAATTGATTTTTCAGGGATTAAAGGGCAAAAATCTCAGTTGCGATTTTAAAGGGCTGTAATTTTTTTGAGACAATAATGATCATCGGTTCTCTGCTCAATATTTTATGAATTTCATCAGCCTCTTGTGAAATGTTGCATCCCCAGTTAAGGATCACCTGTATAAAAATTCATCTGCAATGGTTAAACATTTGAAAGACATTTTAACTGTCGGTTTCCTTGCTAAATTCGTCTACTATATCTCTTCATGGATTTCGTTAGTTTTGCGTCCCATATAAGAAAACAATGTAAATTAAAAAAAAACGGTTTATTAGTGTACGAAACTTGAAAGTCGACAGCGAGATTATAGTGCAAAACAATTTCTATGGGAAACACGTATTAAATAGTGAATACTAGTTTTTGAGGGTTAAATCCCTTCCCCCCCCCCCCCGTCGCTTTGTTTCCTTGTTTGTAAAGTTATGTAGATAAATGTTGTTTTTGTGAGTGGAAGGGGGGGGGTGGTGGTGGCGTAATTTCATTGTTCACCCCAGGCGCAATAATGTATTTATTGAATTATGTAATATTGTTAATAAAATATTTGATATTTCAATGTGGGAAGAGAAATATTCCTCCTAACAGCAAAGAAGTGAGAGAAATATTAGTAGGAAATCAAGTTTAAGAAAAAAAAAAAAGGTATATCGTAACACCCTGTCATTACAATTAAAGAAATGGGAAGCTTTTGATGTCGGATGAAGGGAGGAGTCTTTTGGATGCGAAGTGCAATGGATAAAAAATGTTAATTAAGAACTATAAATGGATTTTACTTCCTTCCCTCCCAAGGGACATTGTTTTTGTTATGACATTGGTTGTCTGCAGATTATCACGCTTATTGCAAGTCACGCAGTGCTTACAGGAGCGATCAGGGATTGAGATTGGGAATGGGGGGGGGGGGGGGGCTGGAAGGGGTGAGGTACTGTGTTGGGATGTGCGGGTGTGTCTGTCTCTTTTTTTCTCTCTCTTTCTCTCTGATATTTCATTTTTCTTTTCTTTTCTTTTTCTCTCTCTCTTTTCTTTCTTTCTCCTTTTAATCCTTTATAATTTTTCTTTTTAAGTTGTGATTTTAAGTGAATTACAAGTACACATGGTACATGTATGTATACATTCTTTGTTTTTTCATGAATGTAATAATAATAATAATAATAATATGGATATTTATATAGCGCCGGTATCCGTCAAGTATGACGCTCATGGCGCTCTACAACAAAATAATTAAATTACACTAAAGAAGGAATGCAATATAGCATACATATCAAAATAATAATGTACAAGGAATTAATATCTTAAGCTAAAGTAGAAGAACACAGAGGCGTCGATTCGTTCGGTATAGACAAAGCATTGGAGGGGGAAGCATTGTTTGTGAACAATCCTCTGCCTCTCCAATGCTCCGTCCATTCAAACGAATCGACGCCTCTGCAAGAACAAAGTGAATGTTACATACATTCGGTCCAGTAGATTACATTATCATTTTTTAAGGGAACTGTCTAGAAAAAAAGGTGAGTATGAGAGCAGCTTTGAAATCGCTGAGGGCAGGTAGAGTACGGATGTGAAGTGGGAGCTTGTTCCAAAGAATTGGACCAACACGAGAGAAGGCTCTATCCCCCCCAGGAACTGCGTGTTTTAGGGACAACTAATAAAGAAGAATGAGACGAACGTAGATGTCTTATAGACTTATACTCAGAAATCAACTTCACGTTGTAAGAGGGAGCAGAGCCATGCAAGGAACGAAATACTAACAGCAACAACTTAAAAATTATTCTGTCACATACTGGGAGCCAGTGAAGGCTATTAAGAATGGGGGTGATGTGAGTTCTACGGGAAGAAATAATGACAATACGTGCGGTAGTATTTTGCAATTTCTGGAGTCGGACAATTTGTGTGTTAGGGAGCTGATATAGCATGGAATTACAAAAATCTAATCGCGAGGAAATAAGAGCATGTATACATTTATTTCTGATATTTATACAGAGTAGCACACTTTCAAAAATAGTGGTGGTCTTCCAAAAGGCCCTGTTAGGTAACAAAGCTATTAAGTGACAATATAAACTCATTACAATAACAAAACAAAATACAGAATATATTTACATGTGTTTACATAATATCTGGTATCCTCATAATAAATGGAAATTTTCAAAACTTATTGGTGCATTAAAAAAAAAAATCATCGATATATTTACATTCAGTAATTGGTTTTTAAATGAGATTAAAGGTCATCAAATACTTTTGACATCCCTAGTTAGTAATATTATGAAAGCTCATAATATGACTATATTTTGATATTAGATCAATATAAATCCCCACTTGGGATACCAAAAATGATAAGAGACATTATTGGGATTCAAATAATACACGTTGTACGTTACAGCATAATAATTGAGTATGTACAGTATAAATACCAATCAAAGCACCAATAACTATAATGAGTATGTCATTCATTCAGTTTCAAAAGCTTCATGTTATCAAAAAGTTTGTGAATAAACAAGTAAATTTTATAGAGTAATAATTTTGCCAGCAAACACTCGTTAATCAATATAAACGATGATCACTTAAACGTATTCTGCAGATAGCAGAACTTTCAAGTTATGTTTAAAACTGTTCAATGTTGGTTATTTCTTTTTGTATGTGTCCGTCCTAAATTTTGGAACACACAAGGCATCTTTTTCAGCTTGTCTTGTATTGTAACCATGTAATTAACTAACA
The DNA here is from genome assembly GCA_025618425.1 of Heliocidaris tuberculata. NCBI lineage: Eukaryota > Metazoa > Echinodermata > Echinoidea > Camarodonta > Echinometridae > Heliocidaris > Heliocidaris tuberculata. The sequence continues at coordinate 4,558,238 of CM046841.1, forward strand.
TGACTTAGATCTCTCTGTAAATATGTGGGTGCCATATCATGTAAACACTTATGCATCATCACTGCACGTATAAACTGGAAACGTGTCTGAATAGGCACCCATCCTAAACGCGTGAACATGTCACTAGAAGAAACATCAAATCCTTCTCCCAACACTACACGGGCAGTTCGTGTTTTAACCTTTTGTAATTGAATGGTTTGTCTTTGAAATCGTCCAAACCAGACCGAGGAGCAATAATGAAATCGAGGTAGAACAATGGCATTATAAAGAGTTTTTAAGAGATCGTGTAGGAACATAGCTTTTAGCACGATTAATCAAACTGATATTTTTTTTTTTTTTGCGTAGTTATTTGTTCAACATGTTCAGTCCAACGTAACTCTTCGTCAATCATAACACCCAGACATTTTGCCACTTTTACTACTTTCAAAATGCTTCCCTTTAGTGACAGTGATAGAAAAATCATTAACACTATTAACAACCGATCTTGATCCTACTGGCATGCCGTTCGTCTTGTCAGCATTAAGGACTAAACAGTTTTTAGTTACCCATGCAAATATATTTTCTGTACCTTTGGTTAATTTTTATTCTACTTTTTTAACGTTGCTTCCGCTGACTGTTGGAGTCGTGTCGTCAGCATACATATCAACAATGCCAACATCAATATATTCAGGCAAACTAATTATACATAAAGAAAACAGAAGTGGTCCTAAAATTGAACCTTGTGGGACTTCCATGATAACTTTTAAGGAACTAGATGTGGCCCTTTTAAAACAAACCGGCTGTCCTCGGTTGGAAAAATACGATTTAAACCACTGAACACTGTGATCAGAACAGCCAATGGCCTTTAATTTACATAACAGAATATCATGATTGACTGTATCAAATGCTTTGCGCAGATCAATAAAAGCAACACCTGTTAGATTATCGTTATCAATGTTGGAAAACCACTGATCTACAAGTTTCATTAGAGCTGTTGCAGTGCAAAGAAAGTAATTCCAGACTGGTTAGGACATAACATATCATTTTCGTCAAGAAAGTCAGAAAATTGATTGTGAACTGTTTTTTTCTAAGATTTTACTCACAACAGATAATACCGATATTGGTCTGTAATTACTTGGAGTGGACATATCACCAGTCTTGTATATTGGAATCACCCTTGCTTTTTTCCACCCTCTTGGTACATGTCATCTGGTAATGGATATATTGATAAGACATGTCAGAGAGTCCAAAATAATATATCATGTATATCTTGCCATTTTTAAAAGGCGACAGCTTACTCCATCTTCTGTAAATCGAATTCACATTCAGTATTAGTGAATTCATTGTGGTCTAAGATTACTTCAGAATGCTTTGGGATACCATTTGTTATATTACTAGCGAAATGCACTTATTATCTAGAATCCTGGTCCTATTCACTTCTATACTACATGGTAAGACCTGATTAGATTTAGGGATAATATGTTCGATACTCTACCACATCTTTCTGCTATTTCCTTTAGTATCATTCATTTGGGCATCGTGATAATTGTTTTCTTTATTCCTTCCTCAAAAGATGATTCACCTTGTTCTTGCTTAAGACCATACAATTCAAGCAAGAATTTTATTTTGTCTGCATTGCCGTCTCTTCTTTCACCTAAGACGTTACAGTTAAAGTCACCTAATATTGTACAACTAATATTATCTAATATCGCCCTTGCTAGCTTCTCAAAATAATCTGTTATCGAATTTGGTGGCCGATACTGGTCACAGGGAACCGTTATAAATGTTCTTATTCCAGTCGCTACGAGAATAATAGCGAGCGAAAGAGAGAGGGAGAGAGAGAGAGAGAGAGAGAGAAAAAAAAAAGAAATACACACGTACACACAGAGCTCCGCATCGAGCGGGATGGCGGAGGTCCGCACACAATAACATTTTTTTTTTTGTTTTTCAGTAATCTTTATTCAATTTCTGTATATAACATAACATTCGTCTTGAATGTATACAACAAATAACACTCGATGAAATCACTGAAACAAGGCATATACAACAAAAATATCATTGAATGAAATGTAATCATTAAAAAAAAAAAAAGACGAAGACAATGAATATCAAACTGTAAAACATAATTCATTCTTACTCTAGACTCCTTATTCTACCTACTTCCCTCCCCCCTCCCCCTCGTCCACCTACTTAACCCATATCACAGCATACAAACACCCCACCATCCACACAACACGCATACACACAAAAAAACACCCATACGCATCCACCTATTCATACTACATCATCTCAGGTTCCCTCCTTCAGTCCACATACCTGACTTGAATATTTTTATGTGTTCCCATTTTCGTAAATGCAAATGCAGTCTACCTGCTTTTGACGCTAGAGTTTTTTCATCCTCTATAAATTCCGAAATAATTTTTACTATCTTTTCTCTGGTTGGCAAGTTATTTTCTGACCTAGATTTGAAAATAGTATATTTCAACAAAATCATCAGACTATTTACACACTTAGATCTATCAGAATTACCCGTGATTCCCAAAAATATTTCTTGCCAATTCATATTTTTCAATTCAGCTATATCAAAATGTTCAATCACAAATTTCCATATCTGTTTAACCTTGTCACACTGCAAAAATAAATGCGAATATGTCTCTGGTTCAAGTTGACAAAAGGAGCATAGGTTATCAGCTACAAAACCAAATTTCATACACCCAGATACACACACACGCACACCCACCCGTGTGTGTATGGTGTACACACAGTCTATGCATAGGGCATTACAGGCAGAGTGTGTTTCGTTGCATTGCTGCAGCAAACTAAGAACGCCTTGAACGAATCTGTGACACGTAGATTCAAAAAATACATTTTCGAATCGCGTTTTCATCCTTCTATTACGAATTTCCCTCTTGGCTTGTGAATCCTTTTGGGGGGAGGGGATAAACTTTATTTATCCATCTTTCATTGACTGAAATTTCAACATCAACATTCCATGAAGGTTTTTGGTGGTGAATGTTTAAAGATATGTATGTCAAAGCGGTGTATAGGATTGTCATTCACTTTGTACATGTCGATCAACGGTCAGAAAGCGGTGAAAGGTCATGAATGTTTCATTAAGGCCAATCGTCCCTTTTGTTGGGGACTTTGATCATTCCCGAAACCCCTGTACTCTCCCTGACTGTTAACTTGAAATCCAATTTATTGGATATGTAAACAGCAATGCCTCCACCACGTCTATTTCGGCCCTGACGAAGTAAAACAAAGCCTATGTTTAATTCAGAGTCTGGTATTGATGAATCACACAATGTCTCGTTCAAACATATTACATCAAACGGTTCATTATGAAATAATAGTTTTAGCTCATCAATTTTATGTTCAAGTGAGCAAATTTGATTCTTCTTTAGCTTATATTAGGGATACACCCATTTGTTTGTCAGTATCTGACTTATTTCTGTCATTACTATTATTAGTGTCAATACCAACGTCTGCATTGCAAAATAATCTCGTTGACTTCGGTTTAATTCGTCATTACCTGCATAGGATGTAGATGATCCCAGGTCAGACGCTGAGTTCAGCCCTTTGTCGTCATCACTTGATTCACAAGATGTAGATGTTCGTACCACCCTTGTTGGTCTTTAGTCAGTGGAAGCCAAGGGTAAGGAGGCTTCAGTCTTCCCCTATGCTGATGGTTGCTGAAATCCTGCGTTGAAGATCCCACCGTGGCAGCCACTTCAGTATACGACCTTCGCTGAGTTGGTGGAAGTTGCCCTCGAGGTTGATCAGTGAAGTATCGTTGATTTGAGGCTAGCACAGCCTGTCCTTGTTGGTGTGGACTCCGTCTCTGCCAAGGTGTTTGTCACCGATGTTATTGTTGTCGATGAACCCCCATTTCCGTTCACGGGTATTACTTTTCAACCGCTCATTGACTTCATCGACTCGATGCCTCTCATATGCAGATTCCCACCTGCGGTGTATGATGCTTGACATGCCGACTAAGCATCCTCTTGTCGATATCGCCTCACCAAGTGCTATGATGTCATCGCAAGTGCTCCTGCAACCCTTCGCCAAGTTGTTTGTACCAACGTGTAGAATGGCATCATCCTTCTCTCCCACTACCTTCGACAGTCAGTCAGACCCAACTCCGGAAAAGCGAGCACAGGTATATACTCCGAAAACGGCGTATAGAGCAAAATGATTATAGAGCCCCCATTGTTCAGTGCGAGACAGTGTGTACAAAAGACATGGGGAAAATCGTGCAATGTTGACCTGCTGCTGATAATATATTTTTCAGAAATAATGCTGGGATATATTTATTTCAAACGTTTGTCATTTGAAAGTCATTTCATATGATGAATCATTCAAGGATTTAGACTTTTTTTAATTTATTAAAAATTTATATATTGTTGGCTGGTTGACTTTGCAAGATTTTCCCCATGCCTTTTGTACACACTGCCTCGCACTAAACGATGAGGGCTCTATATTCATGCGCAGTTTTCGGAGTATATACCTGTGCTCGATTTTACGAAGTTGGGACTGACTGTTCGAAGCCTTCTGCGATGAGACATCCTTCGCCTTCGCCCCTGGATGAGGGTGGCAGATAACCTTTCGTCTTCTGCTCAGGAGTCTGCCCTCAATGTGCTTAATCATCGAGTCACCCTCGACGACCACATCTGATAGCTCAGACACCTTAGAACACCATTTGCGATGGCGTTCTCGATACTCCATTATATAGCTGATCGTAAGTCGACATAGATCGGCTAGCGTTGTCTTTGGCTTCGATGTCTTCCGACAGCGCATCGAAACGATTCATCATCATTGGGATGGTAAGTGCATATAGAACTCGTGGTTGAACCTCGCCAACAATATTCAATTCAGAAATAGACTTCGCAATATCTTGAAGATTTTCTCTCTCTTGCACAAGCTTTTCATCGCCAAACTTCGATTCCAGATTTGTTAGCCGGGTCGCTAACTCATGACAGACGATAGGACGCGGTTCAAAAGATTCTTGTTTTGTTTCATTCACGAGAGCTGTTTGTTTATCATCGATGACTACAGTTTGATTTTGCTTGTCATTACTCCCTTTTTCGATTGCATTTTGCAGCCTTTTTCCTAATGTCTCCTTCACACCATTTTTATTTAGCCCCCTTTTCTGCAGTTCAGCCTTAATCCCCTTCACGCGTAGACCTCTTACATTAATGATTACCATTGTGACGTCATTGATAATTCATCTCAGTTCAACAGTATTATGACGTCATTGAAAATGTATTTCAGCAGTAAAGGGCCCTTTTGCATAAAAAAGTTGCGTTTAATCGCAACTCAAAAAATTAAACGCAAGTCCCAAATACTCGATCCTGATTGGTTGAAAATCAAGTTGCGTTTATTTTTTTGAGTTGCGTTTAATCGCAACTTTTTATGCATGAGGGCCCAGGATAAGTATATACTTCGTCATATAGTTACCCCGTATATAATGTGATATAATCTCTCCTGCTCTCTCCCGCGTAGTATCCAAGCTGCGTAAATTGTTTTTATTTTGCGCTAAAATGTTCAAAACTTAATACAAATTTTGATAATATTTTGACCAAATACGATGATAAATTGGCCTGAATCTTGAAAAGTATATATATTGTTGAATAAAGTAAATAATACGTGGTTCTCCACTGCCCTTTCGCCGTTAGAGTTTGTAAAATCAGTTAATTAGCTGCCCCAAATCCGCTTTTTCAGGAGCTCATGAAAAACACGTCCTCTGGCTTACAATAAAGATTGAATAAAAATTGTCCATATACGTAAAATTTACTTGTAAATTGTAAAAGTTTCTGTTTATAATTTATTCATGATTGCAATATTTCTATATTTTTTATAGACTGTTGATTTCACTGAAAAGAAATGAATAAAAGAATACTTAGAACCCTTAAAACAATCCCTAGATACTGGAATAAACTCTCGTAATTCTGTTTCACACGTCTGGTATGTATTAATGATAACATTACATACATACACACAATCACAAACACACCTTTTTTTCTTCTTCTTCTTCTTCTTCTTCTTCTTCTTCTTCTTTTCAATCTGGAAACTCGACACACACACCTTTTTTTTTTTTGGGGGGGGGGAGGTCTTTTCATAATTTTTTATTTCTTGATTCAGATTTTCAAAAATGAATATTACAGAATAACCATGATTACACAGTATAATTCAACATGGCAATAAACACAATACAAATAATATAATTCCATAACATGCCATCCATAAAATAAACAACCATAGTACATTTTAACTCAACAAGATATAGATTAAAACCTGATAGGTGACGAATTAAAGTATAAAGGGCAATTATAACAATGAATATAAATTTTTAAAGCTGTTTGGAATATTATCTTGTATGTCCTCCTTCCGTCCAACATTCAAAATAAGTCCATTTTTTAGATGTAGACTTAACTTATTTGGAGCTATAGCTTTTTTCCGTTAATTATATTTACTTTCTAAAAGTGCATTATAGATTTCTTTCTTTGTTGGGGGCGTTCCTTTTGATCTCGCATAGTATATCATATATGTTACCAGTATAATTAGGTTGTTAATGTTTTTCTGATTTTCCATCTAAACCAACTAAAATTTCCTCCCATTTCAAAGTATTTAAGTGCATCAACTTCAATTTGTTCCCCTACTTTTTGCCACATTTTTAAGACCAATTGGCCCTTCATAAACAAGTGATTGTATACCTCAATTTCTTTTCCACAGAAAGAACATAAGTTAGACGATAGAAAGTCAAATTGATACAGTTTATAATTACAATGTAATAATCTAAACTGAAATTCATGTAATTTCCCATTTAAAGTTCATAATCTCGGGGTCAAAAAGCAAGTCGCAATTCCAGATGTACACTGTATTATTCAAATGTGTTATTTCCGCGTGTCTAAAAGCAAAGGTTTCCTTTATATTATCTATAAATATTTTATAACATGATTTAGAGGTCAGTCTTTCATATCGTCACCGTTTTCACGAAGTGGCCTCGTAGTGCGCGCAGCGACAAAAGTAAATTTCGAGAAAAACGCATTTTAAAAGTTAACGTTATTCAAATTGTGATTTCGGGGGTTAAACGTACATTTTCCAGGATTTTTTTTATAACGACATAGTACAGAATTTAACTATTCTGCCCATATACTTTTTGTTTACAATAAATACATAATCAAGAGGAAATGTTGTTACAAACTGTGGGGACGGTTTGTGAAAACGACGCGTATATGGAATACGCATATTTTCGTTTTCACGAACCGTCCCCACAGTTTGTAACAACATACCCTCTTGATTATCAGCTCAGTATGTATTTATTGTAAACAGAAATTATATGGGCAGAATCGGTAAATTCTGTACTATGTCGTTATCAAAAGAAATCCTGGAAGATGTACGTTTATCCCCCCGAAATCACAAGTTGAATAACGTAAACTTTTAAAATGCGTTTTTCCTCCAAATTTACTTTTGTCGCTGCGCGCACTATACATGCTATACGAGGCCACTTCGTGAAAACGGTAGTTAACGTTATTCAAATTGTGATTTCGGGGGGGGATAAACGTACATCTTTCAGGATTTCTTTTGATAACGACACAGTACAGAATTTACCGATTCTGCCCATATAATTTTTGTTTACAACAAATACATACTGAGCTGATAATCAAGAGGGTATGTTGTTACAAACTGTGGGGACGGTTCGTGAAAACGAAAATATGCGTATTCCATATACGCGTCGTTTTCACAAACCGTCCCCACAGTTTGTAACAACATTTCCTCTTGATTATGTATTTATTGTAAACAAAAAGTATATGGGCAGAATAGTTAAATTCTGTACTATGTCGTTATAAAAAAAAATCCTGGAAAATGTACGTTTAACCCCCGAAATCACAATTGAATAACGTTAACTTTTAAAATGCGTTTTTCTCGAAATTTACTTTTGTCGCTGCGCGCACTACGAGGCCACTTCGTGAAAACGGTGACGATATAATATTATTTCATCGCCTACTTTATACATCAATTCCGAGTAATCGATCGTGTCATTTATCTCTTCGTCTTTTTTTCTTTTTCTCTTTCAAATTCATCGGCAATGCTCAATAAATGTTACTGATGTAGAATAAATCGTTGGCATTAATACCTATTCGTAGAAAATAGCTAACTGGCCTTAAAATAGCCATTTTTATACAAAACATGTTTAACTTGATATATATTAGCCTCAAATCGTTTTCTGTTAAAAAATGTTTTCCCGGCAAAAACGGATCAAAGTATCAAAATTCATTTGATTTCCTAAGTTACTAGCGATAATTCTGTTCTGTCTTAACTCTAACTGTGCCAAGGGATTTCGCTTTCTTCAAAATTTTACCCAAATGTGATCAATGCTTATTTTTCAAATGTCTGCACTTCATCAACCAACTATTATTTCACACAATATTCTATATAAAACTTGTCGTTAAATTTATTACAATTTCTTATGATGCCAAACATTATTCCTTTACCCAACTTTATACATAAGAATTATTGAAAATTATATTTTTGTTTATTTTTTGTCCATTATATTTTGTTTTTTATCATTTGTTTACTATTTTTTAATGTTGAAATAAGGTAATATCTTTTTAAATATCTGCAATTTTCTCTGAAAATTTCTATGGTAGCTTAAAATTATAATCATATATTTAGAATGCTTGATTTATGCTCAAAATTTTTATATACATTGACTACCATATACCTTTCCTGTGGTCGAGCAATCGCTGAATGCAAATGACAAGTCTTTATGTCACACATACGTGACATTGGCACTGCAAGAGTTAAGACATGCCAAATATTCAAATATTCTAAATACAGTGGAGGCGCATGAATATAAATACTTTTCATATCATAATCACATGAAAAATAAATCTTCCTCCAATTGACTTGAATATGTAGTATTTTTTTCCATTTCATAAATTAGTCTCTTAATCCACATTATTCTTTGTTCATTAATCATATTGCTAAAATTCATCATTTTCAAACCTCCATCGTTATAATTGAAATAAAGGATTTTCTGTTAATCTTATCATGTCCTCTCCATATGAAATCAAAACAGAACTTTTCAACTTCTTTATAAACCCAAATTTGTACCAATAATACAGAAGAGACGCATATACTTTCAACAATTGTATTTTACCAGTAAGGATTAAATCGAGCTGTTAACACCAGCCTTATAATGTTTTGATCTGAATAATTCTGTATAATTCATCTCCTCCTTTATATTGACGTCTACAGAAAAATATATCCCAAGTATTTTAACAACTTGTACCTGTTTTCCCGATGAAAATGTTTTTCTTATATTTTCACGAAGACCTAACATTAATACCTTTGTTTTATTTTTGTTCACTTTTAATCCAGATAATCTCCAAAACGTATTTAACACCTTTTCTAGATTTTGTATTGATTCTGTAAGCACACGCACTTACACACCCACCATCACATATATATATATATATATATATTACACTGGATTGTGTAACGATGAGGTTTATTCAGTCATAATAGGGACTGGTTTATTAGGGAGACATCAGGGACAAAAGAACGAGATAAAAAAAACTGTCTCCCTAATGACGATGAAGTGATATATAAATGTAGACTTTCATCGCAAAGCGGGTTATCCGCCAGAATAAAATTTTCATAGTTAAAGATGTCTGACAAAAGAGGAACGATAGCATTTTATAGATCTGAAATCAGAATTTCGTAAAATGGTGTAAAACTAAAGTTTTGAATCATCGAAATTTGTGTTTTTGCAAAACGGGTTAAGCGCCACCTTCGTTTTTTTTTGTTTGTTTTTGTTTTTGTTTTTGTTTGTTTGTTTGTTTTTTTGTTTTTTTTTACAAAGATGGTTATATCCTCTGGACCATTCAGCGCTCACTATTTTACCCAATATGACGGCGCCCATAATAAAGTAAATTTGCTCTTCGGAGATTATGATAAGTGGACATTTCAAGCAACATGAACACTTTGGATAGGTAGGAGGAGCAGGCGTTTGTAAAGGACGACACGCCCCCGCTCCCCCCCCCCCCCGAAATTGCGAACAGAAAAAGAAAGAAAGAGAGAGAGAAAAAAAAAAAAGAGAAAAGAAGACGATGTTTGTGTCTGTGGGGGGGGGGGGCAGTGTATGTTTATGAACGAAAGAGGGCATGTGTGTTAATTGCGAGTGCATCGTCATGGAATTGCAAACAAAACAAAAAAATTTTAAAGAAAAAAGAAACGGAGAAAAGAAGAAGATATGTGTGAGTGGTGGGAGGGGGGGGGGCGTGTGTACATGTGTGACAGAAAGATAGCATGTGTGTTTGCGAATGCATTATCAATGGCTTTGCTAAAGGAGGGCACGCCCCCCCCCCCCTGAATTTGCTAAAAGAAAAAGAAAGAAAGGGGGGGGGGGGAGAAAAGGGAGAGAAGTGATGACGATATGACCCCTTCCAGCACCATCCCCCAATCATAGACCTAATAAATTATGATATTCGCATTTTATTTTCAGAAATCGATGCCTATTCCCCCCCCCCCCCCGCCCCACCATGACAATGCCCCCTCAATGACTGATAGATGCACTGTCCTTCATATTTTCCTTCTAATCACCTGGGTGTAGGGGTAGGGTAAAGGTCTTGACCCATAATTTCTGCGGATCATTTTTTTCGAGGATTAACATGGGCATTTTAAATAGGGCCATGGCCGCCTTGTGCCCCCCCCCCCCCCCCTCAGACTACGCGTGCATTGATTTTGTGTCTCTGCAAGTTTGGATAGAATAGATACTCCAGTATACTGTCAAATTTAGTTGCAATTCAATTCAATTAATTGAGATGAATATAACCCGTTTTGCACTAAAACTAAGTCTAGGATATAACCCGTTTTGCAACAAAACCTACAAATTTATCATTTTTTCAGAAAAATTTAGAAAACTGAATTTAAATTAATGGTGTCATTTCACTACCCTTTTACGATTATATAATAACACAAAGAATCATACATGAAGGATAATTAGTTTTAGTCATAACAAAAAAAAATCACTTTTTCTCAATCCCAGTTGGCCCAAGCCAAGATTGTCTAGTATTTCCAAATGGCACTAACAATAGAAACCAATTAACACGGGGATTGCACTGAGTATTGCAAAAAGTTTGCACAGTAACCTACTTCCGGTCTTCATGGGCTACATGACAAACCTATTATCATGAGTATGTAGTAGCTTCATCTTGGGATTTTTTTTTTTTTTTTTTTAAAGATTATAATCCATTTTTACAAAATAATGTTCCATGGGAAATACAATGTGGTTCAGGGATGTTATTTAGTGGCACATAAAACAAGGGGTATACATTCACCACCCCACCCCCCCCCCCCCCCCTCAAAAAAAAAAGTTTGTGCACAGCTAGAATACACATCTGAGCTCGTTCAGATCACAGACCTCTGGTTGAGGTGCACTCGGAAATACGCCCTCTAGACTTTATCACATCCATGTGTTAACGTCATCGTGCAACCGACCATAATTTTATGCTACTGACTTGGTATATATAGCATTTAATTATCCGCATCCAGTGAATTCATCAAAAACTCCTGTCTGTCATAAGAACGGGTGTATTCTGTGAGAATATTTGCCAACAGGGCCAGTATTGACTCGTATTTCAATTAGCGATCGAATGCCATCATGTGTGCTCAACGGAAACGAGGGTGGATTTTAACAAAGGTGAGAATTTAAGCCTTCCTAGTCTTCTGAGTTTGGAAAAAAAATAAATTAATTATCCAAGGTAATGCACATTTTGAGCAAAAGCCCAAAGAGTTCATAAGCGAAGTACCTTCCTCAATTTTCTAATATTTTGATACACCATTCAGGGGAGAAAACAACTCTTTTCGAGATATATCATGTTTGCTTTTAACTTTTTAAACTTTATCCGCCGTCGCCAACAAATGCCTTTTGGTATGATTGATTTACTTAGCTATTAATATCTTAAGAATGACCGAATTTTTTGTATACAGATAAGTGTCTATTAACGATAACAAATCGACCCCCCCCCCCCCCCCCCCCCCCCCCATTGACAAATTTGGAATCCTCCAAAAGAGCAGAGAAGACCTACAAAAAGGTTTGGTTGGTTGTTTTTATTTTCTATATAAAAAACATCGAATTCATAGAATGTAAAAGCCATTATAACAAGTTAAATTCCTAAAACTAAAGGTTGTAGATTTATACATGTAGTTAATTGTAAAACATACACTTTAAATGGCTTAGACAATATTCCCCTTTTTATAGCCGAGCCGCCAAGTTAAATATCTCTCAAGTATACAAGGTACCTATTTTGATACACCAGGAAGGAAAAATGTTTTTTATTGTACAGGTTATAGTTTAACAATTTATTGTAAAACATACATAACTATTAAAAGGCTGTTGTAAAATGGTTATCACTACATTTGTTATTAAATGATAGAATCAGGGAGAAATACAGGGAGGAGGATAGAGAGAGTGAGAGGGAAACGGAGCGTAAAAATTATTACCCTGGTTAAAGCCGAGTCACCATGACGTTTAGAGTATAGTAAGATGTCAGTGGTTAGATCGCAGTGATATACAATAAATATTTGATACTAACAAAAGTATTACAGTAACAGTGAATGTTCAGTGTGAGGTTAGGAAGAGAATATTTTGGAACCTCAGGAATCTCCCAATTTTGCAAGAGAATTATTGTTACATTTGCATATTTCTTAAATTGAATTTGTTAGTTTTCTATGGAGATAACCCTGACTGACACAATATATTTTTCTAATGCAATAGCAAAAACTTCAGATAATATTTCTCTACGACTCAACGATGTTGGCAATAACAGTCTTTCTATAAAAGCTTTGTCATACGAAGTGTAATTTGATCCGAGAGTTATTCTACATCTGTGCTCTTTTGTCATACTTTCAGATTAAAAATGAGGTACACGGTACTTTAAAAATGTGTCTTACATACCCAATATGAACTGTAAACCGATCACACTCATTTAGCTTATTATCCTTCTTTTTTTTTTCTCTCTCTCTCTCTCTTTTCTATTTTCTATTATTTTTATTAATCATTTCAGTCACATGAAAGTTCTACTTAAGGGGACATTGAATTTTAACACCAGGGGGGCGTTTCATCAAGTGTCTTGTCTTGAGTTTTACCGACAAATTTGCTCTCAGCCAATCAGATGCAAGGATTTCAGTAGCTTATAACAGTTATTGCAACTTGTCATTGATGGCAATTTTTATGAAACAGGGCCCAGGAATATCGTAATCGTGCAGATCTTAGATTACTGTCTTTGTGTGAGTGTGTGGGTGTGTATATGTGTCTGCCTCTCTCTCTCTCTCTCTATTGTAAAATTGCATTCCTTTACATTATGTTTGCCAGTTCTTACGTCTGAAACATAATGTAGTTTGTGTGTGTGAACGCCTTATACAAGCTGTGCCAGCTTCAGAGGGGTCCGACGTTATTTGTCATTTCATTGTTCATTGTATAAGATGATTCCTGTATAATTATGTTATATGCAACGGTTGGCTTTACTCATAAATCATATTAGATTGAATTGAATTAATGGTGTATTATCTCCACACACCCCCGCACACACACACATACACACACTCCCACACACACCCACACACACACGCATACACACACACACACACACACACATATATATATATATATATATATAGCAATGGTAGTTGTATAGGTTGTTTAGAAAATAATTTTTATGTTGATGCTTTTAATGTAATATTATTAAGAGAAGGCCATGATTCAAGAAATTGAAGTTGGCTTCAATAAAGCATTCTAGATATATGATTATATTATATGCTACCATAGAAATTTTCAGAGAAAATTGAAATTTTAAAAAACATATTACCTTATTTCAACATTAAATAATAGTGAACAAATGAGAAACCAAAAAATAATGGACAAAAAAGAAACAAATATAATTTTCAATAATTCTTATGCATAAAGTAGGGTAAAGTAATAATGTTTGGAATCATAAGAAATGGTAATAGATTTCCTACAAGTTTTGTAAAATATTTTGTGAAATAATAGATGGCTAATGAAGTGCAGACATTTGAAAAAGTAAGCATTGATCACGTTTTCTTAAAATTTTGAAGGGAGCAAAACCTCTTGGCACTGTAACAGTTAATGGAATATATTCATTGGATGGGTAGAGTTGCATAGCTTGGTCAAAGTTCTTTAGGACGCACTGGTATTATCGGGGGCAAGTGTCGTGCTTGGTGGATGAAATTTACATTTAACATATCAACGAGTCGTTGGAGGGCGTAGGAATTGGTCCTCGTGTCATCTTCTTTTCACTTTCCTTTCTCATCACTCTTCTTTTTTTTTTTTTTTTTTTTTTTTTTTTTGGGGGGGGGGGATGGTCACTGTTCTCTCTACCCCTACCGCCTTTCCACCGAGGGGGAGGCCCATGCCCACCCTATCCCCACCCCCGTCTCCCCCGCAAAGGAGCTTGATTATTTGATGGCTGTAAAGAGCAATGACTTTCTCTTGGGACATCATTCTGTTTACGCATTACAATGGTAACCTCGGAAAAAAATTAAGATGATTGACAACCGTACGCTATGGATCTTTATTTGTAATTCAATTTACGAGGCAATGGAATAGCGCATTTGTGTGGTACCGAGTCTGTGTCTCTTTACAGAGAGAGAGAGAGGGGGGGGGGGGGGGGGATAGTTCAATCCTATTTAAAATTATACTAAATATAAATATTAACAGCTTAGACCAAACACAGTGTATATATTATATACATTATGTTTCATATCTTTTAAACATATATATATATATATATATATATATATATATATATATATATATATGGAATATTAAATATTGATTGAATATTTCTTTTTTTATATAAACAGATCGTGCCTTGGAAAACTTGTTTTATCATCTTGAACATGTTTTTGACTGCAACAGGTAATTCTCTAAAATAAGTTTAAATAAAACATGAAAAAGAAATTGCCAACACAATAGTGAGTAAATAATATCTTTGCTATAGGCCTGTTATCGACGTTATTATTCACAAACAAAATACGAAGAGGAAACTCTTAACGCTATGTAGTCATGTTATGTTCCAAAAGAGTGTAAACTTATTGACATCAAGATAAGATAAATAGGGCAATTTTCCCCCCATTTCAAGTTGCTCCAGCTGTATTCCGCTGTCGTCATAGTTATTTCATGTTTGTTATACTTAGTTTTTCAAATCATGTTCCACAATTTAGCTTAGGAGCTAATGTTTCACGAAACGTTATTTGACTCATTTCAATTCAGAATAAATTCATGCATCACCCAAATATGATTTAGGGCCCCAAGTCGCCAACATAAATAATTATCAACATATCGCTATATAATCAAACAACTAAATGTGAAAGCATAACTAGGCCTTGTACCTTGTTAGGCCTTGTTGTTTTTGCCCAGAGGCGGATTGAGACCCCCCCCCCCCCGGTTCCCCAATTTTTGTAATAACTTTTACAGTCAGTTTTGTTGTTGTTGTTTTTTTCTTGGCGCATCTCATTCACAAAGATGTATAATCTTATTATATACAAAAATGCATTGAATTAATGAAGTACTTAATGACTATTCAGCAATTGTGTTAAAGATGAATGGCAGAGTAACTTTGTATATCAATTCATTTCAATGAAATGAAACCCCAAAGATCCACATTTTCTTTACATTGCAAAACAGTGACGTGATTGGTTATCAGTTCCCCTTATGTAATGTAATAACTTTTTTTTTTCAAACCCATTGTCATACACACCTTTTTTATCGTATGGTTGTATTTCTTCCATGCACATGGGAAGTGCTGTCTCATTAAAATTGTCCATTTTCATTGCCTATGTCATGAGATATTTTTCTTGCTGTTTCAGCGTCATTCCACGTACAGGACACCTGTCCTCAGATGACCATGACGTCATGCCCTTTGGTGACTCTAGAAAACGGAGAGACAGTACAGTACATCCCGAAGGCCATTCCACTCGATTTAGACTGGATATCGGACCTTCCCACAGACCTCAACATTCCCGAAGACGTCAAACATTTCGTCTGTATGGAACCAGGTAGTATTACATTGATTGCATTGCATTTTTATTTCATGACGGTCCCGCGTAAGAACGAGGGAAAGACGCTTATGACAAAATTATTCAAAATCAAATTTAATTCTACAGAGGCAGAACCAGAATATTAGGATGCAGAAGTAGTTTTTACCTCTTTGAAGACTTTTAAGCAAAATAATATGAAAGCTTTTATTCAGATATGTCTGATTCTAATTTTAGAAGCACAAACAAACCTGGCAATTTTCCTCTTTGCGTCTTTTCCGCCTCTTTATGCGCCACGCCATTGCGTTTCGCTAAGCTACCTTAATGTACATATTATATTTCTACATCTGTAACAGAAAAGTCTTGGATTTTTAATTGCAAAATGGTGTTTTGCTATCATACCTCTTGACTGGAAAGTGTAAGACAATATACAGGGTGTCCCTTAAAAACGGTCAACCCAAGTTTGTGGGTAAATTACTCAATGATTCAACATAATTTATATTTCTCCTCTAACATTTATAATGTACAAAACTTTGGAAAGCCTCCCCCCCCCCCTTATTTATGATAATTCTAGGCATGATCAATGAATCACGGATGACCGATTTCATTGAGAGACTCTGAACATACTGACGTAGAACTGTCAGAAACCCATTTGTCCAAAGTAAGTGGATGTCTGTTACAATAATTGGTTCATTATGATTTTGAAAAGAAACAGGGAATGACTTGAATGTGCTGGCACGAATTGTACTTGGTGTATGGCACACTAATATACATGTAGTTCAAGGCAAAGGCGGCAGTTTTGCATACTTCACAATAAGATGTTAGGACACAGTTACCATGGCTAATGCATGATCCTTCCATCTTTATTGTGGTGTCAAATGAAAGAGAATATGAGCTTTCTCATGATGTGCATTTTCCGAATGAAATAATCTCCAATTATTAAATGTCTTTTCAAGACCAGTATTAATCAAATTAGCAGCCATCTACTTATTTTGAACAATTAGTTTTCTGCCGGTGGATATTAAGGATGTCTGAAATCGGTCATGTGGGACTCACTGTGTATGGTGTCATTAAAAGAAGAGAAAGTTAGCTTTATAATGATGTCTACATCAGCATACAACATATGTTGGCTTATTGGGTAATTAATTGATGAATTTTTGAAGGGCACCCTGTATTATTGTATAATGCCATCAGCTGGTAAGTTTAAGACTAATATTTCCACCGTTTAAAAACTTTGAAGAAATTAACGTGAAAAAATGCATTTTGCAAACTTATTTCTCATTTTTGTTAAAGCATTGTTGATATTGCATCATACAAGACATTTATATTGCATTTTCATTTTTAACAGTCATTGAAAGGCGGGTCATGCATTGCCTGTTTGCTATTGCTTAAGAAATATGCGCAATAATACATGACTCTGTCTAATTCACACCCCACCACGTACATCGATGTAATACTCCACTCACAACAACAAGACCGACCCGAGACCGAACATAGACCAACAAAAATTAAAACCGAAAAAAAAAAACAACACGAGAATCGGTTGGTATGGAGTAGGTCTGAGGCCCGTTGCACAAAACTTGCGTTTGATCGCAACTCCTGAAAATCAAACGCAAGTCCTTAATGCGCACTTCTGATTGGCTGAAAATAAAGTTGCGTTTGATTTTCCTGAGTTGCGTTCAAACGCAAGTTTTGTGCAACGGGCCCCTGGAGTCAGTTTAGTGGTATGACTGAGGTCAGTGGCGGATTTAGGGGGGGGGGGGCAATCCCGGCCCGTGCCCCCCCCCCCCTTTTGAGGGAAAACAATGCATTGTGCCCCTCCTATTTGCGATTGTGCCCCCCTTATCGACCAGAAAACCTTTTTTTGCTTGTCAGAGAATTATGGAGGGGAACTGGACCCCATCACCCCCCCCCCCCCCCCCACTGAGCGACTTTTGGAGGGCTGGGGAATTTTTTTTTTTGGGGGGGGGGGTCGCCACCCCCCCCCCCCCCCCCCCCCCCCACTGAGCGACTTTTGGAGGGCTGGCGAGACCAAAAAAATATGGGTCTCCCTCCAAGCAGTTTCCCAAAGTTGACAATCCTGCATTTGTGTGCCCCCCCCCCCTTATACGAAATCCTGGATCCACCCCTGACTGAGGTGTTACCCTGTAGTAAATGAAGAAAAGAAAATTACATAAGAAGGTATCAAGTATCAAGGAACATTACTTGTATTTTCAATTCTGACTGACAATCATAAGCTTACATGTATATCACAGTGCGGAGATTTTTTTAAAAGAAAGAAGTATACTCTACAGTACGTCCCAGAATGAGTTAACAGTTGGAAAAAGTCTCCCCAAGTGAATATTTCTATAGATCTATATGATCTTCATCAGGACTGTATAAAAACACATCATTTTGTGTGTTTTTATACAGTCGTGATGAAGATCATATAGACCGAAAGCTTGACGACAAATAAAGGAGGATAAAAGCTACGACCGTTTCATAGTCCATCTCTTCAACTATATATATATATATATATATATATATATATATATATATATATATATATATATATATATATATATATGTATGTATGTATGTATAGGGCGACGCAATGCATTAGCACATTATACCTGTTCATTTTATTTCTTTTTTATTTTTTGTAATAAAGGATACAAGAAAGGACCATGATGTATCAAATCAAATGTAGGCCTATATCACTGGTAAGAACTAAAACCGACAATAACATGCGATGAGAATAGTAGCTTGGATACTATTTATGACTCCACGATGCTTTATCCCCCATAATTTATATAATCTTAAAGTCTTTTTTTTTCACCTATTGCTAAACTGATTGAACTTTTTATCAAATTGACTGACAAAAGTGCAAAATTGGCCTTGAAAACCTGTATTATTATTATTTTTCTACTACTCAACGGCATATATTTTAGTCATGTGTCCTTCGTAAACAACGTCATTGTTTGGGTGTGTTGCGCATTTGGGCGCGAGTGCCAAATTGCGATACTACATTCCCCCTTCCTAGAATTAAATCTACCATGGCACTGCATGAATATTTATGTTGATGAGAGGAGGGACTAATCACCATAGTACCCCAAGGCTGGTCTTCTGTATACCACGTTTCATAAAACTATGCAAACCACCAGCTCAAAATAAACAGTGATAATATTACACTAGGTGGTGAATTTTGAGTGCTCGATGAATTTGCCTTTTACTTCTTTCGCAAATACGCTCCAACAGTCACCCCTCTTCAGACCCTCCCCTCAGACAGAGTACACTAACAAGGTCACTCAGAAGAATTACTGTCACCTGTTTATGGGCGTGCACATACTAAACCAATCACAATGACCTTAATTCTCATCCTTCCTGGCAACATATCTTGATAAGAAGAAGGATGTGACAAAGAAGTATATAGAACGATAAAACCTCTGATGCAAAGGATACCCTGGAATCCTGGATGCTCTTTCTAACACCATAATGCTTTATAACCCATAAAATATATTTTATTCACGGTTAATTTATTCTATGTGGATTGATAAGTATACGAGTGTCATATTCGGATTTAATTCATCAAAGATGTGGAATAAAAAAAAATTATAATAATAAATGACAAACCCCATTTTCATAATTGTTCTTAAAGTACAGGTAGGGTAACATCAACTTCACCTGACATACTCGCCCTACATCGCACTATATCCGATCAATTAACATAATGACACTGAAAACACCGCATCAATGCTTTTACTATAATTTTTTTTCTTTCTTTCTTTACGTTTAATTTAATGCTACTACTCAACGGCATGTTTTAATTATGCGTGCTTCGTTAGCAACGTCTATGTGTATATTGTGTATGGGTGTGTCCGTGTCGATGATGTGTGTGGGCGTGTGTGTGTGTGTGTGTGTGTGTGTGTGGGAACATGAAATTTTCACGTTGATGAGTGACTAATCATCATAGTACCTGAAGCTGCTCATTTGTACCACGTTTCATTCTCAATTTTTTTTTTGCTTCAGTAATGTAAAACATGGTTTGACTTCTTATGGAACATATAAAATCATCATTATTGTAACTTATTTTGATAAAAGGGAGAGATTCTTTATTATCACATCCATTCAAATTGAAATATTTGAAATGCCATATAATAAAATACATAAGGAAAAGTGAGTGTGTGACATCATCGGTTCACTCATTTGCATACCGCCCATGGTATGCATATCACTGTTTCAAGAAATAATGCAAAACTTCAAAATGCCGTAACTTTCTTATTTTACATCCGATTTCAGTGAAGTTTTCACTGTTATGCTTGTTTAATTTTACTCTATTTATTCAAATCAACTTGATATTAGTGTGGACTTCGCCTTTAAGGGGAAAATAGATATTGGTTGGAAAGATCTCTAGCTATTGTGTGTTAACGACTAAATTTCATACCAGGGGGTGCGATAGAATGAAAACCTAAGACAATATATGATGTACGTAATTTTCTCTTTTCAATACTGATAACAGGTAAAGAAAATTAAAATGAATAGCAAATTATTATCACTTTATATCCACTTGCATCAATATCGCGATAACAATATTGGCTACTACACTGTAAGAAATGTTGCCCTTTTTTCACGGGAAATTTCCTGGCAGTCAGGATGCCGGGAATGGCTGTTTTCCCACAGTACATGTAAGATAATACATTTCCGTTTTTGTTTTTGTTTTTGTTTTTGTTTTTTGTTTTTTGTTTTTGTTTTTGTTTTTGTTTTTGTTTTTTTGTTAAATAGTAGAAACTTTAATTTCTAACAGGAAAATCTATGTAAATTAAAACGGAACCATGGAAACGATTTGTAATTTAACAGGGTAACTTGTTGAAATATGAGAAAATGTTTTTTTTTAACAGTGTTTTATGTCGGGCAATTGTAAATATATGCTGATTTCTGGTAAACCAACAAACTTGTTGTTGTTTTACAGGGAAAAGACGGTAAAATTGAAATAACGGCAATAACTTGTAATTTCAAGGGCCAGTAAACCTATAGTTTTACAGTCATTTTTTACAGTGTATGGGAAATGCATTGCATGTAATTATAGTTGTAATAAAAATAACTGATTGCCAGATGAAAATTAATAACAAACGACAATGAAACTGAAAATTCCTGAAATGAAGAAAAAAGATAGAAGGGACAGAGAAGAGGTGTGAGTATGTATTAAAAAAAAAAAAAAGGAAATTAAAAAAAAAAAAAAAAAAAAAAAACAGAAAGAGGGAAAGAAAGGGGAAGGAGAGAAAGGGAGAAAGAGGCCGGGAGCTTGGTGAATTAAAGGAGAAAGTGAGCATGGTGAGCGCATGGAATAGTTAGAACGAATTATACCAAGAGAACTAGAGAGAGAGAAAGAGATATAGAGAGATAAGGAGCTCAACGAAGAAAATAATAGATATAAGGAATGAGAGAAATAAGAGGAAGAGAGGGGCAGAGTATGCATGTAGTTAGAAGTATGTAATTAAACAGTAATGATTATAATCATATTACTTACTTTGGTTAAGGCATGAGGGAATAAGAGGAAGAGAGGGGCAGAGTATGCATGTAGTTAGAAGTATGTAATTAAACAGTAATGATTATAATCATATTACTTACTTTGGTTAAGTGAACGGATTAAGTACGGAATTGCGCTGTTTTGCACACGTTTAGTTTTACAGCGCAATTCTAGGATTTGGGGTTTGCGCCTTAGAACTCTAGACTGGTTTTCAGGTGAAAAGTACTGCTTAAATTGGGTGGTGTACAGTAGACACTTTTGCAAGAATGACAAGCTCAGACTTTTTCCTCGGTCAGCTAGGGATTCAATGTTCAACTCATTTAAAGGCCACCGCACACCTTACGATCGGTCTGCGATCCGATTTCAGAAGAAAATGTAATATCATTTGACAAATCATTTAAAAACAAAAAATATTTTTGAATGAGGGTCTGAATAGTCATACAGATAGTAATCTCGATAATACGGCTAATCTTGGCTATTGGTGGCAATTTGTGTGTGTGTGTGTGTGTGTGTGTGTGTGTGTGTGTGTGCGGTCTGTTGTGCTCTGGAAGTCGGATTCGTTGGTGTGACTGAGGTAAAACAGAGCTATACATACAGCGAGTCGCGACACTGGAGATCGCTTCTGATTGGTTAGTCATTTCATGGAGCTTCAAATAGTTCCCTCCCATAAAGAATGTACGTCAAAGGGAACTATTGGGAGCTCCATAATCCGCCATATTTTAAACAAAGACCGCGTAGGCGTAGGCTTATTATGCGCGTGTCACAACTCTCTGTTTCAACGCGCTCTGTGGTATAAAAGAAAAGATTGCTTATTTCGCACATAGATAAATGGATTATAAACACAGCACTTATGTAATCACTATAACTAATATTGCTCAATCTTTAGGGAATATAAACGTCACCAGGTTTGTCAATTTTGGAGGGAGACCCGTATATTTTGGTCTCGCCGGCTCTCCAAAAGGGGGGTAGGGGGTGGGGGGGGGGGGGTGTTGATTAAAAAAAAAATCCCCAGCCCTCCAAAATTCACTCGGGGGGAGGGGGGGGGGGTTATGGGGGTCCAGTGTCCATCCATGATTCTCTGACAAGCAAAAAAAAAAAAAGAAAAGAAAAAAAGTTTGGGGTTCTAAAAAAAGGGGGGGGGGGACGGGCCGCATGTGCCCTCCCCCCTAAATCTGCCACTGTTGTAACATATCTTGAAGAAGAATGATATGACAAAGAAATAGAACCGAAAAAACACCCTCCGATGAAAGGTACCCTGGATTCTCTTTATAACGCCATAATTATTCATAACACATAAAATATCTCCTTTTCACGTCTAATCCTTTTCTGCGGATTGATAGGTATACCAGAGGCATTTTCGGCCTCATCATTAATTGTGTCCAACTTCGTAATTACTCATCATGATGAAAAACACCTTTCGGGATGAATTTATATTAAAGAGAAGGTGGAATTTTTCTCGGAAAGAGGACTAATAATTGAGAGATTTTTCATTCCTTTCATGTCAGTTTCGAAGAACATCATAGTCGATGTGACCCCTAAAATGATTGCTCTTCAATTGCTCTCATATTCGAAATATGACGAGAAATGTTCGGGCTGAACATTCATGCTAAATGTGTCTGCAGTCCCATATACACATTTCTGTGTGCAGTGCATGTGATAGGGTCAATTTCTTATCATTCTGATGATTCCGAAACCTCTCAGTATACACCAATGCTTATGTAAACATGTTCAACCTTTCCCAGTTGATTTGAGACAGTTTCTTTCGCAATGTAGGCTTAATCGTATGACCAGAACTCAACATTATCTTTAAGTGACAAATATATATATATATATATATATATATATATATATATATATATATATATATATATATATATATATATATATATATTTATTCATTTATAGAACAGGACAATATATAGTACAGGTGAACTTCGCGGGACAATATTTCATTAATCTAATTACCATGCACTATAGCGGAGTCATTACCATAACTGCCCTGCATAACTGCCCTGGACACACCGCATGAATATTTTTATTATTTTTTGGTCCCGCTGCTTCTCAACAGCATATTCATCTTTGTGTTGTTCCTTAATCCCACTGTCTATGTACGTTGTGTATGGGTGTGCGTGTGTGTGTGTGTGTGCGCGTAAACATGAGTTCATTAGAACCATGTCAAGGTGATGCACAAGGTAATTAAAATACAAAGAGGGAACACTAAAATCAATTTCCGATATCACCTGACCGGATTGTGTTCATAACGTTAATTAAAAAGCACAATGGTGGTGAAATGCTACGTAATTTAGGATGATTGGCAATAAATGACAAAATATTCTTTGGAATGCCGCAATGAAAAACAAAGAAGCAAGGGGTATCCAGGATTATGAGAAGGGGATAGGGATCTCTTTTTAAATAGAATATGATCCCGGAATCCGGCCTATCCTTCAAGTGGGGATGGATAGCATTTTTTTTTTAAGCGACATGTTTCCCCCCCATGTTTCTTCTACATTGAGAGGGGGGGGGGGATCCGCCTGGAAAGGGGTTGCATTCAAGGCAACTCAAGGTTTTGTTTGGACTGGTGGTACGAATGGGGTATTAATGCTTGGATTCCCCCCTTTACTCTATCGTTTCTCCTACCAGCATGCCTTTCAGACCCCTGCCTACATGGAGGTACATGTGAGGAGAGCGAGACGGGCTTTAACTGCCTCTGCATAGATGGTTACCATTACGAAAGGTGTGAGTATGGTAAGTGAGACATGGAGATAGAATTAGGTAGTTTAGCGAAAATGTATAGCGGCGCGGAAAGACGCGTCCGGAACGCAAATTGCACTTTGTTGGGAATCATAATTTCATTGCATAAAGGTAAAAATATGATTAAGGCATAGAGCGAGAAGAACTATCTATTCTACTTTGGTTAGGCTTAATATTACCAAAAATGTAATTACATAAAGCCAGTTACAACTTTTAATTCACCACTGTCACCAACAATTTCGCCGTTTGCGTTCATAATGCGGTTTTTCGTGCCCAGTCCATTTCGCTTAAAGATCCGAATTCTTTGAGATATCAGCAAAATATAGACTGAAGTACTTAATATGACCTACCTGTGTTGGTATGTTTGATTAACTATATATTTGAAAAAGGAGATCGTTGTGATTTTACTCACTTCCTATGGAACGGTTATAATCCCATTTTGAACAAATATTCCTATAAATATTAGTGTTATAACATATACCCAGAAGTTGTGTGTCCGGACAGGTTGGTTATCCGCACAGGTCATTTATTAAACAGTTAAATCGAACAACTTTTCAGGAAAATTGTCACAAATCTTTCACAGGATAGGTTGAAAATTATGTGAATATGCAAATATTCACTGATTTTAGTGTTACTTGATGCATATTTTTCTTAAAATCTGATGGCAAAATTGACACCCTAATTTTTGTTGAGTGTCCGGACACACAACCCCCCATCATTCCACATATTCTTATCCAATAAGCCAGTTCACAATTAGTACGCGGTACAAATGACCCCGATTTGTGGGCGTAGGCGCATCTGTTTTTAGTAGACGCGCTACTTGTTAAACAACAGCCATGCTGGAGCGCGCATCTTGATGATCGATCCAGAAGAAAAACTTGTCCAGTCCCTAATTTGTACGGAATTGGAGGGAGGAGGGTAGGATGTCGGATATTGCTTTAATCCATCTCTTCACATTTCATCTTTTTTTCTTTTTAATCAAATATCGTATCATCAGCAACAGCACAGCAAAGTTATAGCTTTTTGTGTATGATTTGCGTTCAAGCAAAGCGAGCAAACATTTTGTTGGTCTCTTTTTACGTTTGCCTGTTTGCCTGCATACATGCCGCAATATCAGCCTTGCCGGTTAACCCTTGACAATTGGCTACAAAATGGTTTACTGAAAAATTTGGTGTTGCGAACGAGCTAGAATTTTTTGTTCAAAAATCTGTCTTCATTTATGAGTTTTTAATAGCATTTGTTTACAATTTACTTTGAAATAATTGCTTCATAATGACTTTAATATCATTTATCATTTTTTCATGGTTGAAAATCTCTCAGGGGGGAAGGCAGTTACAAAATCCCTTTTACCCCTTTCAAATACGCTAGTATCCACTCCCTAATTATATTCCATCTTTTCTTCCTCCTCCCCCCCCCCCCTCTCTCTCTCTCTCTAACAATATATCCGCCTTGCCTCGTTCGCCGACTCTGAAGATGCTTTCATCCATTCTTTGAAGCTCTTCAATGGCAACCACAGTGAAGGAATTATCGCTTTCACGTCCAACTCTAACCCTACCACATACATGTTGATACATCAAGAGGAATGGAATGTGAACTCATCTCAGTTGGCTTGTCAATATCTAGGGTTCGAAGGTAGAAGCATTATTTTTATGTATTTCTATATTTTGATATCATTTGTAATTATGAAATGACTGTTGTCCCAATCCCGTTATGGAGTAGCATGACACTCATAGGCTCGTTTTGGAGTTTCTTTGGGAGTTATCGCCTTTGTAGTTATCGTTATCATTAATTGCTTTATCGTCGATTTTGTTCTCGTTAATAGTCTTGTTCTTTGTTTTGTATATGTTATTGTATTTTGTGACCCTGCCTCTTGCCAGTTGAGGAGGAAATATTCCTCTTCTTCTGGCAGAGGACCTGGGTATATCAATGTAACTTCTTTGATTTTCTTTTACTGAAATAAAGATGAATTATATTATAGATGCACATTTGAACAAGGTGGGAGCACTATAATGTGCGTCCCAGAAAAAACGAAATCGAGATTTATCGCTGTTTAATCATATCTTAATCACAATTATGATTGATTAATGACACATATTTGTAAAGCTTGGATCCTCTTCTTTCATTTGATCCCACTCATATGATACATACTTCACTCATGAGTGAATGAAGTCAGTATGAAGCAGGGTTACCAAAAAGTCGTTTGGCCAACGATATCTGAATTTCAAAGAGATAATCACTTTTCTAGAAAGTTCATTTTCTGCCTTTCATATGACACCTCAATCGGGAAAAATGAGCCAGGGATGACAAAGCTCTGTTGGTGTAAAGTGATGCTTGCATTTCCATGATTTATTAAACGAATCCATTTGCACCGGCTGCCTGTCCTAGCAAGACAAAAGAATTTATGCATGGCTGATCATCAACGAAATGGAGTGGTAAATGGTGAGTACAAAATGATAACAGCTGATTGACAGTGAGGTATGTTTTCATTAACCTACTTCACCATGCAGTTAACAACAGAGCAACGAGTATTTCTGGTAACATAATGGGGACGATCTGAGAGCCTTTAATAAATCATGGAAATGCAAGCATCAATTTACACCAACAGAGCTTTGTCATCCCTCGCTCATTTTTCCCGATTGAGGTGTCATATGGAAGGGCAGAAAATGAACTTTCTAGAAATGTGATTATCTCTTTAAAATTTCAGATATCGTTGGCCAAACGACTTTTTGGTAACCCTGCTTTATATTGTCTTTATTCACTTATGCGTGAAGTATATATCATATGAGTGGCATCAAATGAAAGAAGAGGATCCAAGCTTTACAAATATGTGTCATTTATTAATCATAATTGTGATTAAGATATGATTAAACATCGATAAATCTCAGTTTCGTTTTTTTCTGAGACGCACTGCAGTATGATGGGTGACCATATTTCGCGCCCATTTATTTATTTTTTTTTTTTTTAGGAATGTGTTATTTGATCCATGATTTTTCATATTCTACAATGATTTATTTAGATAGTTTTATACCAGGTGGAAAGCAAACTTATCGACTAAAATTTGATCCATCAAGAAAGCAAACTTATCGACTAAAATTTGATCCATCAAGAAAATTAATCAACCAAGAATTTCGGAGATATCGCGATCTCAAAATCCGGTGTCGGATCGCAACGCGTTGGAACTGAAAAAGGGCATAAAAACCACGAGACCTAAGTTTGCGCACGTGACTTTACATCTAAGTTGTCCAACGTATCGATTCATTAAAGGGAAGATAATTTCATCATTTGCAAGACAAAATATCATACATTCATTTGGTATCACGTTTTACTTACCAGTTTGATGACATCTTCTCTCAAAATGAGGATTTCTTGACCCTTGTCGATGTCTTCATATTTTTTTCGGAAACTGACCAGGCTGACACAAAAAAGTAGCAAAATTGCCTATCTTTTATGAATATCTTCATAATTTCTCACAGAAATGAAAAGAAAAAATAGTAGTACCTATTTAATTTTAGTTTCCTCTATCCAATTGTAGTTTTTTTTTTTTCTTTCTTTTTAGATATTGCCCTGTGCGCGGACCTAGGTCAGGCGCGAAATATGGTCTCACCACTGTTCAGTGCGAGTCAGATTTTTTTTTTTTTTTTACACTGGCTGCACAGGAGTTGATTTAGGTAAATAGGTCAAAACCAACCCAACTCCAGTCCAGTTGTTTTCCTAAAAAGGAATCAATTTATTTCGAGATGGGTCAGGCTTGTCCAATGGATCATTCAAGAATCAAATCGCTCCATTCCTGATGATTCGGGGCCTCAACTCTTTCCAAGAGGTTCTTCCTGACAGATAGCTTTACGTAATAGTATCTGACGTCTTGCAAGACCCCCATAAAGCGTGGTTTTCCTTTGATGATTCGATAACCACCCATCATGTCTGGCAGTATGCCAACATGGTCAAGTTTATTGAAAATAATGCATAGATTTGATAGAAAAACACTTTTTCTTGCTTGTTATATCTCTCATACACCATCTCAGCGCAAGTGGGTTTTGACCAAGTTACCTAAATTGGCCTCTGTGCAGCGGATGAAATATCTTTCCATAAATATGATATCAAACGAAGCTTGGGTAAATACTCCACAAGCATGGGAGGTGGAAATTGTAGAGTAAGTAATGGTAAAGGCTAGTCGCGTCCCCCCCCCCCCCCCCCTCCGTGACAAGAAATCATCCCGCATGCCTACAAGTACATGTCACATACAGTAATGTAATATACGTTCATATTTACAACTTACTCTTAAAACAGGCAATTATAAAATTGTCAAGTTTTTTCTTATAACTCACTCTGTATAGGGTCGAAGGCTCATGACAGTCATGGGTTTGATCCTTGCCCCCCCCCCCTCGCTTAAGTCCTTGGACAAGGCTTTTCCCCCACATGTGTCCCTCTTAACCTACGGGTATTAAATGGGTACGTTGCAACGTTAGTGTGTTACTAATTGCAGGGCAATCAGGAAGAGCAGTATTGATACAGATGAGGTGATCATCATAATGACAATAATAATGATAACAATAATACAATAATATTACTGTTACTACTACTAATAATAATAATGACAATCTTAATAGGAAGAATGATAAAAAGAAAATAATTATAATAATAATAATGATAATGATAATAGTAATAATAATAATAATAAATAAATGAATGAATAAATAAATAATAATAATAACTAGAACTGCAATCGTATCAGAACGATGTGCATACAATGTCGTCCATGTCTTCTATTTTGTTAAGAAGTTGACATGTGAAAAATAAAGATATCCATGGTAAAACATGACATATGATAAGATTTGAGACAAAAAAGGGCATGCTGTGAAATTAGGACATGATAGAATCATGAAAACATAGAGTAACACAAGGAAAGGTACAATTAGAAGATGATAGAACGATGAAAATGTGATAAAAGGAGGATAGAACGACAAGATGACAGAAGGATTACACGCCATGGCGCACGTCCTGACCCAAATACCTTTCCATAGGCTCCGGCGACGTGGCTTCCACACTCTGATGTGACGCTTAGAATACCACGATACATCGGCATTGTGTAGAATTGTATAGAAGAAAATGTCCTAAAATGGCATGTACTGAAATGACTTTTTTGCTATTAACTTGGCTTTTTGTATTTCTTTATATGCCGTATTTGGTATCTTAGGAAAGAGCATTTTCTAGCCGTACTTTTGAGGCCACTCTCATATTTTTAGACCAATCCTATCGAAGCGTGTGATGCATGATAGATGCATAGGACAAAATGGCGTCTAAAATGTCACACTTGACCGATTTTAAAAATCCGGCGACGAGATTCTCTTCATTTTGCCTCAAAGAATGTGCCTGCCAAATTTCAAGGAAAAAAAAAAAAAAGAAAAAAGAAGAAGATCGTTCAGGGGGCCAAAGGCCCGAAACCGATTTGCCCCATAGACCATACGTGTAATGCATGGGCGGAAACTGTGCAGGATCCGTATTATGACCTGACTTAAATCACGATTTACTGAAAAATTTCTTTGAGATACCGTGTTTGGTAACACTGAGAAGGGAATTTCATTGCAGTCATTTCTAGCCGACTGCCATTATCGCGCCATTTAAAATAAGCAAATTAGTCAATATTATGTAATGCAGGTAAATTGAGGTTTTTCCGCAATAAATTTGCGATGACGTCATCAGTTTTTTATAAAATTTAGCTGACAGTTGTCAAATACATATATAGACATACCCACTAAATTTCAAAGACATAGGTTAAACGTTTGCAAATTAGAGCAAGTTGAAGTTATTTCGGCAATTCCGTAAATGACATGATTTTGAGGGGCAATTTTCGCAAAGTCGGTCAGTGATAAGGTATATATTATTTTTTAATTGGCTGAAAAGGGTACATCTTGAAGTATCTAAATCCCCAAAAGGGTACGGGTTTACCCAGGCATGACGGAGATACGGCCACAAGAAGAGAGTCAGTTTGAAAAATTTAGATGCCGCTCTTTATATTATGCTGGATCACTGAAGCGTGGAATTGGTCAGGGATGTGTGCAATGACAAGATGAAGCCACAGTAAAAATCTGAGACAAAAATGAATTGATATAAGGAAGTTATGACAATGTTTCATATTTGGAAATGAATATTTCAAGAAATTTAGCGTTTCTTAAGGTCACCGATTTCCGGATCTGAATTTTGAGTGTGAAGATGGCATTTTGAAGGGCATGTTAAAAAAGGAAGTTGAAAAGCAAGTCTTTCACTATCTAGAGCAATTTGTTAGAAGTCTGTAGGATGTAGGATAGTGGAGATAGGCAAGAAGAACGAAAGGCATGAAAATGGCATGAAAATGGACAAAATGGCGCCTGGATGGTCAGGCACGAGTGATTTCGAAAAATGAAAAGTTCAGTGACCAAGATGAAATGGCAAGGAACATGCATATAAAATTTGAAAGGAAATGAACAAGAGAAAGGGGCCTAAAGAGAGGTCACAAGCACTACGTGCAAAACAAATAGGATTTTGGTGGAAGAAGAACAAGAAGAAGAAGAAGATTTTTTTTTTTTTTTTTTTTTAATGCAGAACGCGAACGGAAACAAGACAATGTCGTGGGATGACATTGCAATAATGTTTCAGGGGCGGAGGGTGTGGGAGGGGGGTATCCCCCCTCCCACAGTAGGGAGATTTTTCATTTTTAGGGTTGCCAGCTTGCGATTTTAAGCATACTTGCATGCTCTATTTTTTCTCTTTTTTGCCCAAATAAATGTTTACTTGGCAGCCCAAGGGGGGGGGGGGGGGTTTAAACCCCCTAACCCCCCCCCCCCCGTAAATCCGCCACTGTGTTTTGGACTTGAATGTTTACCCAGGGAGCCACCTGCATTATCATTATTGCTCTCCCTGCGGGCCCTTCAATTAGCATTAACATGGAGGAGATAATTTCGGAACTGTTTTAGTGAAGCCTGCCCAAAGCATATTTCATTCATTATACATGCAGGATATTATTCTTTACTTCTTTGTCTACACAATGGTTCATGTGGTGGTATGGTCATTTTCCTCCTCAAACATTTTGCCTACTGCATTTTCCCTACTGCATTTTCATACACATGAACAAGGCGTGTTTGTGACATTGAGTGGTGTGCAGTACGACTCCTCATCAGCAGACATAGTCGCCGAAGCTGTAGCAGTGATTTGCCCACCAAATGCCACAAACATCTCGAATTGCTGGCACAATGAGACTAGAGTGGATCGGATAGAGGAAAGTATAGCGATTGTCTGTTGTCCCGGTGAGTATTAGTCTAGATTCTGGACTCTTTTTATGATATTTTTTATTCGCCGAAGCAGCGCTGCTATACGGCACTGTACGCGTCAAGTCGAGTGATGGCGCTATACCGAGAACCTGTTGGCCCGGAGATTGTCTGAAACATGTACCTTTTCATAACAAAATATGCCTCGATGCCATGCCTGGACCAGGATATGAATATTTCTAGAAATGCCAGGAAATTATTATAGCATTTCCATTGTTATGCAAATGAGGTGAAACCACAATTATTGTTCATCTCTAACTAACAATTAAAAGTATTCAACCAGTGCCAAAATTCCACTAGTCCGCCTTTCATTCTTAAGAAAAACACAAAAGACTTCAAAATTACAAGGGGTATGAATAATGTTGTTGTTAACTGTATTTTCCCAGGGTTTCATTCTCCTTTAATATGTATTCAATTTCAGATAAATATTTTTTTTTCTTCTTCAAAATGACAGCAGCAGTTTTAGTCCCCTTTTGTCAGTCTTCATAATAATAACAACCTTGAGACATTTGTCAGATCGGTTTTATGTCTTCTTTGTACGACACCCTATTAAATGCCAAGGTTAGCACCAGGATACTTTGCACCTAATCCCCCAACTATTATGTCTCGCCGCAGAAGGTGGAGGCGAGACTATTCCTTCGTCCGTCGTCCATCGTCCGTCGTCCGCCACAAATGATAAAGTTTACCTGAGACAAATAACTTGACAACCGTTAATCATATCGTTACCAAATTTGGGTCAGAGATGCACTTGGGAGACCTTCACATTATGGCATTGTCGAGGGTCACATGCTGTTAGGTCAAAGGTCGTTTGAGGTCATATGTTAAAGTTTATCTGCAAGTCTTACACTCTCGTGACAAATAACTTGACAATTGTTAATCCTATAATGACCAAATTTTGGTCAGAAATGCAGTTGGGGGACCTTCACGTTATGGTGCTGTCGAGGGTCACATGCTTAAATCATGCTTAAAGGTCATTTGTTAAAGTTTACCTACAAAAAATCTCTTGTTACGAATAATTTTGAAACCGGTAAATCTAGTGTGACCAAATTTGGGTCAGAGATTCACTTTGGGAAACTTAACACAGTGGCGTATCTAGGGATTATGGCGCCCGGAGCAAACAATAAAGTTGCGCCCCCCCCCCCCTCGATTTCCCAAACTTATTGCACATGCGAGGGACCAAAGCGATCTAGATGTAAATTTTATATACATGTACATTTGTGCATTTTCCCCAAGAAATTTGCCAATTGACCACTGCAATTCAGTGGCAGAGATTCGAATTTTGTACATTGATAAACGGTTTTCTATTCACTCCCTTCTCAAACTGGGTTCAAAATTAATGCAAACCCTCGAGAAATAGTCGATAAATTTAGCAAGGCAATCGGAGGTTGACATTTCTTTCAAATGTTGAACCTTTGCAAATGCTATTTTTAACAGTTTATCCTATAGTGGGGGCGCAATATTGAACTAGAGGCTGATAAAACTTACGTGATAACGAGCAAAACATCTAGAATTACATTTTAATTCTAAAATTTTGAACCCTTTCAAACGCTATTCAAAGGGAAAGTCCACCCTGGTATTTAGTTGTTAAAAAAAAAAAAAAAAAAAAAAAAAAAAAAAAAAAACAGAAAATGAGAGAAACAGATAAGTGAAAATTTGAGCGAAATCTGATATGAAATAAGAAAGTTATGAATATTTGAAGTTGTGATCAATCAAACAGAAATTGACAATTCCGTGACGTATCTTGCGAGCTCCTCTCCCATTTGCTCAGTACATAATATTTCCAAAAAGAAATCTTATTTATTGATAAAGAAATAAATTTGTTTCATGCAGGTTTTGTGTAAGCAGTAATTATATCTAAGGTGCATGTTTGGTTGAATATTTTCTTTAAAGAAAATTGAAATTAAGGATTTTTGAGGTACAGGGCAAATGGGAGAGGAGGTCGAAAATGTATAACTTTCTTATTTTTTATTGGATTTTGCTCAAACTTTCACTAATCTATTTGTTTGATTTTTTCCTTCTTTTAAAATCAACTTGATATCTGGGTGGACTTCCCCTTTAAAAACTCTATTCTATCCTGGGGCGAGAAATTACGAGATCCTGAAGGTACATAATTATGTGAGGGAGCAAAGCGACCGAGCTTTAGAAAA
Source organism: Heliocidaris tuberculata (assembly GCA_025618425.1). Classification (NCBI taxonomy): domain Eukaryota; kingdom Metazoa; phylum Echinodermata; class Echinoidea; order Camarodonta; family Echinometridae; genus Heliocidaris; species Heliocidaris tuberculata. The sequence goes on from CM046841.1 coordinate 4,591,984, forward strand.
AATTCGCCTTTCAAACCCTCAAAAACTGTATTTTTAATGCATGTACCATGCGGATTGAAAGCGCATAATCATTAAGGAATGTAATTGGTCTTCATTTTCTCCCCTTTTCTTTCTCTCTTTCTCTCTTTGCGTCCCCCCCCCCCTCCCGTAGATACGCCACTGCTTGGTGCTGTCGAGGGTCACCTGCTATGATCAAAGGTCATTTTGGTAAAGTTTTCCTGCAATAATCTCTTGTTACGAATAACTTGGCAACCGTTAAACCTAGATTGTGATCAAACTTGGATTAGAGATGCACTTAGGGAACTTTCATATTATGGTGCTGCGGAGGGTCACCCGCTGCGTTCAAGGGTTATAATCATGTTAAAGTTTACGTGCAAGAGTCTCCTGGGACAAATAACTTGGCAACCGTTAATCCTATAGTGAGCAAACTTTGGTCCAGAGTTGCACTTAGGGGACCTTCACGTTATGGTCGTGTCGAGGGTCACATGCTAAGGTCAAAGGTCAAAGGTCATATATCATTTTAGGTTCTATGTTATCTTTTAGCCTCAAGACTCTCTTATGACTAGTAACTTTGCATACATTGGGCCACATCTTCTAAATTGAATTGTTTGCAGCTGCAAGCAAATGGTTAGAAAAACCATTTGCTTTGCCGTTTCCAAAAATGTGATATACAGAATGATGTAGAAGTAATGGGCCGAATAGGAAAAACAAGCATTTTGGGGGGCTATAATTAAAAGGTTGTCAAGTTAATGCTAGTCCTAGGGCTCGTCTTTGTCGGGCATGCGGGTTGGCAGCTGGTATTGTTTGGTAGTTTATAATAGGGTTATACATTACAACATCAGCCCAAACTTCCTTGAGGGAGATATCACAAAAGTGGTCTGTGCTCCGAGGAGTAAGCTTAGTGATTTTTTTTTCCTCTCTCCCTGCTCACTTTCCAAAGTGGCTGCAGAGAGGGATTTGACTTGCTGTCGTTAAATGTGACAAAATAGCTTAATGGTAGATTAAATTCACATTAAAAAAAAAAATTATATAACTGAAGATAAATATCAGCTGTAATATATATTAGTGTTTTTTTTAAGGTTAGGACAGTTCAAGATGCAAAAAATAACACTTCTTTCATCCCTATCATGTCCATGTAAGTAAAAGCGTAAGCTACTAGGAGAGGAGCTTGCAAAATACCAAGCAAAAGCTTGATGATGAAAGAAAATTCCTCCTTTTAAAATAATCATTTAATCCGACAACCCTTTGTGTATAAGAAGAAAACCTTTCCTTTTGATGCTGAGTACAAAAAAAAACAAAAAAAAACATGCGTTTGCTTCTTTCCCCCTCGCAACTACTTAGTTGGAATATCTGAAGATGGAAGCAAAAGGTTAGAAAAAGCATGCGCTAAGTCCTTGCTAGTTTTGTGGATACCAGCCGACGTCCTAAGTGCAACAAAACTTCCTCCAGGGATGGTCTTTGGTGACATTCATGTAATTTGGTCACAGTTGGGTGAGACACAATTTGGCTGTTGCCTTGCTTCTTCTTTTTTTCTTTTTTTTTTCTGGTATGTAATTCATTGATGTAACAATCGCTCAGTGGTAGAGCAGTGGTCTCGTAACTAAGAGGACTCGGATTCGAAACCAAATGGATGCGCCAGTGCCTTTTGCTTAAGCATTAAATCCTCATTACAGTGTCCGACTTAAAGCCGTCGGTCCCGTGGTTGCGTACTTACAAGTATACACATGCTTTCTTAGCAGTCAGGTAAAAAAAAATAAACCAGCAAATCCCTTTTTCAACAATTATTGATAATAATGATAATAATTATTTACAATTAAAAGTACGAAACTTGATTGATAAAATCACGGTGTGCTTGCAGGTGGGTGTGCGCGTAGGCCTATTCGTATTGGGATTGAGGAAGTCGTTAATGTTTGCTTCTTCTTTTTTTTTTCTCCCTCTCTCTCATTTTATTATAACTAGGTAAATACAGAGAAAACCTTGTTGTTTGGACGGTTTTATAAAATACATAATGGGGCATTACTGCACCTTCCTGTTGTTCTATTTTTTTCTCTCTCTCTCAATGTTTTCGAAATATTCAACAGTGAACCCGTGTAATATATCTGGTGATCCGCTTGGGCTTGAAAGTGGTATTCTCCCTGATTCGGCTTTCTCTGAAACAACCTGCTATTCGGGGTCCTATTGTAGCCAGAATGCCCGCCTGGATGGCCCGTCATCCTGGATCCCAAACCCGCCTGACCAGAACCAGTGGATCCAAGTCCAGTTTGAGTCCAACTGTGTGATTACCGCCATCACTACACAGGGCAGGCCAGACGCTGAGCAATGGGTGACGTCATTCACTGTATCGTCTAGTTCTAATGACCTAGACTGGACGTATTATCTGAGCGTGTACTCTGGATCAACCAAGGTAATAAATAGCAAACTGCGTTTCTCATTAGAATTTTTATCCCCCACTATAACGTTTGCGTAAAAATTTTTTTTTTTTAAATCCATATTTAAAATATAGACTAGAATAGTCATTAAAAAATGAGTATGACAGGGCACTTCCACACTACAGTGTTTTAAGGCAGTTTGTCGACGTATCAAAGCAATTTCACCACGAAGGAAGTGCCTTTCTACATTTCCGTCTTATTAAATTCCTACATAAAGAGAACGTTGAGTTCTGGTAAAGGTTACAAATAAATCGTGAGCTTTCTCATTTATTTATGTTGGTTTGAAAGAATATCACAGTAAAAATGTCCCCTGAAAGGAAGAGCACTTCAGGGGAGCGTTTCATCAAGCGTTTTGTCAGTGATTTTTATCCGACAACTGTTATAAGCTACTGAAATCCTTGCATCTGATTGGCTGGGGGCAAATTTGTCGGATAAAATATCTGACAAGTCCTTTCATGAAACGCCCCCCAGTTGCTCTCACTATTCGAAATTATGACAAGAAATATAGAGGGAAAGTTTGGATCATACATTCCGGCCACATGTGTGCGTGTGCGGGTGTGTGTGCGTGTGCGTGTGTGTGTGTGTGTAGTCCCATATGCGCATTTCTGTGTGCAGTGCATTCGACTTGCAGCAATATTGGGTATATTTCTCATTATCTTGATGATTTCCAAAGCTCACAGTATGCTTCCATTCTTTACCCACTTTCTTCCAGACATTTTCTTTTATAATGTTATCGCATGACTACGAACTCAACTTTATCTTTAAAAGTGGTTCCCCCCCCCCCCCAGGTATTTCCTGGAAATTATGACTCTGGAAGCCATGTGACTCATGTCCTTGTGATGCCGATGGTTGGACGCTCTTTTCGGATCCACCCAAAGACCTTTGTCAGTCACATGGCTCTAAGGATGGAGCTCTATGGGTATGGACCTCTCACTGATGTCATTGGTAGGTACCGTATACCATAGGCATAATGAGTGTATTTGTGTGTGTGTGTGTGTGAGTATGTGTGTGTGTGATGATGTGACTCTGTGATTTCCCCCCCCCCCCCCCCCTCTCCCCGTTCAAGAAGTTTGGCTACGCCGTGCCGCATACATTATTTATTGCGGATTGAAATCCTAGACTGCTGCATTGTTCTGGAGTATAAGTATGTTACAACAGCATTGTACGTGTGACAAAAATTCGATTGTGGTGGTGCACTGTTGGCTCAATAATTCAACAAAAGCAATAAAGAGTTAAGCTTACTATGTATGTCCAACTTTCGTTTAACCGTTTTATTATTTAAATGTTCTAAAGATTGCGGTGATAAATTTTCAAATTTGCTCCTCATTCATATCGGAATACGAATCCTTGCCACATTATTAATGTCCTTTGGCAAGACATTTATGTACATTTGCCACTTTCTACTCTTGTATAGTAATTGGATATCGGGTAGGAAGAAATTCTTTGAATGCTTGAGCACCTTATCCTGGTGGCTAAACCTGGGTGTAATAGAAAGATTGCAGGGCCCTTAGGAAGAACAGTATCAATACTGATAAGACTACCCTGGGTATTTAACAAGACATAGCAGTAGTAGTAGTAGTAGTAGTAGTAGTAGTAGTAGTAGTAGTAGTAGTAGTAGTAGTAGGAGTAGTATAAGTAATTGAAAAAAATTAAGAAAGTATTTTAAAATGCTTCACTTGATCTGTCTTTATAGCGTTGGTTAACCGTGGTGGTAAACTTGGTTGCACCCCTTCTGTCCACGGTGAGGGCCTTGGTGTCGAAGATGGTCGAGTCCCGGACTCCAGCCTGACCTCGTCAACAATCTGGGGTAGCGGCCACGAAGCTCCCCGTGGAAGGCTGAATATAGTCCATACCAATACTGGTGTGGGGGCATGGGTAGCCACCGATGCAGACCCAGATAAATGGATTAAGGTGATTTACACGGAGGCTCCTTCACACTTGTCCTGGTAAACCGCCAGGGCAAAGTAAAAATTATTTGAAGTGTAAATGAATGGTAGGTGGAGGTGAGAAAAATGTATATCCGCGGAAGGCCCTTAAGTGTACTCGCTTGTATGTGTGTTATAATATACATTCATTAGATATGTGAAGGGCACTACACAGCTTTGCTTTTTGTTTTGTTTTGTTTTGTTTGTTTGTTTGTTTGTTTGTTGTTGTTGTTGTTTTTTTTGGGGGGGGGTATGTTTGTTTCCTTTCGTTTCGTTCTCTTTTCTTCTTTGAGGCGGTTACCGCGTCATATAGGATAGGGGCTTTTTATAGTAGGTATCAATTTTATTAAAATAAATGCTATGTGTAAGATAGAAGTGCATTTTTTTTTCTGTAAGTTTACCAAACATTTCCGTTTGGGCTACGAATACTTGGAACAACTTACTTTTTTAGTGTTTCTAAGTAAATTGAATACTAATTAACTTTTGCTTGGCTATGAAATACTATTAGTCCAAAATGATATATGCAGCAAAATAAGGCCTAACTGTAAGAAGGAAAATCGAGTGAAAATTTGTCTCTCAGGTTGCGGGGAATTTCATAAGAGTGTTAGTACACCTAGGGTATACATATTTTGTATAATTATATGCATGTGCGTGTAAAGGGATGGGTGGGTGGTTGCGTGCGTTTGTGGACGTGCTGGTGGGCGTGTGTGCGGGTGTGTGTGTATAAGTAAGATTCCTCTCTAAACACAAATAAATTACAGTTATGTTCATGTATTACTTTTTGCTATGTTTTTCAAAATGTAATTACTAGATACTACAGATATGATAAAATTGACATATTGAAATCAAATCAAATCAAATATAGTTTAGATACAATTTCACTCTTTAGGGGCAATCATCTCAATATTCATTTGTTTTTTACATCGCGATGCCAAATAAAAGCGAAAACTCTCCATGTCAATGATATGTCATTCCAATGTGAAGTGTACATTAACTGACAATTAGACATAAATATTCATGCCATATTTTGTTTCTTTAAAATCACACAGGTCGATCTCGGAGAGGCCCGTAATGTCACTGGTGTTATCTCTCAAGGAAGGGCTTACCCACCAAACCAGTTGGTTACATCTTTGCAAATCTCCTACTCAGTGGACAACACAAACTGGACATTTGCACTGGAAGCTCACTGTGGGATGAGGAAAGTGAGTATACTCTGAAAAAAGGGTGAATTTTCTTCATTTTCACTCCCCCTAGAGTCACGTCATTGACAACTTGTCTAAGAGTGAATGTCGATTATTTTTTTAGAGCGCTCTGTCTGTCTCTCTCTCTGTAAAAAGTGAATTTCCACTCTATTTTCACTCCCCCTAGAGTGACGTCAGTGACAACTTGTCTAAGAGTGAATGTCGATTATTTTTTAGAGCGCTCTGTCTCTCTCTCTCTCTAAAAAGTGAATTTCCACTCTATTTTCACTCCCCCTAGAGTCACGTCAGTGACAACTTGTCTTAGAGTGAATGTCGATTTATTTTAGAGTGATGTCTAAAAAGAAAAGGGTTACTTTTCACTGTAATTTCATTTTATCTTCACTCCCCCGGAATCACGTCAGTGATACGTGGATTTATTTTTTAGAGAGTATACATACACTTTGCAGTTTCCTTGCTAAAGCAGGCAAAAAGGATCTAGAGCAGTCTAGATAGCAATGTTAGTGTACGCCTACAGAGCTCCATGAAGAGTATGCAGCTAGGGTTGGTATCGATTTGATGCATATTAAAATAATGTTATTACAATTACAGAGACAATCATTAAGTAATACATAAACACACACTCCCACAATGATTTTGTAGGGAGATATGGAATACCCTCTGATTTCAAAATGTTTCGCCGCCCCTCGATGATTCTAATGGATAATACACCACCGCTGACTGTCGGCGTGAATAAAAGTCACAAATTTTTGCCCGTTCGCTTCGCTCGCTTGTTAATAGGTAATGAAGTTGGAAAATGTAAGTGGTAAAACTCATTCAGATTGTCATCTGCACAAATAGGCCTTTTTGGTTAGATATTAACCCAGTAGTTTCATTAACTTTAAACCGATTTGCAACAAAATTTGATTATTACATAATTTTCTCTTTCTTATTCTATTGCAGACATATGCGGCAAATTTTGATGCTGATACGTACGTGACCATACTATTTCCTGGACCAGTTACAGCACGTTACGTGAGATTCCATCCGATAACATACATTGCTCATGCTTCTATGCGATTCGAGGTACTGGGAATTGATGATTAAACCATAACAGCGTGATATTTCGCAATTCATATTGTATTATAATTGTAGAGCCTAGAAGTCGAGCCAATGTTTTAAACGCATCCATTGGTTTGTGTCGCGTTATTAATGAGGTCATACATTACAGGAGTCTGGATGTCAGCAAGGTCTTTAAAGACATACAGTCGGGGTTTTTTCCCCCCTGTGTATTGCGTCATCATTTCCTTACAACGGATTTGGTCGAATAACAAACTAATGAGTGCACGAGTATCCCAGGCATCGAACCTCGATGGCCATCAAGAAATTACTCCAGGTTGCCTTTAGATCTCGGAGAGCGTTCGAGTGAGGGAAATTTATGAAGATGAACTTTCCTTACGAGGCGACTGGTGGAAGGGTGCAGTGCGCTACGTAAGACCTTACCGTCGTAAAAAAATGAAACCCACTCTCGGACGGGTGATTGAAAACACCTAAATTGTGTCAGATTTCTCATGAGAACCCAAGATTATGAGTGGTCAATCGGCCATGTTGATGAGACGCTTCACCATATGTTACAATAGATGGCTCTATTCCTGTTAGATCTTGACGTCCATCCAACTCTGGTTCTCTTGTTGTTGCAAAATCTGCAAAAACATGGGGGGACGAGCTTTTGCTCACGCTGGTCCTGCGCCATGGAATAATCTACCTATAGTTAATAGAAGTTGCTATTCTCCTGATTCATTCAAAAGTACTGGTAGTATAAAAACTTACTTGTTCAATTCTTCCCATTGATTATATTCTTCTCATGTATTTCTACTGTCTTTTGCCCTTCTTTATTCTACACTGCGCCTAGAGAACTCTAAGGAGTGGATTTGGCGCATTATAAATCATATATATTATTATTATTATTATTATTATTATTATTATTATCATCATCATCATCATTATTACTAAATCCAATAAATGAATATTACATACGGTTGGGCCCATGCTACATACACCTGGAAAAAACAACAACAATATACCGTACTTGCATCTGTTTTCACAACTTCACTCATTCCTGCAAACTTTTCTCCTCAGGAGGACAGACAAGTGTGGCCTCTGCTTAACCCATTGCCCACGGGAACCGGGAAATCCCTGTATTAAGTCTATGGGCATTAGAACATTCAGTAGTCAACGGGTCAATCTAAAGTGCGTCCTAGAAAAAAAAGTTAACAGTCAGAAAAAGTCTCCCTAAATAAATTTTTTGAAAAAAATATTTGAAGTAAAATTTCATACCTATGGATAGCTTAGGGTCTCTTCTCTAAAAATGACACCTAAACATCTGGCGATATTTTACGCTCAAGTGAGCAAAGGCAACTTTTGTGAAAAAGTGCAAAATCCAGACTTGACAAGAATTGGTATTTGTTCTGGCTGGTATCAGCAAAGTTGAGAGTCATGAAAAGGTTTAGATTTTTTTTCCTTCATATTTTAATGAACAATATACAATTCATGAAAGAACAGGTTTTGTTCTCTGTACTTAGGTATCTCATCAATATGTTTATCCTTCAGTGAGCCATTTACTGCTTTATTGAGCACTTTGAAACATTAATTTTGGCAGGTTTTTAATTCAAGCTGGCTTTCTCAGTCATCCATAAATTTTAGATGGGATATGTCAGGCCGGACATACAAAGCTTATTATTTCACAAATTGCCTTTTAATGATCAGAATATGAAAATATCTAAGCCTTTTCAAGACTCAACATTGCTGATACCAGCCAGAACCAATACAACGTTTTGTCAATGGATTTTGCACCATTTCACCACGATGGCTTTTGCTCACTCAAGCGCAAAATATCGTAAGGTGTTTGGTGTCATTTGATAGGAGAGACCCTAAGCTATCCATGGGTATGGAAATTTCATGAACATATTTTGAATTGTTCATTTGGGGAGACTTTTTACAACTGTAAACTTTTTACGATTAACAAATTTGTTAATACAAGCAACACACCAAAAAAAGCAATTCTTTGTCAAGTCCGGATTTTGCACCCTTTTGCAAAAGTCTCTTTTGCTCACTCAAGCTTAAACTATAGCCATTTTTTTTTTTTGTGTGTGTGTGTGTGATTCGATAGAAGAGACCCTAACCTATCTTCAGATATAAAAATTTCCTACAAATATTTGGAAATATTTATTTGGGGAAACTTTTTCCAACTGTTAACTTTTTTCTGGGAGCACTGTACATGCATGTACAGTGCATGTATAAAGAAAACTGCTAGAAACTTTTGTAATGCATTGTGGCCAATTGACATTGTATACTCCTGACGAAGACGGAGGAAGCCGTCGAAAATTTGAGTAGATAAAATAAAATTGGCCACAATGCATTACAAACGCTTATATAGCAGTTTTCTTTCGATTTGTTTGAGCCAATACGTGAACATGGTGAACCTTAAGATGAATATATGACTCCTAATAGGAATGACTGAAGTTGGGAAGATGTTAGATTAAACTATTTTTCTTCCACTTGTATGTAATATTTGGGGCCCAATTGTTTCTATCTATCTGTCTATCTATCTGTCTATATGCCATAGCTTGGGGCCAATTGAATGTGATGGATCTTGAGACACAGGACTGGTTCTCCATAACTTTCTGTCTTGAGCTGTTCTAGTTAGTTGCTCAAAATAATCCCTGTACACTGTTCTATGTTATCAATCCAGGTCTTAGTCTTCTGCCCCTTTCTCTTCTGTTATTGGTTCCTCCTTGCAACTGTATAATCAACAGCAATATCAATAATTCATTGGCATAGACATATAGAGTAAAGTGTACTAATCACCTAAACAGAATAATAATTTGTGTACAGCTATAATGTGTAAAATGAACCTCAAAAACTTTACCTGGCATTGTCTGGGTTAACGGTTAAGAAGTATGGAGAAAATAAAGAGTACCATAAAACCTGATGTTTTTTCTTCTTAATCCTCATCTTTTTCTTCTTTTTCTTCTTTTTCTTTTTTCTTTTCATCTCCTTCTTTTTCTTCTTCCTCTTCTTCTTTTTCTTCTTCTCCATCTCCTTCTCATTCTTCTTCATCTCCTTCTTCTTCTACATCTCCTCCTTCTTGTTCTTGTTCTTATTTTTTTTTCTTGTTCTTCCCATTCTTGCTCTTCTTCCCTTAAGTTCTTTTTCTTCTTCATCTCCTTCTTGTTGTTCTACATCTCCTTCTTCTTTCGGTTCTCTTCCTTCTTGTTCTGCTCCTGCTCGTGCTCCTCCTTCTTCGTTGAAAGCAGTTTAGCGACTCATGTCTGAAATGGACCTATGTTAGCGTAGGTCCAAGGATGGATAAGGGTAACGGGGTGTACTTACTGCGATCTTTCGATTTATGTGATTGTTTGAAGGAATTTTGGTCATTCCCTTTTCCTGTTGCCTCAGGAAACTCTTTATGAAAACAGTTTAGTAAAGTCTTTGTCTATGCACTTTAAACATTGACTCGTTTCATTCTTTTGGTGGTTTTCCAATGTAAGTGTACATATTGGTGAATTGTCAGGCGTACTTCTCACAAAAAAAAAAAAAATCTGTTGCGAGGAAAAGGGGAGACAGCAGACTGGTCCCGTTTCTCCGATTACGATAACTATAAATCATTCCAAAATCGGTCTCCTGTATACAGTTAATGTCGCAAAAGGATTGGATAGCAATGTTGCAGGCACCATCTTATCGATTGAGCCTTTTGCACCGATGTTGCTCAAAATCAGTGGCATACCTAAAATCCCTTTCCACCTTAACTTCGGAAGACCGTTTTCACGGTTTTAGGAACGATTTAGTTATCGTTATCGTTCAAATGGGACCAGCCCGTGATAGTGATATTTTCTTCTTTTTTCAGCCTTGTGACCTTTCCCAGTATCTGTATTCCAAATAAATGAAATGAGAAATACTAGAGGTACAAGTGAAAAGAAAAGAATAAAACTAATCAATGTTTGATACCCAATTAATATTTTCTTTATTGGCATTCTATATGCAGATATGTAGTTTTAGAAGTTTATTGACCTGTGAAATAATACGAGAGCGAAGAGAAAAGAAGGAATAGAGTGAGAAGGAAAGGGAAGAGTGAGATGTATAGTCGGCTGAATATTAGGTTTTTTTTGGGGGGGGGGGTTTAAAGGATATACTCTGTCTTACATTAGAGATTGTACTGGCATTCTGTTTAAGCCATAGGTTTGAGACATTTTTGCTCGGGATGACTAAAAAGGCAATAGAGAGAGAGGGAAAAAAAATAAAGAGGAAAAGGGAAAAGAGAGATAAGGCATGGGTTGTAGGAGAGAGATGGTAGAGGAAAAAAATCTCAGAGTCAGCGCAAGAGAGAAAAAGAAAGAGTGACATAAACAAAAGCAAAAAAAGAAAAGAAAGTAAAATAGTTGAAAAGAGATGAAAGAGATAAACAGAAAGATAGAGAAAGAGCACATAATTATTACAGTATACTTGTTGAATGATATCCCTTTATAACATTATTCTCTTTCTAATATATATATATATATAAATATATATATATATATATATATATATATATATATATATATATATATATATATATATATATATATATATATATATATTTATTTATTTATTTATATATATGCGGTAAATTGTATAGTTTGTGGATTGATGAGACCGGAGACAAGGACGTAGCTGAACTTCAACTTTATTAGATCAAGCTTTCGGTCTTCCCCGCCTTCTTCAGGTTCTGAAGATGACAATACAAACATATATTATATACTTCAATATACACGCATACAAGTACGTGTTTTTACATTCCATTTGATAACAAAATATGCAGTTGCATATTGATATCAACATATACCTTCATGGCTACAGCTTATTACAAGTAATTTCATTCATTTATTAAGTTACTTGTAATAAACTGTAGCCATGAAGGTAAATGCTGATATCAATATGCAAATGCAAATTTTGTTATCAAATGGAATTTTAAAAACACACACTTGTATGTGGGTATATTGAAGTATATACTATATGTTTGTATTTTCATCTTCAGAACCTGAAGAAGGCCGGAAGGCCGAAAGCTTGATCTAATTAAAGTTGAAGTTCTTGTCTCCGGTCTCATCAATCCTCACATACACACACACATACGCGCGCGCGCACACACACACACACTATATGTATATATATATATATATATATATATATATATATATATAATGTGAGAAATCAATTGAATTGAATGAGAGAAATAATTTGCGTAGCTAAATTCATTGTTCCTCCTTACTATCTTCCTTTTTGTGGAAATAACTGTAGGGTTTGCAAAAACTGTCTCCGCCGGGAGTCGAACCCGGGTCTTTGGCACTGTACGCCAAACGCCTTAACCACTAGACCACGGAGGCGGGTTGAGTGGTATTCGGCTACACCAGGTACAAACACCGACAGGCAGCCCTTGCAACCCTTCGCAGTTAATTTATTCCTTTTCTTTCCACAAAAAGGAAGATAGTAAGGAGGAACAATGAATTTAGCTACGCAAATTATTTCTCTCATTCAATTCAATTGATTTCTCACATTATGTAAATTTACCCACGAGAGTTGCCAATGCTATAGTATTAGAACAAATTTCTCACACATTATATATATATATATATATATATATATATATATATATGTGTGTGTGTGTGTGTGTGTGTGTGTGTGTGTGTGTGTGTGTATATATATATATATATCCATATTCATCCTCCTCCTCTGTCGCTCCTTTTGGAAAGGAAAGTCCACCATGGCATCAGGTTGACTTTATTCTGTTATGACAATGACACGAAAGTCATATATGAAATTGATGTTTTTGTCGATCCCTGGTCTTCGATAGCCTTTTGAATGTTTCGGCATTTACTTCAGATACATGTTTTGTAAAGTAAATATAAAGCGTTATCTTTACGTGAGGCCACCCCCGCCCCCCCCCCTTCTCTCTCTCTCTCTCTCTCTCTCTCTTTCTCTCTCCCTATACACATTCCTCCTCCTCCTCCTCTGTCGTTCTTTTGGAAAGGAAAATCCGCTATGGCATCAAGTTGACTTTAGTCTGTTATGACAATGACACGAAAGTCAGAAATGAAATAGATGTTTTTTTTTTTTTTTTTTTTTTTTTTTCGATTCCTGGGCCCTCTTGCATAAAAAGTTGCGATTAAACGCAACTCAAGAAATTAAACGCAACTCGATTTTCAACCAATCAAAATCGCGTATTTGGGACTTGCGTTTAATTTTTTGAGTTGCGTTTAATCGCAACTTTTTATGCAAGAGGGTCCTGGTCTTCGATAAACTTTTGAATGTTACGGCATTTTATACTTCAGATACTTGTTTTGTAAGGTAAATATAAAGTGTCATCTTTACGTAAGGCCACTACAATCGTAGAAGATATGTAGGCCTTGAAAGATTTGTCAAATGATTATTATAAACATTTAAATATCCTACATCATAAAATTCTTGTGCACGGATTGGCCAGGAATGAAGTGACATAAAATACTTTCACCATGAAGAAAAAAAAAAAGATATCGCGTGACGTGAGACCTCCGTATATTTTCGCTTTACCGATATTTTGGCGTAACTTTCATGTTTTTCTGGATATTTCGAAGCTATCGATATCGCGACAATGTTTCCTCGTGAGCCTCTCAGTGTATTTATGTCTAGAATCTACATTTAATTATTTTTTAAAGTCTATCTAGGCTTACTATTGTAGGATATAAATCAAATGTACCATTTCGAGGCACAAGTTGAAGTTATGGATTCTTCGGTGACTGGCATAGTTACCAAGGTTACTATCTTCTTAGGGTCTGCGCCCCGCAGAAAATTGTGCTATGCCAATCACTTCGGAAAATCCATAATTCAACTGGAACCTCTCAGTTCAAGGTATATTTGATTAATACGTTTTACACTGCAAATAGAAAATTTAAAAAAATCGTGCACGGTATTTAAAAAAAAAAACAAACAAACAAACAACAACGAATCATATTAATTATAGCTCTTTGTAGTTTGTAGTATCTAAATTTTCAATTGCATGCTGAGTCACGGTGAGTTCAATGTCATTCTTTGTTTTCGTCATAATTCCTAACTATTAACATATAGCAGGCCAGGTAAAGTTTTTTAGGTTGATCTGATGCATCCTGGCTGTTAACAAATTATCTCAATAGGTGATTGGTACGTTATAGCAATCAAATATCGTTTTTTTTTTTTTTTTTTTTTTTTTTTTTTTACTTGATTACAAAAAAAAAGATATCTTGATCACTTTCTCGGGTGTATGTAATTAGTTTCTGCAGCGGCAGCATGGCTAAAAATTCAGTGGTTCTCACTGATGCGGAACTTGTTCCCTAATTGGTTTTAATTGATCAAATACTGTGTCCTTCATAATCATGCATATCTCAGCTATATAGACTATATGCATTTGGAAGTGCGCCATCTAGTTTTAATCCAATAGCACGCATTAATTGCACTGTGAAACAGACCATGCATAATCACTTGATATAAATTTCCATTTTCGGCATCCATTCATTTGTTCAAAACTATTGCCTAGCGTTCGAATGGATGGATTGTTACAAATTATTTGTCAGCAGGGCCAGTATAGAGTTGTGTCTTTTATTTAAAGATCGAATAGCCATCATGTGTGCTCGTTTGAAACAAGGATGGATTTTCACAAAGGTGAGAATGTAAGGTTTCCTAATCATTACAAAGCGTGGAAAAGTATAAAAAGTATCAAGGGTAATGCACAGTTTTGACTAAAAGTCACAGAGGTTAGAAAAAGACTCTTCCTTATTTTGCAATACACCCTTAATGTTAGAACACATCCCCTTTCGGAAAAGTTTTGTTCCATTTTGACATTTAAAGATTTATCCTGCGTCACACATAAGTGCTTGTGTTATGTATGATGCACTTCTCACGGAAGACTCACCTGTATAAGAATTTATACTTCACAGTAAAGTTTCTATTTAAGTATTTAAGATGCTAGATCACGAAATAACCCCCCCCCCAAAAAAAAAATAAAATTAAAAATAAAAAATAAAAATAATAAAAAAAATATGATGATAATAAATAAATAAATAAAAATAATGGATTCCACAAAGAAGAGCAGTGTAGGCCTATAGAAACGTGATGGGGGGGGGGGGGGGTCAAATTTGTCCGTCAGATAAACCCAACCTTTGTTTACACATCACAATAGAATTATCTGACAAACTAACGATGACTGACAACGCCATGGATCTACCTTCACGTACAGTTTAGGAAGGAACTGATTGGTGCATTCACTGTTGTACAGTCTGTATCGCGTGACAAAGAGAGAGGGAGAGAGAAAGAGAGTTACTGTGAAGAAGAAGAAGCTACTGATGCTAGAAGACAAGGTGGATCTCGGGCAAAATTAGGAGATTGTTTGTAAGCTATTGTATGATGTTTGTGCCCGTTGTCATAGTAGCAGTGTAATACAAGGAGGATTGCTCCATTAAAATGCTTCCATATGCCAAAAAAGGACTGCAAATACCTGATTTATGCAAAGTTCTAAAAACTAGGTCACGCTTTAAAATTTCAGGTTTTAAATTTCAGATATTTTTGAGCTGGATAATCTATGAGGGAGAGAAGAAACAGGAGTTCGTTTTTTTTTTTGGTTTTTTTTTTCTTCTATAACACTAATATAAGTATATCTTTTAAATCTTATTTATCGATTTTTTTTTTCAACAGACTGGCCATTATTTATTTATTTTGAACATGCTATTGCCAGGAACAGGTAAGCACTAAAAGTCTAAAAGTGAGTTTAACTAAAAACGTGTGTGTGTGTGTGTGTGCATATAAATAATTAAATATATATATATATATATATATATATATGTTGATATTTCACGTACTGACATTGACGTAAGCAAAGACAGAAACACACTTCAGGGGCAGATCCAGGATTTTGTAAAAAAAGGGGGGGGGGACACAAATGTTCGAAAATTTTCTGACAAGGAAAAAAAAGGGTTATCAATTTTTTTTGTCCAGTTGTCCTCCAGAATTCTCTGACAAGCAAAAAAAAAAAAAAAAGGGGGGGGTTCAGATTTTTTTGTCCAGTTGTCCTCCAGAATTCTCTGACAAGGAAAAAAAAAAAAAAAAAAGGGGGGGTTCAGATTTTTTGGGTCCAGTTGTCCTCCAGAGTTCGCCTGAAAAGAGTCCCCCCCCCCCCCCCTGGTTCTGCCCCTGCAGTTAATGTACTGTAGCAAGTAAGTTGATGTTTCATTTTCTCAAATTTTTGACTGGCGTCTTCTTCAGGAGAAGTAAAAAATTGGATGAACACGCTCGTTTTTCATGTCAAGTTGTTGCAATGGTCATTTCGTGTCCATACTCAGTCCCTGACAGCATATTCCATAATTCAGCTTAGCAGCTTGAATAGACTACTCGTTTATCATCCTGCATCATCCATGATAATTTGGGGCTCCATTATGATGATAATATTTACTCCATTTAGTTAATGTAAATTGTGAGTAATATATCCAACTTGACGAATAATCAAACAACTGCATTTTGAAGCTGCTCAATGAAATGCGCCATGTAAAAATTGACATAAAAATAAACATCTCATTTATACAGTCATGTCATAAAATGAAGGTAGTGAAAATAATAATGACCAACGTTTTCCAAGTCTATTTTAAATGAATAATCAAGTCGTGGAAACATCACTGGGTTATTTTCCTGAGTGGCGGATTAAGGAATGTCCCCATACGTTGATCCGCTAATGTTTTCGATACAATATATATATATATATATATATTTTTTTTTTTTTACAGATTGTCATGTTTCAAGTTTCAAGTTTGCGTCATATGCAAAATTTGATGCATTATGTACCTCCAGGCAGCATAGTATTAATCCTGATACGGCTTCCCTGGATGAATACAGATTATTATTATTATCGTCATAATTATTATTATCATCCTTTATAATAATGATAATAATACTTTTATAATGCTAATAATAATAACAATAATAAAAAAATAATAAAAATAATGATAATAATGATAATGATAATAATAATAATAATAATAATAGTAATAATATATAATAATAATAATAATAATAATAATAATAATAATAATAGATAATAATAATAACAAGAATAATAATAATAATAATAATAATGATAATAATAATAATAATAATAATAATAATAATAATAATAATAATAATAATTCTATTATTACATTGTAGAAGAAAAAGAAAAAGAAAAATATTATGCTTTTGTCAAGAGTAAAATTATCTTTAAAATATGTGAATACGATACATTTTAATTCAAATTCGGGTCACTGAACTAAAACCTGATAAAACGTTGGTTTTTCCTCTTACATCGCGTATAATATTTTCTTTTTGCTGTACTAGCGTCATTCGACATACAGGACCACTGTTCAAACGTGATCATGACGTCATGCCCTGTCGTAACTCTGGAAAGTGGTGAAACAATACAGTACATCCCGAAAGCTATGCCTTCTGATCTCGACTGGTTGTCCGTCACAATTCCTGAAGACGGGGGACATTACTATTGCAGTGAACCAGGTAGAAATAACGTGCCAGGCCTAAAAATATTAATTCAAATTTGTTATTGGCATTTTTTTTTTAAATTAACAAATATTGTGGACGTAGTTAAGAAAGGATATTAAATGCATCCCAATAAATCTAAAAGGGTATATTGTACTCAAAACTGTAGGCTACGCCTGACATAAGGATCTGATAAAACCTCTTGTGATATCAACTGTTCAGTGATAGTAGATGAAAAAAGGAATACAAAATTGGTTAAACCTCTAGCATTTGTAACATAAATCTGTTTAAGTGGAACAAACTAAGTAAAATGTATATAATTTATATCTGAAATTTTAATTATATGTCTCTCTCCCAGTCGTACAAGCAGTGGCCAAGAAGGGGATTACAGCCCCAACAAAAGCTATAACAAATACGTAGTAGATTAAACAATAATCCTTACAGAAGTTATGACTTTTTGAAAACACTACACATGTGGGAATTCTGAAGTGGCCGAATGGAATTCGGAATGGGAGATCAAAATAAGGCAAGTATTCAGGGTCGTAAGAAAAAAAGGTTATACAACAAAATCCAGAGAAGGCAAAACATAAGTCTAATAAAAAAAAACTGTCAAAAATACCACTTTTACATTGTTTGGTGCCTCCAAATTCTTAGATTACTTAGAAAAAAAGTATACTCTTTCAGGAAATACCCAAAACAAAAATTTGACCATGCCAACCCAAAACACATTGATTGAGCTCTAACTGAAAATCACACAGTGCGACTTTTTGGTGGTTTTGTGGTGCCTGGTCACAAAATATCTTTTTAAAAAATAAATACCAGTATAGCAATTTCTTAGTTTGTCAATCTGTTTAAATTTAAGTGGGAGGAGAGGAGAATACTTTAATAATGGACTTTCTGTTTGGGGAAGTGGATATCATCTCTAAATATCCCTTCATTAACACTTTGTTAGTGTTGAAATGAGCATTTCCTCACGTTTCCAACGAATCTTTCGAATGTAATGCCATGTTTGGTTCATTGTGGTCATAATTCATATTTCTAAAGGTCTGTTATTTATTTAGTATTATTTCTTGATCTGATCATGCTGTAAAATTTGTAGGTTGTAGTTCGCCTTTTCACCAGAAAATTTAGAAATGCGCTAGTATGTGTAAATTAATAATACACCTGATTATCAATATACACGTCTAGTCCATTCCATGCAGATGAAAATGGAGTTTACGTCAAGATAAAAATGACAAAGCGGGAATAAGGCTAGATTGTGTGGAAAATATTAAATTGGCTTTTTAAAGAATACCAGAGTGCAGTTAAAATTAGATTGATTAACACACAATCAAAGATGCAGCTGACCGTAATGTTAAGCCTGGGTGAGTTTCCGTATGAAAGGTGAGTTTATCTACCAGTAGATCTATAACCAAGGTTACATAGTTTATTGAACCAAAAAGGAACACCGGAATTAATTTCCCCTTTCACTAGCTGTATCGAGTTCATTAGGTTAATCGAACAACACAGTGGCATTGGCAGGGTTAGAAATTTGGATGAGTGGAAATAAATATAATTCAATTTAACGCCACCTCGGAAAAAGAAGGGGCGGATCCAGGATACTCAGAAGGGGGTGGGGGATGTAGAGCCCTCAAATGTAAAAATCTACTACAAATGTAAAAATTGCACCCGCAAATCTCAAAATAACCACAAATGTAAAAAAAAAAAAAAAAAAAAAAAAAAAAATGCAGACAAATGTAAAAATCGGTTTAACTGCAAACGTAAAATCATTTTGCCTAAAAATCAAAAAATAATTCAGTTTTTACCTCGAATGTCATAACATGTCAACTGCAAATGTAAAAACTCATTTCTTGCATGATGCACCTACGTAAAATCATCTATAATGAGTTGTATGTGTGTGTGCGTGTGTATGCGTGTATGTGAGGTTTCTTGACCATTAAAATCACTAAAATATCGAAAAACCCTTTGCAACGAATGTAAAAACATGTCAGCTGCAAATGTAAATATTCCTCAAACTAGAAGTTTACTAGACGTGTTTTGCACGTGTGGACGGGGGCATCGAACCTTTGGAGACAATAGGCAGCTTTTTTTTCTTCTTCTTCTTCTTCTTCGCGCCGCAGCGTATATGCTCACAACAGTTCATGTGGTTGCCACCACCCTTTTCGCCCTTTTAATGAATAAACGTCGGAATATGTGCTTTATAGGTGATACTTATTCTCTTAGAGAAAAGGAGAATTGGAATAAACCTATCATGATGTTTATTATGATTATTATAATGAATTATTTTAATAATTCATTAATAAATAATAATAAAATAATAATAATGTAATAGGTTTTCCCGGTCAGTTTCATAATTTTTTCATTCAAGTTCATATTCCGAGCATTCAATTTCACGCATTTCGAGCTCGCAGCACTGAATCGGCTTTCAAATTCGAAATCCGGTCATTCAGATTCACTATCCGAGAAATCGATTGTTCATATGCGTCATTCAAATTTAAGATAGGAGCATGCATTTTGAGCAATGAGCATTCAGATTCACTTCAAGCCGGCGACGAAATCTCGTTGGTCACATTCGTGAAAAGGCAATCATGTTTCAAATAAGTGCATTCAATTTAAAAGAATTATTGATATATTATTGGCTTCCACTTGTGAAATTGTGAGATCATGTTGTTTTTAGTTGGTCTTTGAATTGACGCATTGTGTGGTTAGTGTTGGGGTGTTGTCTTTTATATGTGTGTAGTCATCAAGGAGTATAAGTTAGATATGTCTTTGTGTTTTTTGGATGCTCTGCTGATTGGGCCTTATCATATACAATTTCTTATAATAATAATAATAATAATAATTACATTTATAGGGCGCTTTATACGGGCGTTTCTAAGCGCACAGGTGGTCGGTCTAACTCAGTATACATGGTACATCCAATAGCTTAAAAGCAACAAAATGAAATAAAATATTACTAATATAATACAGTTAAATGAATTAACTACTTGTGTGCGCCAGTATACTATGACTGATTAAAAAGGTGGGTTTTAAGAAGGGTTTTGAACGATTCAATGGATGGGGCATTTTGAATATGGGGTGGGAGTTTGTTCCAGAGGGTGGGGGCAATAGATTAAAAAGCACGGTCACCATATCGGGTTTTCGTACGTGGGCCGTGAATTCATTGCAATGGAAATGAAAAAAAGATATATATATATATGTTGAATGGGCCTTATCATATACAATTTCTTGAAATGAAAAAAAAAAATACTGAAGAATACATGAACATATAAGGACATAATACCATTGTAAGGAGATACAACTTCAGAACAATATAGAACCTTAAAAAAAAATTAACATACTACATGGAAGCCTATGAAAATAAGATTTTGCGTGAGTGTGTGTTAGGAAGGGGGTGGATTGTGTATGTGTGCTCATTTTATCATGAAACAACAAACGCTCGTCCCACTCTCCCCCTCATAATCCCCTTCTTCAAAATTCTATCTTATCTTCTCCACTACAATGAGTGCACGAAGTAGGAAATTGATTACCTGAAAATGAAATTGAACGCCCCAAACAGGCTCATCGTGATTATTGTGTGAATTTGAATGCACAAGTAGGAAATGCAATGCTCGTATTTGGAAATTGAAGGCACATGTGTGATTCTGATTTTAAGGAAAGGAAATAAGAGCGCCCGTAAATGAAATTGATCGATCCGATTCTGAATTATTTGAAAGCCCGAATATTTTCGCGGGCGTGCGCTGTGTGAGTTTGAATGCACGTTCATGAATTGGAATGGAAAAATTATGAAATTGAAGGGGAAAACCTATAATTTGAGGATGACCGATGGACAGGTTCAGTTGTAGCGCGGTGGTCTCTTAACTGGGGGGGGGGGGGGGAATTCGGGTTCGAATCCAAGTGGATGTGCTAATGCCTTTTGGAAACCCATTAATCCTCATTACCAAGTCCCTCGGAGAGGACTGATATTCGTCGGTTTCACGGTCGCTTGCTTATACGCATGCAAATGCTTTCTTTCAGTCGGGTAAAATAAACCGTCAAACCCTTTCAGTTATCATGGTAATAAGATTTGCAAGGTACCACATTTCTCTTGAAATTAAATGCTCATGGCGCACAGGTACAAAGAATGAAATGACATAAAAGCACTTACAAATATGTACAATATGGGTAGGATAGAATATAAAAAAGGAAAAAAAAATCAAACATATATGTTTATAGATAAAAATTTGAACTCCGATGTGCTGTAACTAATCTCTCGAGAACATTCCACAGCGAAGGCCCTGCGAGAGCAATGGCTTCCCCTTTTGTATTAAGCTTAAGAAAAACAAGTAATACATAGTTTTTAGAGCGTCATACGGAATGTAATGATTTATCAAAGTAATATTGTATTGTGGAGCAGTGGCTAGTATGGCACATATCACATATCAATGTCTCTATGTGCTTCCAAAGAGCTTTGGATTATTACCCCGGCTCAGCCTATAGCTGCCCTATATAATGAAGGCGCTGAAGCTTCTAGGAATAAATACATTCCTACCGGTATCTATTTACTACACCTGGGTCAAGAGTGGCAAATGTAGAGTTACGTCTACAGTCCGGTGTCTTATCCCCTAGAGCACAATACCTCAACAGTTGTATGTTAGTTGTAATAGCTTCTTATGCTTTTAATTCACCGAGTTCAATAAATTTTCTCTCTTTTTCCCCCGGAATATATATGCCTTGTCTGGTGCGTCAACGGTGAACTCTCAAGATGCATTCATCAAGTCCCTTAAGCTTCTAGGAGGAAATCAAAATGAAGGAAGGCTTGCCTTCACGTCCCGCTCTAGCCCTAATACGTACATGGGGATTCACCAGGATGAATGGACCAGGAACTCATCTCAGTTGGCATGTGAATATCTAGGGTTTGAAGGTAAAAACATCTTTCATATTAATTCATTTCATTTCATTTTTTTTTCATTTTTAAATGTATTTATTTTGTTGTTGTTGTTGTTCAGACTCCAACTGTCCAGGTTGTAATGATTAGCGCCAAAAAAGAAATAAGAAAGTTTGTGTTCTGCTCTTACATCAAATGCACTCTCTCTCTCTCTCTCTCTCTCTCTCTCTCTCTCTCTCTCTCTCTCTCTCTCCCTCTCTCTCTCTCTCTCTCCTTTTTCTTACGGTGCTCCGACATAATGCTCCAATCTGAGGAACTATGGTTTTGGAAGCTTACCAAAATGATAAATGATGCTTGTTATGATTTTACAAAAGAGGACTTGTGGTGGCAATTAAATATAGAGAACTAGAAAGAAACTCCGACCAGAGTTAGGATGAGTTTCGAATTTATTTATGATCATCTTTAGGAATCAAATCATGTGAACTCAAATCAGTTAAGAACAGAAAGGAAATGGGGGTTGAATAATACAAAGTAGAGTGATTGAGAGTATTGCCAAGCAAATGGAATGTCGAAAATTTAAAACTCATGATTCTGATTGGAGTTTTCTTTATTGCCCTCTATATTCACATCAGAGTAGGAACTATGAAAAAAGGAAATCCAAACTTTGTAATATTTTGTTTTGTTTTGTTTTTTTGTGAAAGCAGAAAATCAGAGATGCTGATTGATGAAAGTTTGAACAAAATCGGACAAACAATAAGCAAGTTGTGATTTTCTAAAACTTGTAATCACTATACATATGGGAATTTCAAATTGCCGAATCGGTACGCGGTCACTGTGATGTAGCGGCGGTCAACTTTCACATTCTCTCCAACACACAAAAAGGACTAAATTTTCCTAAATATATAACGTTGTATGATCTTTTCTTTTTGGAGGACCCATAAAAATGTGCTATCTAAGTACTGCCCCGAGGGAAAAGGCGCTCAGGAGAAAACGGGAATTTTATAATATTTTGGTGTATGACAATATATGGGAGAGTTGACCATGCATACGTTACAATCGATCCACCAAAATTACCAATTTGAGATTTGCATAGATCTCATTTTTCAAAAATTCATAACTCTTTTATTCTTTGTCCGATTTTTTTTTTCAAACTTTAATCATCTTGTTTCTTTTATTTTTCTGATTTCATACAAATCAACTTTTTACAAAGGTTGGATTGCCCTTTAATGAATTTGGGGTTCTATTGGGGGTTTAGATTTGTTTTCCTCAAATGTTTTACGTACCCGTAGAGGTGTAGTGGGTAAGTGGATAAGACATTAGACTGCTGATCAGATGGTACGGGGGTTGAACCCCTGCAACAGCACTAACGTCCTTTGACAAGACCGAGGTAAAGTAAATAAGTACGGGTAGAAATTAATTCCTTGAAATTTCACCGCCTACATTAGGGCAGCTAGGCTGGTGATAATCAAAAGCTCTTTGGAAGCGCAAAGAGGCATTGATAGATATGTAATGTTATGCTCTATACAGTTTTCGGGGCACGAGAATGATTCGCGAAGGATGCTAATGTCGAAAACAATGGCAAAGTCCAACATTCTGAGAAATGGAGCCGTAAGCCATTCTTGCTCAGTTTTGGCGTAATTCTCACAACGTATGTGCGAATGTCGTGTGTAGCGTTGTCGAACTATGGCCAGTTCACATACACGAAGAATACGCGACTTAAATGCGAACCCGAGTTGACAGCTGTCTTGAGTTGATCGGTCTCTTCGTGAAAAGTTCGCTGTCTAGTCGTAGAATGAAGTCAGACATCTCGGCTATGTGCTTTATGTAGGCAAGACGTCACGTGGAGCGAATTTACCTGCAAACAGGCGGCACACGCGCGGCAAACGTCCGTGAGAACTTCGCACGAACTCTGTAAGAATGTCGCGTGAGCAAAACGTCGCAAAACGTTCGTGAAAACGTCGGTTTACTTCTTTGTGTAGCTCGCGAATAGTGCGAAAATACTTCGTGATATTCACAGATTAATCGTCGCGAACGGTAGGCGAAGAGAGGGCCTCAACGTGAAAGGCTCGCGTTTGCTTCTTTGGCGAAGTCACCTGCTCTCAAGGAATACCAGAACGGTTCGTGAATAGTTCGAGAAATGATTGGACGAACTTCGCTGCTTTCGCGAGACATGCGCGAGAATTCTCGAAACTGTCGGAATCTGTTTGGGATTTCACGAAGCGAAGATTTTTTGAACATCACGCACGTCGTGAGTAGGTCGTGCGCATATGACGAAGCTTTTCAGACATTTTTGAGAAAAAAATCACGAATAAATCACGACCCGGGATGCTGGAAACGTTCGCAAGAAATTTCAAACTTTTTTGAAATTTCCGCCGAACTAAAAACGACTCCCCCGAACGGTTGACGACGCTTCTGAACCCCTGCGCATGTTTGGCGAACTTTTTGAGCCTTACGTACGAATTTTGGACTTTGCCATTTTTTCCACATTCGTATTCGTATTCCACATTCGAATCGTTCGCGTGCCCCGTGAAAACCCACCTATACGATATTCGGAGAAAAACTTCTCCGAATGCTGGAGTTTGCCATTTTTTCGACATTTGCATCCTTCGCGAATCGTTCGCGTACCCCGTGAAAAAGCACCTTTAGTATTATTTAATGAATATTATCATTGATATTATTATTAGTAGTAGTACAAGTAGTAGTAGTAGTAGTATATAGCAGTAGTGTTAGTATTAGTATTTTTGTTATCATTATCGTTATTATTGATGTTGTTGTTGTTATCTTAAAATTATTGTGTTTGTTACTTTTGCCTAAACAAGGAGTGTTTGTGACACTGAGTGGTGCGCAGTACGATAACTTGTCCATAGACGTTGAAGCGTCAGTCGTGATATGTCCTCCCAATGCAACAAACATAACGAACTGCTGGCACAATGAGACTAGAGTGAACCGAATAGAGGAAAGTGTAGCGGTTGTCTGTTGTCCTGGTGAGTTCACCTAGTTTTTATAGTTGAAGGACAGTGGCGTAGTTACCAGGAGTTTTCCCCACGACGGGGCCTCTCGATATTTTGGCTATATAGAAGTTCGATTTGTGGTCAGAGGGCCGGTTGATATCAATCTTATAGGTTGAGTGGGCCGCTCACATCGAAATACCCCGACTGAATTTCAGTCCAAGACTTCCAGTGGTAGCTACCATGAGGGGAAAGGGCCACTTGGCCTTATGAAATTACGAGAGAAAAAAGAGGGGGAAGAAGGAAAGAAGATAAAAGATTTAAAAAAGTGAAATAAAAGGGAGACCGTTTTCATGATTCCGATTTCATCCTCTTGTTTTTGTTTTTGTTTTGTTTTGTTTTTTTTTGTTTTTTACTTGAAGGTCTGTGTTATTATTCTTATTTCTACTGGCGTAGTCAGGCTTGTTGAACGGGGGGGGGGGTATGGAGGGGAGGGGGTGGCATACACAATCAAAGAGTCACATAGTTCACAAACACACTAAGTTCGGTGGATGACCCTTTTTTTTAGCATATAAACAGGGAGGGGGAGGGGCCCCTCTGTACCTCATTGCTACGCCTATGATTATTTCTTGTCATACATGTAATATTCAACAGTGAATCCGTGCAATACATCTGGTAATCCACTTGGCCTTGAAAGTGGTAGCCTCCCAGACTCGGCTCTCTCTGCATCAACCTGCTACTCGGGGTCCTTGTGCGGCCAGCATGCCCGCCTGCACGGTCCCTCCGCTTGGATCCCGAATCCGTCCAACCAGAACCAGTGGCTCCAAGTCCAATTTGAGTCCAACTATGTCGTAACCGCCATCACCACACAGGGCAAACCAGGAGTTCATGTGCAGTGGGTCTCATCATACACTGTATCGTCCAGTCCGAACAACCTGGACTGGACAGATTATTTGAACGTGTACTCTGGTTCAATTGAGGTAATTGCAAAAGTTGGGTTCCTAATTTCTATTTTTGAACTCCTGCTTAATAGTCTAATTGCTGATAATAACCATGGTGTGGTATTTTCTCGCACGGTAGCCGCATCAGTAAGAATACTGTTCTTCCCGAGGGGCCTGCAATCATAATTATTCCCCCTGCTTTAGACATGATGTGGCGCTCAAGCACTCAAGGAATTTCTTCCTGCCAGGTACCCTTCACTTAACCTTGACAATTTTGGGGTGGAGAGTGGCAATAGATTAATGTCTTGCCAAGAGACATTAGTGATACGGCAGTGATTAGAATCCAGTGACTTATCAGCTTGACCACGACATCTCTATTTTATCATAAAACTTGTTCCTTTTTTGAGTTTCCTGCGTTTCCTTTGCATTATTTTTTATCTTCTGCATATTGATAAAATGTTCTATCTATTTATACCGAAATGCTGACATCATAATCCCGTTACATTAGTGCATACGTTGTTGCTGTTTTATATGTCGGCACAGAAAAGGGTCGGTGAGCTGAATGTATGTATGCCGACAGAAAGAGTTCGTGAGGACGCTCATATTATTTTAGCTCTCGTTATTACAAAACCGCTGGCAATAAGTCTAATTTCCTGTTATTTTCAGGCAGCCAATCAAAACCCGTTACATATTTCGCGCGCTTTGTTCCTTTAGTTTCCGGTTATATTGTTCGATTTCGGCTTTCTGTTCATTCTTGCGGTATACACTGATGAGTGCAAGACGAAAAGCTTCAGTATGTCTCTCTCTTCAACGCCATTTTCCGATTCTGTAGTACCAAATATCCCTTTTTCGTTTATATGTCTTTTCTTATGTAGTGCGTTGCGTTAAACCATAGGTAAAAATTGAGAAAAAATGCTATAAATCATGTTAGCACATCGGCATATGCTTCAGAAATTGCCACGCGTACAGGAAATGCTTACTTATTCTAAAAATGTGAATTCTTATATCATTGCTGTAATGAAAGTGACAAAACAATCCAATACTATTTCTTTGAACAGTGTTGAATGCGATTTGATTTCTGCGACACAATAATGTTATGTATATACTCACTATTTTTAAAGACTATTATAAATCTTATTACTCTTTGGAGCCTATAACTCACAAGCGTAGCTTTCTCCTTAGGCTCCTCAATATTTCACTTTTATTTTAGCCCAGTCTTTTCAAGTAATACCGCATGCAAACGTATATGTTTTTTATTTTATTTTCCCTGACAATATATATTATGTTTATTTGTACCATTTATCTTGTTTGTAACAATTATATTGTGTGTACTATTTATACTGTAAAAACACTGTAAATGTGAAATATGAAACAATAAACTGAAACTGAATTACTGAAATAATTACAATCTCATTAGCCAAGATTTCTTTTCAAAGGTATTTGCTGGAAACTATGACCAAGATAGCGAGGTGACTCATGTGTTCGGGAAGGCGATAGCTGGACGCTTTTTTCGGATACACCCAAAGACCTATCACAGTCTCATGGCTCTGAGACTTGAGCTCTATGGGTATGGACCGTTCACTGATACCACAGGTATGTGGTATATATAAATATAAATATATATATATATATATATATATATATAATATATATATTATAATACAGTGCGTCCCAGAAAAACAAACCCTAAAACAAAGGGTTATTGTGACCACACTATGTGCTCTATGACAATAACTATCTATTTTTCATAAACTAGGAGTATTACGCTTTTATATGATATCTTGATGGCATCCTTCCGTACATGCTTTACCGAGCAGCAGCATTTTGAAAATGACATGTAAAAAACTCAGTTTTCCAGATTTGGGTAAAACCATGAAAACCCTATGAGAACACTGTTTTCATCTGTTTCTTTCAATAATGAGGGTATTAAAGGATAATACCCTCATCGTAAAATAAAGGATGGTAAGTCTTCGGGTAAAGAGGGACATGTTTTGTATTGAAATGGTACCTGCAATCGGAATGAAAAACAATTTTTTCATTTTTCAAAAAACTGAAATTTCCTTTAAGAACAAATCCCACAGAAAGGTGATATTTTTCATAAAAGCAAAGTAAAAGTGACACTTTCCATTGTCATCTTATGGAAGTACAAGGTAGAAAGGGCACATACGGCAGAAAAAAAATATCAAAATTTGGCAATTTCCCACCTCAGGAGGGGCACCTTTTCCATCACAGGAAGGTCACTTTTTATCTTTTAACGGATATTTATTAATATTGGAAATTTTGGGAGCGTATGCCCCTGCCGCCACTGGAAATTGGTTGTTGACCTGTGTTTTATGAATATCTGACTGAACGTATGCCATCACACAAGCGAATTTCACGTATCATATCTCTAAAAGCTGGTATTTCAATTTTAGTAATTTTGCACGTGATCCTAATGTTTTCATGGTTTTACCCAAATCCGGCACAACCGAGTTTTTACATGTCATTTTCAAAATGCTGCTGCTCGGTAAAGCATGTACGGATGGATGCCATCAAAATATCATTTAAAGTTTATGAAAAATAAATAATTATTGTCACAGAACACATAGCATGCAAAGTGTGGTCACAATAACCCTTTGTTTTAGGGTTTCGTTTTTTCTTGGACGCACTGTATATATATATATATATATATATATATACGTAAATATATATATATATATATATATATATATATATATATATATATATATATATACATATATATATATATAATATATATATATATATATATAAATATATATATACAATTTTCAGTGTAATTCAATTTA
Source organism: Heliocidaris tuberculata (assembly GCA_025618425.1). NCBI lineage: Eukaryota > Metazoa > Echinodermata > Echinoidea > Camarodonta > Echinometridae > Heliocidaris > Heliocidaris tuberculata. Next base: position 4,620,638 of record CM046841.1, read on the forward strand.
AAGACATTTATTTCCAACTTTTCAATATACAAAGTAATAAATGAGCAAAAATAATATGCATGTATTTTTAACAAAAAAAATGACAAAATATACATTAATGTGGTACATACATAGTTGGAAGACACAAAAGCTTGGGGCGAGGGTGCCCTTAGTACATAATACATTATTACATAATAAATATATAAAGAGAAAATAACTACATACAAAAAAGAAAGAGACCACTGAGCTTGATTGGAGGGAAAAAAAAGGTGAAGGGGGGGGGGGGAGAAAAAGAAGGGGAAAGAGGAAAAGGGGGGGGGAGAATGGAAGTGCAACATGAGAGGAGTACGGAAAAGAGAAGTCTTCACGAACAGGCAGAGAGAAGAAAGAGAGAGAATAGATACAATGGAGGGTGGGGATGTCTTAAACCATATTATTTGTAAGATGAAGTGAACTATTTTTTCATCCTTCTTGAGAAGCTAGCGAGAGATGTATATATATGTATATATGTATATGTATATATATGTATATATCACACAAACAGAGTTCTGTTCCATCATGTGTTATCTGTTCTCATAGTCACAAGCTTCCCCTATACAAATTTTGGTCCACTTATTGGCAAACCTTCATTCCCCTATACAATTTTTGGTTCACTTATTGGCAAGCTTGACGCAAGCTTACACACAAGCGTGTCGACAACCTTGCAGGGGCAAACTTGTATGGCAAGCTTGTATTTTATCCAGTGTTGGGTCCAAGACCAGAGGGTCCGAGATCAAGATCAAGATCAGACAGTCCGAGATCCAGATCCAGATCAAGATCCGAAGCTCAGGTTCAGATCAGAACATCTGAGATCAAGATCAGATATGTCCGAGATCGAGGTACCCAACACTGAGTCGTGGTTTCGCCGATTGGTGAACGATTTTAAAAGCTTTTTCGTTTGATAATTTACGTAATAACAATGTTGATCTCGAGCGATCTCGAGCGAAAATTCCGAGAACAGAAGCTCCGAGATCAAGATCAAGATCAAGACCAACACCTTCGAGATCAAGAACAAGATCGAGGTTACTGATGCCGATCTCGAGACTGGTCTCGAGATCAAGATCGATCTCGAGGTACCCAACACTGATTGTACCAAATATATAAATTAGCTGCAAGCTTCTGGCAAGCTTGCAGCACGCTTGATAAAGAGTTTGTGATTAGGTTTCCGCAAGAGTGTGATCAAACGTGCCACAAGCTTGCCTCTAGCTTGCTACTAGCTTGCAGCTAATTTACATATTTGGTACAATACAAGCTTTGCCGCAAGCTTGCGGTTACCTTGCGAGTTTCTAAACTGGGCTGTAACATTCGTGTACTATATAGCATCTTGTACCACGCTGCATCCACTTTATGGTTAGTGTTAGGATTAACTGAAAGGAAATAAAAAGAAAGATTAGTAGGAAATAAAATGAAAGATCAGTAAGAAGTATAATTATTAGGAAAGAAAGTAGGAAGTAGAGTCATCCATACACGGAGTTTGACGAACTCGGTTTCACTTGGGCTCAACATGGCGAATATTCCTTTCTTTCATGCATGCCTTACAAAGCAACATGCGCATAGGCGCCAGAAGGGGGGGGGGGGGGGCAAAATGCATTTTCGCCCCCCCCCCCAAAAAAAAGCCCCCCCCCCACCGTAAAAAAAAAAAAAAAAATCAGTAGTAAAGGAGTAAATATCGTGTGTATATTAAAAGCTTGATTGCTTTATTACGTATTGTAAGCCTTTTAATAGTAGATTTTTATTCATTTGTGTATTCATGGAGATCACTGAAGACAGATAAAGCATTCAAACTTTAAACTTTAACGTAGTGGAGGTTTTGTATTAGACGCAAGGTTGCCAGAGTTGGCAGAATTCTGCTTTCTGGCAGAACTTTGACCGCTTTGCATAATTTGACAAAATTTGGTGTTTTTTTTTGCTTGTCAGAGAATTTTCCAGTAAAAATACACCCCAAAAATGCTGATAACCTTTTTTTTTTTTTTTTTGCTTGTCAGAGAATTTTCGAATGAAAATTTGATTTAGCAGTAGGATCTGTATTGTTGTGAGAGGGTGGGAAAGCGTGTGTGTTTTTTTAGGGGAGAAGACATGAGCCCTTGAAAGGTGAGCACCCTTGAATGTTTGCCCCTCCCCCCCCCCCCAATCCCAAACTGCTTCCGGCGCGCCTGAACATGCGCCATATTGTACCTGCTGGCATGACTAGAGCCGAGTTGGCCAAACTCCATGTAAAGATGGTTCTTGTAGGAAGTATAAGGAGATATTAGTAGAGAGTGTAAGGGAAGAATAACAGGAATTAAAAGGAAAAGTTGGTACTATTAAAAGGAAAGCAGTATACGTGCTCTTTTGATTTATCCCCACAGACATGTTTAACCACGATGTTAAACTTGGTTGCCCTCCTATCCACGGTGAGGGCCTTGGTGTCGAAGATGGTCGTATACCAGACTCCAGCCTGACCTCTTCATCGTTCTATGATGTTCTTCATGAACCTAGCCGTGGAAGGCTCAACATCGCCCGTAGTAGTGTTGGTGTTGGGGGATGGATGGCTGCCAGTGACGATCCAGACAAATGGATAAAGGTAATTTATTTCATATGCCAATCTTACTGAAATTACTGTTATGAGTAAATTATAAGCACTGTAGAATTGTTTCTTCACGTTTGAAGAACTAGTATCTTTCAGGTTTTAAAAAATTGTTAGGGCTGAGGATGCGAGCGACGAATAAAAATAATTGCCTCTTCACCGTATACTCTCAAAAATATAGGTACTAAAAATAAAAAAATTCTCAGCTATAAAAATCTATCGGTCTAACATTTTGTAGACAGCAAGTTAACAGTACACGAAATGAAAAACGTATCAAGTGAGAAAAAACGCCGTTTAGATTAATACCAAGGTTCTGCGTTTTTATTTCATATTTTTCGTGCAATGAGACATTTTAATGCAGTAATTTTGCTCGAAAATTACGCTTTAGGCCGATCTCGGGAACACTACATCGGTCACTGGTGTTATCTCTCAAGGAAGGGCTGACATTGATGGCCAGTTGGTCACTTCGTTGCGTATCTCCTACTCAGTGGACAATACAAATTGGACTTTTGCACTGGAAGATCAATGTGGGGTGCGCAAAGTGAGTATATAGGTACCAATTTAAGTCTCACTCCTAGAGCGGTCAAAAAAGGATCCAGACCGCTCTAAAGGGTTTGTGGATAGCGATGGGGAAAGCGTACCGTATCGCCCCATAAAGATTACAGTTAGAGTGATCCACTGAGACAACCCCCCCCCCCCCCCCCCCGACGCCCTTTCTCTTGCATGACCCAGCGCTTGCCAAATACCCCCTTGATCACCATAGGTTGTGATTATGCGAGCACGCTGGGTTGGCCCAACAGAGGAAGTTTATTTTTCATGGATTAAAAAAATATATATCAAAATACTGTTCATTCGAAATTCAAGTAGGCTATTTGTGGCTGAGAGGGAAATAATAATGACTGGGTTCTTAAATTGCGTCCCACGGGCCACGCATTTATAAAAACATTTTTTTTTTGGTTGCAGTGCAACATTTATGATGATAAATAAACTGTGGGTGATTGTGGGAAATCGGTTCTTATTACAGGTGTACCCAAACTTTTGTAGGGCAGTACATATATATAATTTTTATATATATATTCTCTGTAGAGAATGACTTGAAAGCGCTTGAGAAGTCAAAATCATGCCCGTCTTGTTTGTATCTCGTGTGAGTATAAAGCTGTGTAGATTATATGTTTTACTACCTATATATTTAAATATATTTATATACAGAAATATATATATATATATATATATATATATATATATATATATATATATATATATATATATATATATATTCTTTATTTTTGTCATTCTATTGCAGACATATGCAGCAAACTTTGATGCTGATACACACGTGACCATACTGTTTCCTCGACCTGTCACAGCCCGTTACGTCAGATTGCATCCTGTAACATATACTGGATTTGCAGCTATGAGATTCGAGGTTCTCGGTATCAACAATTAAAACCTTAAATGACTCTCTTTTCTTATTTGAATGGTGATAACACTGTTTGGCCGACCAGCTGAAGAAACTCACTTTCCACTCTTCAGTTTTTGTCGATTCAGTAAATTACTGTATAGCGAATATTTCGACACCGCTGAGCTTGAGCATTTATGGTGTTTAAATTTTCTGATTGACGCAATTGCTGTCTTTTGTGGTTTATTCATTAAATAATGTACCTTTTTATAATTTATACTTTAAAAAAGGCATGCAAATATATATACCTATGGATAGTAATATTGTAGCATTTATTGTTTTAGTTGTATATATGCGTATTTGTGCACAAATAGTCTAGGAGTCAAATACTCGCAAACTGTTTAATATAGAAACAAACAAAATCAGCGAAAGGAACATATTACATAAGGACGCCCTAAATGATTTATCATTTTTAAAATTATTATTAACTATTTGGAAGTGTTGTCTTTTATGAGTATCAAGCCCGATGGTATTCATTTCATATTGACTTTGTGTAACCATGATAGTCCAAAATTGCACTTATGATATTTATGAATATCTTTAATGTCATCTAATTTCAAAGAATTCTGATGGTTGGCTTTAAATGTGTTAGTTAAGCTTTTATACCGCGTACTTTGAACATTAACTCTTTCCAATCGTTTGCTGGTTTTCTAATGTACGTGCAAATGTTGGTGACTGGTCTTGCGTACTTCTGACAAACGAGAAAACTTGGTTGTCCGCCATTCAAGGAAAGGGAGAGTTAAAGGGACGATCCCATGCATTAAGCCGATAATGATCAGGATGATAACGGTTGTACGAATCCTGCTCCGGCGACCAATGCTCTGGGATATTTTCACATACCAATAGAATTCGAATATTGAACCCTGGATTAGACACTACTAGCATGACTAGTATGATTATAAACCTAGCTAGCCTAAAACCCTATTGCAACAATAACCCGTAAAAGGCTGGTCACATTTGCCCTATAACGATGAAGATAAAAGTGGTTATATCTGACCGATAAAATCGGTGGAATTCTGTCAGTCAAGCACAACTGACACTGCCCACATGATTCTTTTGAGCTTGAAGGAGCAAAAACAATTGGCTCTCTGAAAATATTGGTGAGCTCTGTCGTGAGAATATCGATGGCCGAGCGATTCATTACCATATATCGGAGAAGTCTGACCTACCACAAAGGAATTCCTATTATTTTTCCACATAAACAACGCTTGAGCGATTTGGCAACGATTTATTGTTATCGTTATCGTTATTGGGCAAATGTGACAAGCCCTTAACAATATATCTTTAACGAAATAATGCTCATAAAGAATTCGAAGGCCTGATAACTACAGTTAATAGTTCCCAAAGATGTAATCTTAAAGTTTATTAGAAAAGGACGGAGTATCAGCCTTGCATGTCTCATCTCACCCACCGAACCCTCCATATCGATTTCCTCGGATCGGTGGCATATTCAAAACATTTTCCTTACAAACGCCAGGAGACCGTTTTGGGAACGATTCACAGTTAAAGTTACCGCCTCCGTTATCGCTCCATTGGGACCGGGCCTTCAAGCACGCGGTTATCCATACTTCTGGAAGAGGGCGACAACCTTGGCAGTATGGCAAGCCATCGGGTCTACTTACGTCTACTTACCACGCGTACTTGATTTTCGATACACGTACCTATATTGACCAATCAGAAGCCAGTATTCAGTACGCGTACTGTTTTTGGTCATCACGTCACGTGTGTTTAAGGGTACGTGTACTTTACTTTTACAGACGTTCCTGACCCCTCCGGCCATAGGTGGCCAAAGGGTTCAGAAGCGTCAGCTACTGTAACGTGTGCTTTGTCATTTAGGTAACGTGTACCTTGACTAGTCATTACGTGACGTCTATACAATTACGTGTGCTCTGGTCGTTACGTGACGTCAGCTAAAAGTTAGTCTATTTCCAGGTTTTTTTTTTTTTTTTTTTTTTTTTTTTTTTTAGGAAAGCAACCCATGTGCGTTAATAATATTGATTAATAAGGTAAGTATAGGGCTTGGCAAGGGCTCAGGGTGTTTAATATATTTCTGTTGGTGACTGATTATTAAGTCGTCCTATAAATTTTTAGAGTAGTAGTAGTAGGCCTAGACTCTTTTTAGCAAACTAACAAAAATCAAAGTAAAGTATAAACCGTGCGGAGTTGGTTTATTATTGTCATTACTACTACTACTACTACTCATTTTTATTTCATTATTATGATTGTTACTATCATAATTATCATCATCATTATCATTATTATCATTATTATTATTATTATTATTATTATTACTATTATTATTATCATTATTATTAATATTGTTTTTATTATCGTCATAAAAATTTGTCATAATGAAATTAATGTATAAAGTTTATTCATAAATACCATGTAATGAGCGGAGGAAAGAGAAACAAGTTGATGATTTAGATTAGGAGAACTCCCCACATGTACAGCTCATGTTTACTATATATAGTCAAAGCTATACAGTGCATTCAAAGTATACAAACTTCTACTACATGACCACTGGAAGGCCGCCTGTTAACCCAAGGATTAACCAGCTGATATCCAGTGCATAAGGGATACTGATACATAAATGGGGAGATGGCTTGCCTATATCCTTGCTATAACCAGGGAATCCTAGTTACATTAATACATTCCCATGCTATAACCAAGGAGTTATCTGCTATAATAATTGAAACGAGACATCCTCGTCCTCCTCCCCCCTCCCCGGCGAAAAAAATGTGAACCCCCTCCCCCCCCCCCAAAAAAAAAAAAAAAGAAGAAGAAGAAGAAGAAGAAGAAAAAGTAGTGTAAAATAATGATGAGTAAATGATAAAACAAACGGTTTGTTTTCTTAATAATTAAAGAAAAAAAATCTTCTTCATCGGTTGTTACACTCCTTGGCATTATATACTTGAACTTTGAAAAATCATAGAAGATTTGTAATCCATGTGGAGGCAGAGCTAGATTCCACTAAATTTCGTCATAGGGCCTATACTAAGGCCGGGGGAATGTATCGGCTGTCAATGTTACATATTCTAGTCGCAAAGGCGTTAGTGAAAAGACTGTTGATAAATTCAATGTATTCATTAAAACTATTATTTTTTTTAAAGACTGAATGTTCGTACGTTATACAGGGAGGGGGCGGGGGGGGGGGGGGTGTGACTGTTGCTGGGATGGAACAAGAACACACGCAAACAATTGTATGCCTATTATAAATTAAGAGAGATCATTTTGTCCATGAAGCAGTCTAAATCAGATAAATTAAAGGACAATTTTATCACAGGATTGGCAATTGACAGGAGGGGCATTTGTTCCTCAGAAAATTTTCTTTTGTCACAGCAAGGACACTTTTCTTGATTTCGGAACTCGGCACAGGGCCCATCGAGCCCCTTGCCGAACCCCGGCTCCGCCGCCATGGTAATGTACATATTATGTTCAATCAGTTGATGTTTAAATTATCATCAGCATCGATTCTCCTTCTCCCCTATATAGAAGAGATCAAGCCTCTGTCCCACAAAATCGTGGCCTCGCATGTCATGGCATATGGACTGAGTTTCTATAGTACGCAATGATAAGTACTTCATCTATTGAAAACATTTAATTTTTTTTCAGTGTTGCCATACTGCAAAATTATGGTCTTGTGTGTGTTTTGGAGGGGGCAAAACTATTTTGTAGCCCACTAAAACTTCTGCCCCCTCCCTTTTACGCCACCGGGTTTTTATCAAAAAAGGCACTGTTTCCAGTGCTGTTTCATTACCAGTGTTTTATGTAACGGAGCGTGGGAACCATGACTTGTGAGAAAATTTTGGTTTTGGTATGGTGAAATTTTGCCTCTTTATTTTAGAGCACTAAATTTTTTTTTATCGCGATACAGAAAAATTTATTGTCATGGGGGGGGGGGGAACCAATAAAAGAGGAAAGTGCCCCCCCCCCCCCAGCCCCACGCGGCCGCCCGGAGACATACAGGAAAATAAGAGGGAGCTTATAGCTACCTAGTAAGATTATTGATATTTTGGGTTGTTGAACTCCATAAAACTTTGTACTTTTTACCACTATGGAAAGCTTATTCATTGTTTACTGCAAATTATTAAGTGCAATATAGGTTCATGTTTCGCTAAGGGCGGGGGAAAATTGAGTATAGCCCCTGCCCCTTACTTCCGAGGCCTTGACTTGAACCGTGTTTCTACAGAACAGTCTTTAGAAACACTACCTCATTAATATGCAAGGGAATGGTGAAGAGACCGAGTAAGAAACGAAAAAATTAGAGCACTAGAAAATGGAAATATTTTTCATTGTTTTACTGTAAAATGATTTATGTCATATTATTTTTCCTTGCGAGTGGATGGAAAGACGGTGTTACCCATTCTATTTGTGGGCCTTGTAGTAGACGGGATTTGTAAATAATAATAATTGTGACCATTTGTACCGCGCCATGTTTGTCAAAAGTCATAAGTAGAAAAACACTGCATCTATATTAATCTGCAAGGGAGCGAAGCCAAGGAACTATAAATTCCCATTCTCTGCCCCCCCCCCCCCTTTCCTCGGCTTCTATGACAGGCCCTGGCACGCGTCGAGCCCACCAGTCTGAGAGCTAATTTGAAAGTCCTTGTATATTATTCACTGAGATAAACTATGATACAATGTATTAACTTAAAACAAACAAATCAATAGCTTTTGCATTATTGTAAAGAACAGTCATGTAGATCTTCAACAAAAAAAAAACAACTTTCAATCAAATATAGAGGCCAAATTTTTTTTAGTCGCTCGCAAATAGTTACATGAAAGGGGAATTTCACCTTGGTATTTAGCTGATTTAAATAAAAGCAGAAAATATATTTTTTTAGTACTGCAGGGCAAATGGGATGGGCCCTTACAAGATACGTCACGGAGTCGGTTGCCAAGTTGTGTTTGATTGATTACAACTTTAAAAAATTAATAACATTCTCATTTCTTATCAGATTTTACTCAAACTTTTATTGGTCTGTTATTTCAATTTTCCCCATTCCTTTAACATTTTTAAAACAATGTAAGAAAGAAAACTGTATAAATGTATCTGAATTTTCACTTTTCAGTTTGAAATTCAGTGTTCAGTGACGGCACTGGGATTTTAAAATTGCACAGAGGCAGGATGGGGCATTATTAAAAGAGGAAGTGGGCACAGCTCACTGAAAGTGATAAGGGGCATTTATAAGAAGGGAAAGGGGGAGTGTACTTATGAACAAAACCGTCACTTATCAGACAAAAATAGGCTGAATCTACTTGAAAATGTGGGGGTATTGTGCCCCCAGCCCCCTTGGGAGGGGGGGGGGGGGGTGGAGAGGAGGGAGGCTGTCGTTGTGATACCGAGGGTTAATTGTGCTAGGGGGTAACTTTCCGGCGGGGGTAGTTGTCCTTGTCTTAGATTCATCTCTCACCTCCCACGAAATTTTTGAGATAAGAAAAAATAATGATAATAATAATAATAATAATAATAATAATAATAATAATAATAATAATAATAATAATAACAATAATAATACAAATAATAATACAAATAATAATAATAATAATAATAATAATAATAATAATAATAATAATAATAATAATAAAATAATAATAATAACAATAATAATAATAAAATTATGTTACAATTATATAGCGTATTCCGTGAATACTTCATTGCACTTTACAATGCCATTTATTATTTTTACCCAAGAGAGGTAAACGATGCACGAATTTTACTAGTTTGGAAAGAAAACTGATAGTAGGAAACTGCATGTACACCTAGGTGTGGATGTGGAAGGGGGTTCTCCTCCAACCCTGAAAAATTATAGTTTTGAAATCCCTGATGTGTGTCATCATACGAGAGGGTCTTTAAAAAGAAAATCAGAGGATAAGACAATGCAATATACATCCGGAATGGATGTGGGAGGAAGGGGTTATAGAACGGTGTAGAGCGGGGGGGGGGGGGAACCCGGAGGCGGCCCTTGGGGGCTTCCGTTGCAATGAAGTGGAGCACAGGAGTGGCGAGTTGTGTTGGAGGAGTGTATTCCATAACATGGCCCGCGGAACGGGGGGGGGGGGGAGGCTGGGGCCTGCAGCCCCCCACAGTTGTTTGAGTAGACACGTTTCATAAATTCCCCGAAAAAAGGTGCGAGATTGTCATTATTCAAGTGAAATCAAATCAGCCCCCCCCCCCCCCACTTTCAAAAATGCTTCGCGGCCCCTGCATAACTATAGCTTATTCAAACTTTTAAAAGACTAACTGGATGATTATTCACTATAACGATATAATTTCCTCACTTTACTGAAAGTTCTTATTATTTCTAGAATTTTCGAGGGGTAACTTGCCCCTCCCCTTTGCCCCTTAAAATAAGATATCGAAGTCCCTTCGCACTGTAGGGAGCTTTTGTATTTTCAATCTTCTAAATTTGCAAAGAGAGATTTAAGGAAAATGAGAAGTCACTGCCCGCTCTGGTGACGCTCCTGCGCCCTTCGTAATTTATTTTATATATTTCAAATTAGGCTGGTTGATGAGGAAAACTCCTTTCGACATTTCATAGTGGCCCTTTCATCCATGATTTTCTGACAAAGAGTGCGCAGGTTTGGTCAAGAATTAACGTTCCTCTGTGCATGTAGCCAGACCCCTCTATCCCATAACGGCATCAAAAACAAGTACCTTCGGACGGGCTCCCGTGTCTTCTGGTAAAGGTTATGCCGCCCCCCCCCCCCCCCCGGCATGTTCATGTTGTAAAGGACATGGGAGCGACCTTATCAGGCACATTCATTACCACGAGTGAGTTGCCACTGACTTGAATTTGAAGCATCGCAAATGGCCGAGCACATTGATGTTCGCCCCCCCCCCCCCCCCCCGCCGTTCCACTCTATTTAAGAAAAAAGAGAAAAGGGGGAGGAAAAGGGGAAAAACTAGGAAAGACCAATTTTGGGGCGATTTTCACCTCCTATTCCAGCAGCGAGGTAGACTGTTAATTTTATTCCATGTTTAGTATATTTTCATGACAAAATTAAATTTTTATTATGAATAAAGATTCAAGTTTGGCTTGGTCCCTTTGCTCACTCGAAGAAAAAGGTTTCGTTATGATCTTGAAAGTTTTTAAAAACTTCCTGTAACTATCCAAGGTAAAGTGCCTCAAATTCATTTCCACATAGTGTTTGAGGTTAATATCAGTTTTGTTTTGTTTTTTAATCAGGAAGGGGCGGGGGCAGTTTTATAGTTTGTCCCGGGCACCATAATTCCCTAGATAAGCACTGTTTATGACATTCCTATACCACAAGTTAAGTGCCTATCAAACGCCATAGAATGCCCACCCCCACCGCCCCTCCAAAAAATAATAAAAATAGGACGGGGGAATTGACTGGATCAGTAAGAAAAGTGCAGTTTAGAGGAAGTCAGGTTGTACATACCGGTAATGCTAGAATCCGTGTATAATGAATGTTTACTGGATGCCTATATGGAGTGTGCTGCGCGAGCGAAAGGCTGAGCGTCTTTCAAAGTGGGGGTGGGGGGGGGGCAGCAAAAAAGGGCACTTATTTGGGGAAAGGAGGCACCTACAAGGGGTGAACATAAAGCGAAAAATGGACCATTTTGTGACACTGGTATAACCCTACAATCTAATTAGTATAGTTATTATCAAGCATCACCTTCTTCCTTTTTATTGTGGGTCACTACTTCAGCTTTCCTGATACGCAGTTGTGTGTAATGGTCTAACGATTCATGTGCGAGAAAGCGAAGCGAGCGAGCAAAATTTTTTTGACTTTTTTCTATTGCTGGAGTCCTTGAGTTATACATTATTTACAGCGATATACATGTACAATAAAAATGACAGCAGCAAATCTAATTGGGGGAATGTCGAATGATCTTTTAATTTGTACATTAACTCTGTCGTTTTCTTTAGGATTACACCGATATACATACTTTATGCGATCTGCTTGATTTCATTATATACTGTAAGAGCTAGCGAGCGTAGCGAGCGAGTTATGGGGACATTTTCAGAAAATACTGCACTTACTTGGTGTAAATTATTGGCACATTCGAGCGAGCGGAATGAGAAATCATTTGCTGGGGGGGGGGGGCGGGGGGAGAATTGTGCCCCTTTTGCCTCCAGCTCCGCTGCCTTGCATTGTAGTTGTATATAGTAATATGGGTACCTGTAAAGCCGCACCGATTCTTTGTAGCTAGATATCGCTCTTTTTGTCCAAAAAAAAAAAAAAAAAAAAGAGTTGGAAATATAGGTAAAAGGGGGCACTTATAAGAAAAGGAAAGGGCTCTTATCAGAGATGGAAAGGAGCACTTATAATAGGTGAAAAGGGGCGCTTATGAGAAGAGGAAAAGGGCACATATTAGAAGGTAAAAGGGGCAGCTATCAGAAGTAAACATGCACTTATCCAAGGAGAAAAGGGCATATATTAGAGAGAATACGGGGCAATATTTAGATTCGAAAAGGGGCACTTATCAGAAGGAGAAAAGGATAGTTATCAGAGAGATAAGGTGGCAGTTATCAGATTTGAAAAGGGGCACTTTTCAGAAGGCGAAAAAGGGGTGCTTATCAGAAGGGGAAAGGCACTTATTAGAAAGGAAAAGGGGCACATCTAGTAGTAAAAAGGGGCACTTATCGGAGGGAAAGGGGGCATTTTTCAGAAATAAAAAGGGCACTTTTGGGGTACTTGAAAAACTGGGGGCACTGTGTCCCCTGCCCCCCCCCCCGCGGGCGCGCCGCCCCTGATCAAGGCTTTTCTTGATATAAATTTATTACTGCTCTTGCTAATACAGCTAATACTTGCTTTTTTTCTCTCTTCTTTTTTTGTGCAGGGGCAATACACGAGGGAGGATGGTGACCGTGTGAGAAAATTTTGGTTTTAAATGATGAAAGTTTGCATTTTAGAGCACTAATAAGCTTATTAAGCCTATACATCGTTGTAATGGAAAATTATTATTACATGTAATCTTCCTTTTCTGTTTTTCTAGAGAGTTTTTTTACCCCCAAACTCGAGGGCATGAGGGCTATCGTGCAAGTACAAAATGTAATTTTCTTTGCCTCATTTTCTTCTTTTTTAGTGATTGCCTTTCCGATCTTCTATTATGAAAACAAAGGAAACGGTTACCTTTCCCTCATTTTCAGTTTATGCAAAAGTGAAGATAATAGACCACAAACCGCACTATACATGTCTTGAAAAAAAGGCTTGAAATAAAAAAGGGCACCCCTAATATCAAGTTGGCTAGGCCTGAAAACGATGTTGATATACGTGGAAAGACATAACAATTATTAGTTCACGGGCCACAGAGCGTTTAAAAAGTGGGGGCAGGAGGTTGAGCATGAGTAAGAGCATAATATGTTATTATTAATATAAGTGTGTGTGTGTGCGTGTATGTGTGTGGAGGGGAAGCCTGCACTCCCTAGCCAGATCACCCCCCCTCCCCCCCCCCCCCGGTTCAGCGACCCCTGAACTTGATCATGATAGAGCCATCCATTTTCATAACAAAGAGGGGAATCCTGATAATCGGGATTTGATTTCCCAAACTCTCATAGTCATATCCCATATCCCTATGTAGAGAATAGAAGCGGTCTCATTAAAAAAAAAAAAAAAAAAAAACGCCTGGAATTAGACCATTTAAAAGAAGACGTGACGTATTGAATAAAGCACATGTAATTGAACAGACGTGACGTGACGTAAGGTCACGACAGAGTACACGAAATTGGGTACACGTCACGTAACGAGTAGACGTGACGTACCGTTTGGTTTTACGTGACGTCTACTGGGTACGCGTACTAGTAGACGTAGGTAGACCCCGATGGCTTGCCATATGGCAGTACTGAGGTTGTTTCATTTAGAGGTAAATATACATGTATATAAATGATGACATTAATTACATTATTAATAAACTGTATTCAAAATTCAAAACCACAACAGACCCACGTGGCAGCAATGTGCTTGCTGCCATCTTGAGGCGGAATTATAATTATGATCTCGTTGTTGGATGACCTTCGCCCCTTTCGGCATTTCGTTTGGGTGAGCATGTCCAAATAAATGGTTTTTAAATCTATGAATGTGTAGGTATTAATGACGGCATTCTATATATATATATGGCATGCAGTAGTTCTGGAGTTTAGACATCTGAGAAACTTCAGGAGAGCAAAGACAACAGAAGAAAGAGAGTTATAGAGAAAGAAAGTGAGAGATTTGGGTAGATGCTGCTAAATATCAAAATGTAATGATTCTTTTAGGTTAACATTGGGAAAGGAAAATGATATTCGATGGAGCAGTTGCTTTAACACTGAAAAGACAAAGATAATGATTTTCAACAAGGAAGGAAAAATGATGAAGAGAAAGGTATTTTTATTTGATAAAACCAAGATAGAAATAACTAACGAATACAAATATTTAGGTATGATCTTCAAACCATCTGGCACATTTACCCACGCAATCAAACATCTAATCAATAATGCCCAAAAGGCCGTGTTTAGCCTACGAAACATCTTCCCGAAAGACCGAATGTGCTTAATACCATACTTCAAACTTTTCGATACCTGTATAAGACCGATCATTCTATATAATTCTGAAATACGGGGCTTAAATATTTGATAAATGAGACTAAAGAACTTGAAAAATGCTATAAACGTTCCTACCAGAATCCTACCAGAAGCCTTACACGTAATTTTTTTTTTTTTTAATCCTAATAGCAACGAATAGATCGGCGATGAACAGCGCCGTCTTGGCGGAAACCGGGCGATTCCCACTTGCTTTGACAACATTAAAAAATGAAGTTGGCTTTTGACACCACGTAATAAACTCCGCTGACAAAAGCTTAGTAAAGCAAACTTAAGGCATGAATATAAACACCAATTATTGCAAACACATTTTAAAACTCATTAGGATTTTCATATATTTGGCAAAATCATGACACTTTTTCTATCAGAAGGTTAAGGAAAGCTATATTCGACAAATTAAAAGATAGATAAAAGCCTGGAAAGACACCCTAATTAATGAAAACAATACCGAATATTCTTCAAAATTGAAAACTTATAAAATCCTAAAAAACAATTACAAATTGGAAAACTACCTGTTGCTCGATATTGAAAAAAAAACACATATATCAAAATATACCAAAATCAGGATAAGTAATAGTAACCTAATGATTGAGGAAGGTCGTTACAAGAAATTAGCACTAGTAGATAGGATATGCCCTCTATGTAAAATAGGCATGGAGGATGAAATGCACTTCTTAATGGAATGTTCCAAACCTAAATGATCCCAGATTAAGAATGTTCTCTAAACTAAACATGATTTTAATTGATTTTCAAAACCTATAAACGAAGAAGAGAAATTTAAACTAATTATGTCAAATAACGAAACAGACATAAACACGATAATAATCTTAGGAATAAGCGTATGTATGACAAACGATCAGACCTGCTGAAAAGCAATGAATCATAAAATCAACATAATGCCCACCCCCCCCCCTCCCCATTGGCTAACACAAGAATTATCTGCCACAAGGTATAGTCATATTGTATTATATTTAAAAGATGTTGGTATTATGTTATATACTGTATAGTCAAAAGATGTTGGTATGTAATGTAATACACACACACAAACACGCACATTGACTTGTGGGGAACTGTATTGTTTTCTCCTTTTGTACTTTGTACCCCACAAGCACTTCTCCTATTGTATTTTGTACCCCACAAGCATGACGGAATAAAGGCCATCATTGTGCTCTTTTGTTCTCTGTACCCCACAAGTGTATCTATGTAAGGGCACACACACACACACACACACGCACGCACACACACACATATATATATATATATATATATATATATATATATATAAAGTATTGTCACGGGAGTGGACACTCACAATAATAATGTCCGTTGTTGGTGGGGGATGATCTATTTATCACCCCCCCCCCCCCTACTAACAATGGATAGTGTGTTCTTGTTTACGCTACTGACTGTTATATATTATAACTATTCCATTATATCATGTTCCGAATTGGATAGCGATAGTTTTCATTTCTATTCTTTATTTTATTTTTAATTTTTTAATTTAATTTTTTGTTGGTTTATTTGTGTTTTTTTTTTGGGGGGGGGGGTTGGGTGCTAAATCTATATCATGCTTTGAACTGGAATTATGACATGAGTTTTATTTGGGATTTTTTGTTGGGGTTGTTTTGTTCCGTTGTTTTCTTTTTGTTTTTGTTATGTTACTTCTGTATACCTGCTATGCTTTGTAAACTGAAAATTGAGAAAGATCCGAGATGTTTGGATTCTGAATCAAATGAATTTGAATTTGAATTTGAATTTGGGTAGCATATTTGTCTGAGAGTAACCCCCCCCCCCCCGGGGGGGGGGGGGTACGTGTTTGTCCGTCCGTATGTCTGTATGCGACATTTTCGGAGAAAGGTTTGATACTTGCAGTTCATTCGACTAATATTATTTGATTTTTTTTTCCAAACTTGGTTGGTTATAAGCTTATGGCGGGTATAAGATTATGACAATGGTGTGTACGATGTTAGGTTCAAATGACATCTGGTGTTGATAAAGTCACATTAATCATTTTGTTAGAAATCGCTGCTCATTTGTCTGATCTTCCATTTATTTTGATCGCCACAAGGTTTTGAAACTTCAGCTCTGAGGTTATTACCTTTGGGTAAAGGATCGTGTATGGCGTGTTAGATCACATCGTTTTAAATGTTTTGTTAAAGTTTCCAAAACCGCTGCGCGCTCTCTCTCTCTCTCTCTCTCTCTCTCTCTCTCTCTCTCCTAAGTTATCTAATGTTCATCAGTTTTGATCTATCTTTTTTTGATAATAAAAGGTTGAGATAGAAACATATATCGTGCGCATGCGATTGTGGTCAATATGGGTCATAATTATGGTCACCTATAGGCCATAAGCCGATGATTCGTTTTGAAACCTCAACTCTGGAATTATCACTTTTGTTCCTTGTATACTAAAACTTCTTCTTCGAGCATTGAACGATAAACTGTCTATCTGCCTTCTTTTTCCTGAATCATTAAAAATAATATATATCACACACATTTAAATATCTTATATTATGATTATAAATATTTGCCGTGACCTTAGACAACATTTAATCACACAGAAACCCTTTTGGGATACTCTAAAATGCAAGTATACAAGTCCCTGGTGTGGGAGGGCATTCTAGTATTGTGTAATCATGCGATTACACAATACTAGAATGCGATCATGATGCGATTTCACACCATATGATGCGCGCATAACTTTCAATTTTACAGGCAACTAACAGGTATACTATCACAGGTGAAATGTGGTCCAATTTAGTATAGGGGTGTTTAGTACGAGAAGTATACTGCAGATGATTCTAGAACTTTAATGCAAATGAAATACTTGTATCATTAACATAATCATTTCTACGTCTATATTCGTTACTTCAAAGCGCTTTATCTATACATTTTTGTTTCCAGCACTAATTGCAAATTGGAGATACATGTCACCGTCTTTATGTAGATATACTGCATATAATGCATACCGATGTTATATTACAAATTTGTTTTGACGGATTCAGTTTGACCCTAATTAGAATTACCAGATGTAATAAGAAGTAAGTCAAAATAAGCTCGATTTTTTTTTTTTTTACAGCAACTCATAAGTGAATAACCAACTAACATTCCTAATTCGATGGCATCTCTTCATTGCATTAAAATTACCATTTTTTTATAAGAATCACTGACAAGCATTGAATCTAGTTGTCACCTTCACTAGCAAGATTGAGCTTGCCATATTGTTTTTCGGTGAGTGAGCTACTAGTCGGATCGCGAGAGGGTTTGGTTATCAGAGGCCTCTGAAGGTGTGAGTACTCTTCGTTGTCACTGTCAGGTCTCATTTGTCGGTTATCTAAGGTCTGGTAAGTGTCGGTGGAATCACCCGCGGGTCTGTTTGGGGTTTCATAGTCATCAGCATCATAATCCACTGTTTGATTGGCAACAGGCGGACTGGATCGTGGAGGTTGAGGCATTTTACGCTGGAGAAGATTGTATGGTTCGTCAGCTACCTTGATATCTTGGATTGGATCTTCATAGTCAGATGTCATGTTTAGCCTACTGTTTGGAGATTCATGGTCCAGATATTCATCCGCTTTGGAAGTTTGCCCTAAAGAACCATAACCATCTGACGACAACGGTGAATTTGGTTTAATATCTCTTTGCAGGATGTCGTATGGATCGCTTGTATCATTCTTAGGTGTGTTGTCCTTGTGCTGATCTAGAGTCCAGTCATCAGGGCTATTGACATCCTCCAGTAGGGATTGATAGGTGCTGTCGTCAGATTTTTTCGGGCTGAAAGATATTCCCTTTTGGTCAGACTCGATGGAGGCATTTTCGGGGTTCTTGTCCTGTCGGAGAGATTGATACGTATTGCCTTGAAGTGTACTGGTATTGTCCGGGTTTAGAGACTGCTTCGTCTGATCAGGTTCCAGTGTGAAATATTCGGGCCCATCCGGTTGAAGGCCTTGGTAGCTATTCTCCATTTCGGGAGCAGTAACCTTCCTCTCAGGTTCCGTCGGGATTCCAGCATCATGGTTAAGGGAGGTGTAACCGTCTTCGTCTTTTCGTAAATCTTGATACGAGTGGTCGCCTGCTTCAGTTGGACCCTCAACGTTATTTTTGCGATCTTGCAGGAGCTCCTGATAAGGACTATTGTTAGTAGGTGCCTTAGATTTCCCTTGATCACTGTCGGGTAGGTTGTATTCATGATAGTCACCTTTTTCTTTGCCGCCAAA